>JANHMN010000005.1:3249208-3265276 GCA_030674055.1 Rhabdomys pumilio | reverse complement strand
TTTTGTTTTGTTTTGTTTTGTTTTGTTTTGTTTTGTTTTGTTTTGTTTTGTCTTACCTAAGGAAAACACTCTGCAGTCGGGTCCTTTCTTTCTGTTCTGTACATTAGGCCGTGAATTCGTATGGAATGGGCTCCAGGAACTCAGGCTCTTTTCCATCAGTCCTCACAAAGTGTGCTGCTCTGGGTGGCGCAGCCTGGTCCATTAGTCGAACCCAGGTGCCTTCTCTTTGGCTTCCTTTTTCTCCTGATTGTTCTCCTTCGCCCGCTTCAGGAAGCTGTCTCTGCTCTTCCAGTGCTCGCTGTGCTCAGTCCGAACACTGATTCTCTTGGCCAGAATCTCGCCCTTAATGCCCTTAACTTGCTTGTTTACAATGCTGCCTAAGGCATGCCGGGTGACACTGTAGATTCTTCTGGTTTTGCCATGGTAACACTTATGGAGCATTCCTTTTGAACGGTACCCATTCCCTTGATGTCTACAGTATCACCCTTCTTGTAGATTCGCAGTATGTAGCCAAAGGAACAACTCTATGATTCCTAAAAGGCCTAGAGAACACATACAGAGTGCCTCTCCTTTTTCCCTTTGTGTTCATCATTTTAGCAAGTTAATTGGAAGATGGCTGCTGTGGTCGACTAGATAGTGTTTTACAGACTTCATTTGCCTTGGTGATATAAAAATGATAGCATCCATATCATGATCTGCTTTTTCAAGTCACCTCCTCCCCCCATGCCCAGAAGTTACTGCCAATTCCAGAATCTGAAGCCCTTTCTCACCACAATGTCTTGCACACAGAACCAGCTGAATCATGTGTTTCTATGTGGACACTTGGAGAGGTAGCATGCTTCGTTGCATGAATCTATGTTTTTCTTTAAAGCCCCAAATTACTAAGACCCAAATGTTTAAGTATCGGCAAGAACCAGTTAAAAGAATATGAACACATCACTCCCGCCCTACTGGCATCCCTCCCACCCAAGCGCCTAGCTTGCTGTGAAAAGCTCGGATCTGTTAGTGATCGAAACCAGCCCTGGGGCTGCAATAGCCCTTTCTGGGAATATATACACAAACTTTGGCAGGAGTTCAATCAGCACGGCTCAAACACCCACACCCACAGCAAATCCTGGGTAGTATCAGTGTCCTGTCAAATGCAGACATTTCTGGGAACTTGGGAATGATGGTTATGGCAACCTGGAGCCCTGAAGACTCACAGACCAATCTAGGTGAATTCAATTAAGCAAATGGGTGAGATGGACTAAGCTTTGACATTCTATTATTTTTAAGTCTTCATGAAAGCTGATTAACTGTGAAAAAGGATCTCATTAGAAAAATGTCCCATATTTCATATCTTTTCAAAAGCTGAAATTCTGGCTTAGAGGAAGAGTTGATTTGTTTCTAATATTTCATAATCTTTTCATACTTGTATGTAAAATTCTGACTGGCTTGTGGGGTTTAGTACTTTATATGTGTTCATTTTGGGCCTGGTGGTACATAGCTTTAATCCCAACACTCAGGAGACAGCTTAGGTGGGTATCTATGAGTTCAAGGCCAGTCTATGTAATGGGTTCCAGACCAGCCAGAGTTACAAAAAGATATCTAGCATCAAAAAATTAATTAAATGATAAAAGCACAAAGTAATAATAATAAAAGTAAAATAACTATTACCAATTTTCTGAGAAACCTCCAGATTGATTTCCAGAGTAGAAACAGAAAGGGATCTGAAAGTGTGAGGAGGTGGGAGGAACTGGGAGGAGGAGGAGAGGGAGAGGAAATTGTAGTAGGAGATAGTCTATGAAAATAGAATCTATTTTTAATAAAAGGAGAAACAAAATAAAGGAATAACATTGAACATTACACACACACACACACACACACACTCACACACTGACACACACACACTCAAGTTCATATATGTATATGTATGTATATGTATATGAATATATGTACACACATATTCAGGGGACTATGCAACCGAGTTGTAGTTCTAACTGTACCCGCATGGCACATCATTAGCTGTGTGCAAGGCTTCTTAGACAGACTGTGGGTAATAAAATACAGGGCCACAGCAGAGACTGTGCCTCAGGACCTTGTTTGCCCTTTGTGACTTTTAAAATGTAATTTGGCTTTTACCCCTTCCCCTTGCAGGTTGTTCATTATTGTTTATTATTACTTATTCATCTCTTTAACAGGCATTTAGTAAAGACTTAATGCTTTGCACTGGGCTTTTGAAACTCAAGGAGTGCATGGAATTAACTGACTTTTCTGCCTTCACGTATATATTTGTGTTAGTTACTTTTCTGTTGCTGCGATAAGTGTCATGATCAAGGCAAGTTACAGAAGGAAGAGTTTATTTGGCTTATGCATCTGGAGGGACAAAAGTCCATCATCATCAGGGTGGGAAATCATGGCAGCAACCATCTGACATGGTGGCTAGAGAAAGCATGAAACAGAGAGCACACTAGGAATGGCATATAGCCTTAAAATCTCAAAACTTTCCCCTGTGACTGAATTCCCCCAGAAAGATCACATCTTCTCAATCTGCCCAAACAGTACTTCCACCTGGAGACCTGGCACTCAACCATCAGAGCCTATGTGAGGAATTCTCAGCCAAAGCACCACAGTAAGGAAGGACGTGTTCTGTAAAGTTTGTAATATTTTATGACAGGGATCCTGCTGGCAGAGTAGACGCAGTAGCATGCAGTTGTGCATATTTAAGGGTAGAAAATAACCTAAGACCAATTTTCTACATCCAACCCCTCATTGCCTAAAATATCTTGGCTGGGTTCCCTCCTCTCCACCCCACCATTTCATTCCACATTTGTCTTCTCTTATGGATTATTGCAGGACTTCTCTGTGAGTTTCCATCCTCCAGCCCCTGTTTGTAGCTTGTCAATCATGTCCTGGACTCCTGTCCTACCTGTGTAGACATCAAGCTGTTCTTTTAATTTTGTGAGTTAAAACTTCTGATAATTCCATTTTCCTCCAAAATTAATTTCAAAGGTCTTAGCTTGCTATTTAAGGCTCCTCGAAGAGGGAATGACTCCAATCTTGTTGGCAAAAGACTCAAGAGAACTCACAGGTTTCAAGTTTATGCCACTGCCACAAATTAGAATGATGATGATTTCTTCTCTGTCTCCTAGCTTGTTGCCAAGAGATCCTCATAGCTCTGGCCCTGCTTCTCTCACAGGTATTCTCAGTGTCTTCTGTAAGCCTCACCTCATGCCTGAGGCTTTTGTCAGTGTTTCCTCAGCTACTTTACCCTACTTTTTGAACCCTTTATGACATGGGTGCTACGATCAGAAAATGGAAGCCAACTTGGCATGTAAAATTGAATTGTGAAATACTTCCTGTGAATGATCACAGGACACATGTCATTAGACAAGTCATACTTACATTTTAATATTCCCTTTGTCTTCCCTTAAAGAACCATTTGAAGAGACATATGGGAGAGGCAGTGAGGAGAAAAATGTCTATGGAGTTAAAATGCCCAGAGGATACTTTTGAAAAAGCTATCAAATAGAGACCACAGTGTACCTCTAGGCCTTAGCATCTATACCAGGACAATGGTGTGTGTGCGTGTGTGTGTGTGTGTGTGTGTGTGTGTGTGTGTATGTGTGTGTGTGTAAACTGGTAGAACATAGCAGTCTCAGAAGATATATTAACAAGCTACTTTAGTGCTCAACGGCACAATATTTTCAAATGTCTTTTCCATGCAAACCTGTGGACGAGTGCATACATCCCACACCATGCAGCCCTGCTCCCCAGAAAGCAGCTACGACTACTTTGGCTACTATGCATTAGTATACAAACCTAAGTGCTGTAGATTACTGAAATATAAAGTGACTTCTGATAAACTGAACATGGTGGCACACACCTGAAATCCCAGCATAGTGGAGGTGCAGGTAGAAAGATCAGAAGTTTAAAGTCATTTTTGGTACAAGGTGATTTTAGGGCCAGCCTGGGATATAGCCCATCCTATATAAAAATAAATTTATTTCTGTGTCAGAAGAGTCTGAGAAATAACCACTTTATGCCCTGGGTGGGTGAGGCAGGAATGGCCATTTCTTCTGGCCAGTGATTTGTTTTGGGTGTTCCCCACATGTGGAAGTGATTTCTGGGTGTACTCAGCCCAGAAACCTTTCTGCAGCAGATGGGACGTTGTGTGTTCTGAGACAGTTGGCTTGCAGACTCTTACCTGTACAGCAAGGAAGGCCTCTGGTTTTCCTCCTCCTGTTTCTTTATAATAAATTGCCAGACTAAAACTGAGCTGTTCAATAAATATTCTGTTTTATTACTGTTTTATAACAAGCAGAGACTCAAGGCTTGGCGCCATAATTTATGACGATGTTTTGTCTCCCACTCTCTGCTAGGGTTATCAAGATATACAAAGTTTTGGCAGGCTCTTAGGTCTGATATGAAAACCAAATCCTAGTTCTTCTATCCCTCTTGTGTCTTCCCAGTTCATCATGTTGATGCCTCTCTGCATGCTCAGGCCTAGACCATTGCACTAGCTTCCTAACTACTCTCTGTATGTGTCTCTCTAAATCAGGACGACTATCACCCAAGAGGTTGTTTGCTCAGAAACCAGTTCCCACAGAAAACCTCTATAGTCCTTTATCATCTATAAATCTATAGATCCAAAGTCTGTAGGTACTTTCATGCCCCCTTCACTGCTCAAATTTCCCAAATGGCTTTTTAAAATTATGAAATATTTCAAATTTGTTTTTAAAATTGTGAAAAGCAACATATAAGTTACAATTGTGCCTACCACAGAGTGCTTGAGGTGTTCTGGGAGCTTCTGCTGTCAGCACTTACAGAATTCTTGATTCTGGTTTGACTACTGTTTTCAAATGTTCTTCATGTCTTTCATTCCAGAGACTCTCCAAAATTTTCCAGAGAATAACTTTTCCTCACTTCCAGGGGTGTTTGTTTCAGCTATTTATGTCTGTATACCACATGCATGCCTGGTTCCCAAGGAGGCCAGAAAAAGGTGTTGCAGTCCTTAGAACTAGAGTTACAGATGGTTGTGTGATGCCATATAGGTGCTGGGAATTAAACTCAGGTCTTCTGAAAGAACAGTAAATGCTCTTAACCACAGAGGCAGCTCTCCAGCCTCTGTTTTATTCGTTCTTGAGTCCATGGAAGACATAATATAAACGGTTTTCCAGTTCTCCCTACTGCCAGACTGAATTCTCATTCGTTCTCTGGGCCTATGAATTTAGCTACTCTCAGGCTCCCAAACATTGCTGTGCTTGTCTCTCTTTCTTCTACCACTGTAAGACTAAGTGGTTTAATACTGTACTGTGCTTTGGAGAGGGAGGGAAATAATATGCATAAGATAACTCTACCATTTTTACTGAAAGTTTGAGCTGAGTCTGAACTACCCAGTAGAAACAAACTATGGCAGAAGAAAGCACTTTGGACAGAGGAAGCATGTTCAAAAGATCTGGGAGGCATGTGAGATGTTCAGGACACTGCGTGTACCCTGAGGTCTCTGGTGGTTCTGTCCTGAGGTGTAGAGGGCTCTGATACCACAGCTACTATTTTCCAGTCCACAATACTGCCACACTGTGAGCCAAAATAAACCACTCCTTTTAAGTTTCTTTTCTCACGTATTTGTTTACAAAAGCAAGAAAAGAAACTAATATCATTATTTGATGAATTGGCTGCAGGGTTGGGACTGTAGTGGCTGAGTGAAGTGGTTGCCTCAGAAACAGGGTTTAAGTGAGTAGTCAAAATAAATACTATTCCAATGAATTATTTAAAAATTTAATACCTGAGACCTGGCTGTTGTTTTCATAAATTTTACTTGACACAAGGCCAGAATTTGGGTGAGACAAACAAGCCAGAGTTTTATTTTTTTCCTTTTTCTTTTTTTTATTGGATATTTTATTTACATTTCAGATGTCATCCCCTTTCCCCATTTCCCCTCCCTAGAAAACCCCTATCCCATGCCCCCTTTTCCTTTTTGCTTTTATACAATTTTTTAAAATGTTAGTCAAAGGCTTTATAAGTTTGGTAATGCTCAGTCAGAAGTGTAACCCAATACTCAACCTAGATATATCAACTATCTTTGACTGGTGGAGACACGTGAACATCTGCCTCCATGTGCCCTCCCCTCTTTCTCTCTCTCTTTCTCTCTCTCATCACCTAGCTTCTCCTGTCCTTCTTCTCTTCCTCTCCTTACTCCTTCTCTTCCTCTCCATATTCCTCCCACCTTAGCTCCTCCTACATATCACCCTTTCTGTTAAAATAAAACTTTTCTCTTAAAATACAATTAGAGCATAATTATGCTGGTTTGTACCAGTGAGGTACAAGTTAGTCCTAATAACCAGTCCATCATTTTGTTGACTAACCAGAACTTCTGTCATCTCTCCTAACTAAAACACTTAGTTCTGAACCTGGATTTTTTTCTTGTCTTTAGAATGAATGCCAGCTGAAAACCCTCCACTCAAATCTTTTCTCTCAAAGTAAATAGCCAGGATTGGCTATGAGACTATAAGTTTTCAACCCCATCAGAAATTCAGAACGACTGAATTAACTGAAATTATGGGAAGCACAAAGCATAGCTTCTAAAACTTAGCCAATTTATAGAGACTGCTGAACATCTGGACAGTCCCTATACTTCAAAACGTTGGAGCATCTGATCTTCAGCCTTCTGGGCCAGAGTTTTATAAATACAGGATTAGAACCTATTTGTAGATTGTTGATATTGTGTTCATCAAAGACTTTCATAATAGTTTTCATTTTTAAAAGTTTTGCATTAATGTATAAATTATCTTAATTATATAAATATTGCCTAAAGTGAACACATCATTTGTCTCACTGGCTTCCTTTACTGGTTGTGGCCTGACCTCCAAAAACCAACCTAGAAGCCCTTGCCCTCTTTTTAAGCTTCTATTTGTTTTCTGAGGTCACAGAGTCCCTGAATATGCCCTTCTCAGCAAACCAACCCAACCCAACCCAATCAACCAACCAACCAACCAACCAACCAACCAACCAACCAACCAAAGTCTGCTTCAACTAGTAACTCAAAGGTATAGATTATTTCTTTTTAGGAACAGCCAAGAGGAACACAGTACCAGATTAGATTCTTGTCTGCATTTGTTCTCTCTCTCTACCCATCAACCTCTCCCCTTTCCTTTGATACAACCAAGTCCTAAGTGAAATTAAAATTTGGACTTTGAAACTATCTAATACAAGGATCAGTGTCTAATTTAATCTGTAATTCAACCTGAGATATAGCTAAATGGCACGATTTGAGTAGGTGAATGGGTACAGACATGTTCCCACTTATTCTTTCTGATACAAATCAACTCAAAGTTAGGCAAAATTTCATCTCTATGTCAATTTTTTCCTTTATTTCACCATTGTTTGAGGATTTCTTCCATAAGTACTGTATATACATAATTTCACCCACACAACTTTCCCTTCCAACTTTTTTTCACACCCTCCCTTTCAATCCATGACCTCCTTTTTAAAAATCATACACACACTGGATTATATAAATACAACCTGCTGTTCAACTTGGGATCCATCCCATGGATGGACAGCAAACCCTGACACTGTTGCTGATGCCAAGATTTGCGTGCAGACAGGAGCCTAGCATAGCTGTCCTCTGAGAGGCTCTACCAGCAGCTGACTGAGACAGATGCAGATACTCACAGCTAACCATTAATTAGACTGAGCCTGGTGACCCCTATGGAGGAGTTAGGGGAAGGACTGAAGGAGCCAAAGGGATGGCAACCTCATAGGAAGACCAACATTATCAACTAACTCAGACCCCTCAGAACTCCCAGAGACTGAGATACCAACCAAAGACCATACCCGGGTTAGTCTGAGACCCCCTGAACATATGTAGCAGAGGACTGCCATATCTTGCCTCAGTGAGAGAGGATGCACCTAATCCTGTAGAGACTTGATGCCTTAGAGTGGAGGAATACCTGGGAGAGGAACCTTCTCCAAGGTAAAGGGGAGGGAGGACAGGGGGGAAGAACTCTGCAAGGGGGTGCTGAGAGGGGGAGCAACATTTGAGATGCAAATAAATAAAATAATTAATAAAAATAAATATAACCTGTTGAATCCATTTGGGGTTACTCCAATGTGTATATGTTTAAGAATGATCACTTGGGATTGGATATCCTTTCAGGGGGCTCATTCCCAGACAAAGTTGAGTCTCTCTTAGAAACCCCTGATTGTCTATAGCTCTTCATCTGGGGGTGGTTCTTTTGATATTCCTATCAATGTTAGGATGTCAACTAGTATTGTCATTGTGCAAGTCTTCTTTAGGTAACTATATTGTTATAACTTTAAGGATGCAGTTCCTTGCCATATATAGAAAACACTATCTTGAAGTAGTCTGTGTCGTATTTTAATTTTTATGGTATTTAATTATTTTCAAGAGATATTGGATCTCTTGCATGTAAAGTCCTAATACTAAAAAAAAAATCTACTTTCAGCTCCACAGAATTCAATTTTCATTTCCCATGTTGCTCTAAAACAAGGCTTTGGGCTGTAGGCAAATACAGTATTTGCAAAATTAATGTCTTTAGAGTGGAACACAAGAATGATGGAAACTTGGACACAGGCACATTTAGTTGATACAAAGGATGAGTTGCGTCTCCTAAGACATCTGAAGATGAATTTTGCTATTGAGTTTGTATGACGCACATATGGAGATCAGGGGGGCAACTTTGGGTGTCAAACCTTGGGTGTCAATCCTTGCCTTCCACCTTGTTTAAGACACAGTCTCTTTGTTGATTACCACTGTGCTCTATATGCCCAGCTACCTGGCCTACAAGCTTCTAGGTATTCTTATCACCATCTACCATATTGCTGTAGGAGCACTGAGATTATAAATGCATGCTTCTGAGCCCAACTTTCTGTGGGTCCCAGGGATTCAAACTCAAGTCTTCATGCTTGCACAAGCAAGCTCTTTAGTTACTGAGCACCCTCTCCAGCCCTGAAGATGCCTTTAAAATGTGGATTTCGTCATATTCGCTGTGATGGGCACACAACATTTTCATTTCATTCCAGTAGATTTGGGCCCAAATGAGATGTGATATTTATCCTTCTGAGACTTTCTTATTTCGTTTAACATGGTGCCTTCCAGCTATATCCATTTTTTTTTTGTATAATGATAATGTTTTCAGGACATGTAAGATGGGTATTATGTTTTTGTCTTGGAAGGGTGGCAGAACTTTGGAGAGGAATTAGATACTACTCCAAGGGAATGACCATATATTTGGACAGCACTCAAATTTTATTGAAAATTAAGGCTGCTAGCACCGAGCTGAGATTCCTTATCCAACTGGCTGGAAGGCCTGTACAAGATCCTTAGTTTTTCCTGCCTCCAATATTATCCCCATTAAGCCTTTCCTACAATGAAGTCTAAGGTCACAAACAAAGCCGACTAAACAGCTCTTGGTGTATTTTGTGTGTTTGTCTATCCTGCAATCTTCTCTTCAGGAGTATGACAGTATGTAGCACTCTCATAAGGACAATACTATTTTTGGTTCACAACTAGCATTGAAACTTGAAAACAACAGGCACCTAGGAATCAAGTTTATTACTGCCTCCCCATTGCCCGCAATAACAGAAAGGTTTCTCAGTACATGACTGAACGTGAGCCGATCTGCTGCAAAAGAAAATAAAAGCCAAAGTACAAGAGGCATACTGTCCTAAAAATGCCATCTTAGGAGCTACTCCTTGTGGAAAGTGTGTTTCTAGTGCTCTCTGTCTGATGTGGTGTGTGAGGAGGGATTAATAGTACTGGGGAGAGTGGGACAGACTCAAAATGTTCATCAGTCATGAGCAGTGACGCTCAAACTGAACCACCTGAAGAATACCATCACACTAAGAGCTGAGGCGAGACTCATGACCTGGGCTTCACTGAAACTTCTTGGTTTCCACAGGCAACTTGGAAATCAGCACAACTGTGCTTGGAATGCATAGCAGGCCACACTATGAGGCAGCCCCACAAGTGCAGCCAATGAGCTGAAAATATAGACTAGGGGGTATAGTGCTTGTCTTGTGGACCTGAGTTTCATCCCCAGAACACACATGGCAATGCAGTGTGTAATCCCAGGGCTTAGGATGTGGAGGCAGAAGGATCTCTGGAAGTCACTGTCCAGCTACTCTAACCTTTTTGTGAGCCCCAAGTTTCAGCAAGAGATTCTGTCTCAGAAAACAAAGTTGACTGTATCGGAGGAGGAATTGTACAGAAAACCTCCTGGGACACACACACACACACACACACACACACACACGCACACGCACACGCACACGCACACGCGTGCACACACACATACACCTTTAAAAGTGCAGCTTTTAACTGCTGAAGGCTATTTCACTTCATGGGTAGGTGTCTTTGTCAGTGTCACCTTTGGCTAGACTAATCTCTCTCCACATTCCCCTTTTTGCAAAGGAATGTGGGAAGGGCAGAAACACAATGACCTGACTATTTAGTTCATTTTTCTTGGAAGTGAGAGCAGAAAACAAGAGCTTGAGTGCTACTTTCTAGTTAGCCATGGCTGTTTTTCTCAGAAGCATCCATTTTATTGCTGAATAATCACTTAGGCCATGTTGATGTTCCACAAACAACAGGAATACAACTCAGAGAGGAGAAACCAATTAGGTATTTTTTTCCTAATTTTTCTGTGGATGACACCAGACTTGTATATTTATATTCCTTTTTTCTTCAGTGTGAAGAATGAATAATAGATTGTGATTTCCTAATTAGAGCTGAGACCTAAGCAGGTCAATACTGTCGAGGTCTGTAAGGAGGGAAAGATTCCAGACCCTACTCGTACCTCAAAGAAATGACCTTTTGCTAGGAATTAATCATTTGGAGATCATATTTCTTATGTGCTTACCTCACAGGAGGAAGTGATTAGAGGCTAAAATTAATTGCAACCTAGGATTAACCATTTGATTTTATATAGTGATTGAATTTTATTTTTAGATTGTAGAAGCCTTGATGCCTTTATGCCAAGATGTTTCTTTACTATGCTGTTAAATCCAGAAAAATCTCTGCAGAAAAAAGAATCATTTAAAAAATAAAATAAAAACAATCCCCAAACCAACTAACTAACCAATCAAATAAATTAACAAACAACCCACCCGAATTCCAAAAGGCTGTAAAGCAAACAGTGACCTGGATAAGCCAAGAAGGTGATGCTTAGTTCTTCGCCAGAAGTGGGTTGCATTGCTCTGGAGGCTCAAGGGTACAGGCCAGAGCACTACAGTGGGGGACACTGTCAGTGACTGGAAAAAAAGATGTAGTCAGTGATGGGCTCATTTCCCACCACCATAGCCACCCCAGTGCCAACACACTTTTTGAGGTCTAGTTGCTAATGGAGGAGTGTCCAGACAAGAACTTGGAGGGAGTCTTCCACCCTGTGCGCTGGAAAAACATCATTTGGAAGGCTGAAGGGTGCAAACATCATTTGCTTGATTTGCTTCCTTTCCGAGGGTCAGCACAACTGGGCCATGGCAAAGCCCGAGAAAGCAGATCTGAGCATATTGCAAAGAATATGAAGTTCTGTAGGAAAGCCCAGTTTGATCTGTCTACTGGAGAAACTTCTAGTTTAGGCATCTGATTCAGTAATAAAATATAGGCATGGCTGTTGCAGCATAAGGGAAGTATTGGTAAAATGTCAGGGGGCATGCAGAGGAGGGGTGCTGCCTTCCACCTGAGCCAGCTTTATAGAGAAGGAGCTTGGGTAATTGCTCTCCTCTCTGACCGCCCACAGCTCATTGTTTACTCCCCCGGTAAAGTACTCGGCAGGCTGGGCTGCAATTGTCTATTTATGTGTGTGTCTCTCCAATCAGCCCTCCACCCCCAGAGGGCAAGGGGCAGGCTTTGTTCCTTCCCCTTTCAGGGACCAGACACAATCTCTGCATAGAGAAGTGCTTGGGGAAACTCTCCTAAAGCCAGCCAGGCAGCAGGCAGTGCAAAGCTGCTTATGAAAGGGCAGCAATTTGGTTTCCTTGCAGAAGACAGAGCAGAAGGGCTCAGAGATTATCAGTTTACTGCCCGTGTCACCTCTCCTGTGCTGTGAGCTTCTTCAGGACATCTGGGCCCTCCTGTTTCTGTGCTTTGCTCAGAGTTCACCAACATGGAGCACTAAGCTATTGAGATTCATTCCTCCTTTCCTAAACAACTCATAAAAATACAGGGAAGCTGAGCTCCCAAGTTCGTACTTCTTCATAGCCAATGCAAAGGAGAAACATACAATGATGCAGAGATCACACTACCAGTCTTGAACCTTATCCTTTTCATAATGGGACAGGTAGACTTAATGTACCATCTACCATGATGCAATAGGAGATGCACTTCTTGCAAATGACCAGACCATTCAACCTAGCCTTTAAACCACAGAAAATATGGATAGAAACTATTAAGTTAAACAACCTTTATTTTGTCTAAAAAATGTTTTGTACACTTCCAACATATAGGCATCAGATATAAATCAGAGTCCTTGTATTTAATTTGCTCTCAGTCTATAGGATACATGAATGGAAACAGTGACCATATGATGTTTTAACGCTGTCACTGTGGAAAATAGAAGTAGTAATAGAGAAGGATTAAGTGATGTGGACTAGGGATTGCTTAAAGTTGTAATCTTTTTCCATTATGTTTCCTGAGATCCCTCCTTCAATTCAACTCACCATACTAAGGGCATGGTGGCCAGTGTCTGGGAGAGCTCCACAGTGAATAAAGTAGAGATCTACTCCCTTGGGGGCTTATACTGTATCGTGGGAAACATCCCCAGCCGAATGTGAAAAGGGCCATCTGTGAGGAGTCCTGTGCTATGGAAACCCAGAGATGTGTACTGTGAAATATATGACATAAGAAGTCCACAAATTGAAAGGTTTTCTTTTTTTATGTTGAAATACATCAGTCTATAATTTAGCAAACACTTAGAGAAGTGGCAGCATCTTTTAGATTGGAAACTTCAGTGAAACACTGTGCTTCTGCTTCCCCTGTCATCTACTCATACAAGTTTATACTTAGAAATCAGCTGATGGCAACTAAAAGAGACACTTTCCCACAGTGGCTTCTGTGTGCATGGACTGGGGCACAAAGGGGTAACAATAAGAGTGTGTACAGCCTTGTTCTGGAGAGAAAGCACAGAATGCAACTTCTCACTGTTACTCATCTGTCACTTAAAGACAACTGATTTTCTTAGTTTTGTTTCAGAGTCTTATTCTTGAAACAGTTCCCAGTGGCAGATGCTTGTTCAAGTCAGATGCAAGAGTAATACGTTTAACTTGCATCACAGCGAGAAGCTGTGATGTTTATCCCTCAAGATATGTATTTGAATGCCCCACAGAACTGGATTGAAATGTCAGCTCCATCTCTTACTAGTTGTCTGGTTTGGGTAAGTGACTTGACCTCTCTATGTGCCAGGTGTGTTGTCTGTCAGGTGGAATTATCAGCATCTCCTGTAGGCATGAGTTGGAGAATTCCCTGAAATACATATGCAAACCAGTCTGCTCTAAATATTTATTATGTACAAACTAGTGTCATTATCAGGATAATTCAAGGTGTGGGATGGAGCTGCCTGTGTTTTCTTGTTAGGGTCTCACAGTGTCCAGGGATACCCAGTACACATTTTCTGCACTGTGAACACAATATTTACTTGATGCATGCTCTTCTCCTCAGGCTAACACTCTCCTAAAGCAATTTCTCTCATCTGCTGCTGTGTTCCCAACTGCTATCTGTTGCTAGTGATTCTCTAAACTTTATTTTCAGCGTAGACACCTCTACTGAGAACCTAGATCCCCTATCCTTTCATCTGAATTCACAGGTTCCTTACACATCTCAACCTCATATGTCCAAAATATAACTCTCCTGAGGACGTTTTCAGCTGCAGGGAAACCTCATGTTTTCTATGGCAACTAAGAGGCACTTTGGGGAGAAATTGGCACGGGTCCAGACTCCCAATAAGGAAGAGTATGATTAAATGTAAACTTAGTCAAAGGACTTGGAAATCATTTCATTGAAAAACAAGTGACTAGATACAAGAGAGTTTTAGGGTGTCCAATAGAGTGGCACGTTCAATTATATACCTTCAAATTTCCCTTTCTTCTATTTCCTTTCACTCCTTAGTTAAATACCCATGTTTTGTGCATTAAGAGCCTCTAGCTAGATATGATCACTGATTCTAGCACTGGGGAGGCAGAAGTAGCCAGATCTCTCTTGAGTCAAGGCCAGCCTGGTCTACCTAGTGATTTTCAGACATCCAGGGCTAAATAGTGAGGCCCTGTCTCAAAAAGCAACAACAGCAAAAACAAAAACAAATAAAAAAATAAAAAAGAGCCTATAGTCTGGGTATGGACACAACACACTTGAATTTCCCCGCTAAGAGCCTCTGGGCTAGGTATAATAGCATATATCTGTAAGACCAGCTCTGGGAAGGCTGGGTTGGGAAGATTGTGATCTCAAGGCCAGCCTGGGCTATTGAGAAATTCCCTGCCTCAAAAACCAAACCAGAACAAAAATAAAAATAAAAGCGCTTCTGAATGTGGCTGCTTCCCATCAGGGACCAAAGAATGCAGCAATGGCTCTGTGATCCCACCATGGAGGCAAATGATAGCTCTTGCTGATATGAGCATGCATGTAGAAAAACAAGCATGAAGACTCAGTTCTGTGTCAGTAACAAGACTGTAGAACAAGGGCCAGATAGCCTGAGCAGCAGCCACAGTCAATGACTACATGCTAAATTAGTATCAAAGCTTCCTGATTTTTCAGCAATAATTATGGCGCATAAGCTGGTTGCAATTACTTTTTTAAAAATTTAATTTTTTGTGTTGTCATTTTCTTTTGCTTGAAACAGATCTCTGCTATGTAGCTCTGGCTTGTCTGGAACTCCTAGTATAGATCTGATTGGTCTTGAACTTGTAGGAATCCTCCTGTCTTTGTTTTCTGGGTGCTTGGACTCCAGGTATGTACCACATTCCTGACTGAAAGTACCTTTTACATTCTTGGATTCATCCATACCACTTATTTTGCAAATTATTGACTTGGAAAAAAGTCTGTGTCTTTTTACCAAAAGAAGACAGTTCTTTCTACTATTAGAAAAATACACATGGCTACTATGATCTGCTCCCTGCATCCCTCATTATCAACGATCTGCAGAAACTGGAGTTTGCCTGGTTAACTCTGTCATGACCTCCCTGCCACTGAAAAATTTATTCTTAGGATGGATGATATGGCATGGATCTAAAGTGGGGATTTAAACATCTGGACATATAAATGGTGTGATTTTTGCTATCTATGAATATGTTAGTTTCCAACAATCAGTTGTATACTAGGGAAATTATATTCCTAGGTAGCAAAGAAGCATTATATTCCTGGGTGGCAAAGAAGCCATGTCGCTTCTAAACAAGGACCACCTGTGTGGTGATTATTTATGAGTTTTTCTTCTGGCCAGGAACAAACTGAAACAGGGATTCTGGGAGCAATTAGTCAAATGGGGGAATTCTTGTGTGGCTTAGGCCTGAAATCCTTTGAGATCTAGCTTCTTGGACACTTCCTAATATTGTATGTTTGTTTGTGCCCCCTGTTTTTTTTTTTATTTGGCTGAAGGTTGGAGTAAGTGGAAGCCAGGCCAGCAATTCATTCCCCCAGGAGCAGGAAATTAGAAGATTGGATGTCTTAGTTAAGCAACCTTTCAGGCCCTATCCCTATCACCTTACAGCCACTCATCAATCTCCTGAGGTGTTCTGCCCAGGACATTGTCCTGAGGAACTTTTAACTATCCTATAGTGAAAACAGGAGAGTTAGTTAATCCACAAGCTTTCCACTTGGGAACTGGTTTTTATCCTTTTGTGCTTTTACATTTGGACATGTTTTGTGGAGTTTCAAGTTCCTGACTCCTATATGGCTGTGCTTGGTTGTGGTAGAAATCTTAAAACAGACCTGTGTTTTATGTCCCAGTTGGATGGTATAGTACAGACAATTGGTGTTCATTTCTCTTCATTTCCTTCCATATCCTTCCATATCCTTCCATATCCTTCCATATCCTTCCTTCCTTCCTTCCTTCCTTCCTTCCTTCCTTCCTTCCTTCC
>JANHMN010000005.1:3169826-3249198 GCA_030674055.1 Rhabdomys pumilio | reverse complement strand
TCCTTCCTTCCTTCCTTCCTTCCTTCCTTCCTTCCTTCCTTCCTTCCTCTCTCTCTTCCTCTCTATGGTTGTTTGTAGGCAGGTTGTTGTTATGTAGCTAAAGCTGGCTAGAACTATGTACTCCAGGCTGATCTGGACCTTTCAGAAATTCTCCTGCTCAGCCTCCTAAGTGCCAAGATCACAGGCATGATCTACCATCTTTGCATTTCCTGATCATATTTCAATAATCATCTCTCCATCTTAACTCCACACATGCAGGCAGTAGTCCTCTTACACCTTATACCTTAGGAGGCATTTAGTAAGGGGATAATAAATTATTGCTTGCCCTATTTTAATCTCTAACATTTTATCTATGCCCCACAATCTGTTACCCATTTTTCTGTATTTTCACCTGTTTTTTGCATGCAAGTTCTAGCATGGGATTTTTTTTAAAATTTATTTCCCAGTTTACTGACAATCATTTGTCTATTTTCTACTAAACTAATATACTAAAGGGGTCATTTTCAATTATTGTGACCTTCAATACTAGAATTTCTCTTTAATTCTTCTAGATTTTCAGTTTTCTGCTAATAATCTCTATTTAACCTTGTGATTTCTCATACCTAGTACACTGAGTTTTTATTTTTTCATTTAAAATGTATAATGGTACTTTATCGTTTTCTTTTTCTAATTAGTTTTTAAATTAGCATGTAAAGAAATGGGTTTAATGATGGTAGTTTCATAGTGACTTTGTTCTTGTGGATCCCATCCCCACTTCCTTCTTCCACCTTTGGTGCTCTGGCTGATCAACTTGCTTTCCACAGTAGCCTCCCTTTTGCTTTCACACCACACATATTCTATTCCAGCCATGCTTGTTTTGAAGTTCATGTTGGATATGTCTGTATGAGTTAAGTTCAAGTTCCATTCTTTTTCTCCTGGATTTTAGTCAAGTGATTTGGTTTCTTGGTGTGCTTGATGCTTTTGACTGAATTCTAGACATTGTTTATGACTATAGAAAGAGAAGATCTTTGGGGCTGGATGATGTGACTGTCTTGAAGAAAGATTGCTTTGATATCTCCACAGGTGTCCCTCAAATCTAAGGATGGCTGGAGTCAATTCAGAGTTGGTCTTCAGTCTTTTCCTGCAGGGCTCACTTTGTAGTTCACTCCAATCCTAGTTGGAGAACTTAGAGGTTCTGAAATTTATTTTTTTAGTGGACAGGGATAGGAAACATTACACCCATATGAGACCAAAAACCAAATAATCCTTAGTGATTAATCATAGTACTCAGGATGCAGAAGCAAACAGATCTCTGTGAGTTCCAGGTCAGAGTGGTCCATATCAAGATTCAGGGCTACATAGTGAAACCTTGTTTCAAAAATCAAACAAACAAATAAATTGTCAACAACGTGACAACAAAGAATTCATATCAATGAATCATCTTCAATCAATAAGAAAATATATTTTACATAATTTTTGTTATAATATTATTTTCATTAACAATGAAAGTAACTTTCTTGATAACAATACTATCATTTTTTGCACCATAATATGCATGCATATATAGTTTAAAAATTTTATGTATGTGCTAAAATAACAAATTCATAACCCCTAACAAAAGATAATATGCAATTTAAGATTACTTTTCTGTTTCTCTGTATTCAATGTGTATATTTCTCCAGGGATATACATTCCAAATACTGTCAGACAGTTTCAAAGTATTCTGCTGGATATGATTATGCCTTCAGCTTGATGGACAGATAAGTTTATTTAGCTGAATTTGCTTTCAATTTAAAGGAATTGATGTTTTCTCTTTGATTTAATTTTGTTTTAAAATTCTATGAAATATTAAATGGCTCTCAATTCAAAAGTACACAACAGAATATTTAGAGATTTGATTCCTATCTTGGCCTCTTATTTCCATCCTTTATTTCCTGACATCAGCGTATTGGCAATCACATTTAGTTACTGTTCTATGGCTTTTGTTATGATTATATTTCTTTGCATAAAATCCTGCTTTCTTTGCATAAAATCGCCTTTTCTATACACCTTTTTGTACCTTTCTTTAGATTGTGGTAGAACAGTATCAAGTTTCCTTGTCCTCTTGGGTCACAGCCTTCTCTATGTGATGCATGTGATCTATGTGGTCAGCCAAACTGCTACTGGTGGATATTTGATTCTTCTGAAATGTTTGATGTTAGAAATGTTGCTGCAACGAAGAGCCTGTGCACATATGATTGTATACTTTAGGGTAGTGCAGGAAATCTTGTTGACTCAAAAGGCAAATAAATAGAAAAATTTACTGGATATTGCCAGATTCTTCTCCATTGAACAGGTGTGTGTGTGTGTGTGTGTGTGTGTGTGTGTGTGTGTGTGTGTACTAAGTGGAGGTAGTTTTATTAGTGTATATGTATTTATAGGAGATTTTTTGCTTAAGAGAGTTGTCCAAGCCACTTGCCCTTGTCACCCCCGATTCCTCCTTGTAGCCTCTGTTTCCACAGTCTATTTTCTTCCTTTGAGTCTCCTGTTTTTTTTTATGCACCCCCATCATTTCTAGTCACCTGTTTTTAACCATTCTCTATCTCCTTTTTAGATTTCTAGGCTAATCCCAGACATATATGTTTACATGCATACATGTAGAAGTTGGGAATCTATTAGTAAAAGCATGTGGTTTTGTCTTTCTGTGTTTGGGTCTGGTTTTATTTCTCTCCTTTGCATTCTCCCTGCAGCCAGAGGGAATTCTCAAAATGCTCTGCATAAAAAGTTTTCAATTTTTCCTTTGGACAACTCCTCCTAGGATCTGCAGGAGGCTGTGCTCTCTGGAGACTTGAGCAGCACTTCCAGCACCTCTCAGCAGTCAACCTAGTCCTATACACTCCCCACTCCTTGCTAGCATGTACCCTATATTGCCAGTTACATGGAAGTCAGTCACTAGTTCCCTCCAGGGAGGGCCTCTGATATTCTCATGAAATGCTCTTTCCTGAGTGTCACCTGGATAAATTTGTAGCACAATAATGGTGTTACATTCTCACATTTGCCAGAGGTTTTAAAACTTGCTAGTTCATTTCACAAGCATTTCTCATGCTGTGTACCAACTTTATCCTCAGATATGGAGAATATGGCTGTGGTTTCTGCCTCAGTGTTCTTCCTCTATGGGAGAACCCCTGTAACATTCTGTTCCACCTATGCTAGGATTACTTAAGAGGAGCCTAGGCTCTGTCTTGATGGCCTTACACCTGCAGCCTCAGAGTGTCGTTCGGTGTCAAGGACTCTGGAGAAATAAGGCATGCAGCCCTGGGGAGCAGTCCAGCATTCTATCACTCTGATTTCCTATAAGTGTCTAAAGACTAGACTCAGACATCCCAGAGATCCCCAACCTCCTTCCCAGGTCGCCACCTTCTGAGCACTGAACTACTCTGCAGTGCCACCCAGAGGTAGCCAGCCAGACGACAGAGATTTTATTTTATTTTAGCCTCTGAACATGGGTTTAAGGATTTATCAGTGATGGCTGGATGTCTAGCATTGCCTTCTTGCCCCAGCCACAAACACAATTAGGATCCCTGTGACTCAGAAAGCTACTTCCAAACTTCTAGCCTTAACCAAGTGATAGAATGAGGAGAGTAAGCACCTGCAAAACAGAGTTGTCCATTAGATGACATAAACATAACACTCCCAAGTGAATCCAAGTGGAAGGACCATCAGTGTGAGTGTCAGGGCAGTTAGCTAGTTCTTTTTAAAAAGGCACTGTGCATACAAATAATATTCACATGAACTGAAGAATGCAGAGTCCCACTAGATGACCATGTGGGTAAATAATTCTTTAAGTTCCTAGGACAGATAATATTCTAAATATTGCACCACAGGAAAAAAAATCTACTCTCAAAACTTGTACATTAAAAAAGTCATAGCTATAGTTAAAAGCCAAAGTAGCATAGCAAATAACCTGGAAAGTCACCACATGCTGGAGAGACGGTGATTAATGTCCTTAATACACAAGGCACACTTGTGAATCAATAGAAAAAGATAAACACCTCAGTGGGAGGATGGGAAAAACACACGAATAAGCAACTCATTAAAAGATGGATTACAGAGAAATATCACAAAATGTTCAGCCTTAGGAACAATCAAAGTTACAATAATTAAAATCACATAGAGATTTTTCTCACCTACCAAAGGAACAAAAATTTCAGAGTAGAACTAACTCATGGAGAGTTTTATGGTGCATTGAACAGGCCCTCTTTGATGCTGTTGGAGGAAAAGCACCATCAATGCCATTCTGGAAGGTAATTAATGTCACAGAGTAAAAAAAACCTTAAGCCCTGAACAGCAATGTCACTTTTATGAATTCAGTCTCAGGACATAATTATGAAAAATGTAACTGCTTTACACCTCATAATAGCCTTGTTTTATAATACATGCATGAAAAGGAAACAACCTAAATAAGTCTATAACCATTTTAAAATTATGGGAGGCATAAGACTTGGGAAGATGTTTATGCCATATTACTAGGTAGGAAAAGCACAAGAGAAGAAAATTGTATGTACAATAGGAGTCATTTTTGTGGATAAAATTATGTAGCTATTACACAGACCAGAAACAAATTAGGCTTCACAACAAAACATCAACAATGGTTGTCTCGGAGGAGCCTGCATTATCTGTGGCTGTGTGACATTTCTTTCTTTCTTAGATTATATTTTCTTTTCATTTCAACATAGAATTATCTGTCCTGCCTCTTCTTTGGCCTCTATTCATTTACTTCCTTGGAGTTTTAAAATTACAAATGTAATATGGGCTTATTACAAAATATCCAAACCAGCCAGAAGCATGTGTCCAAAGGCTTTCTCTCTCAGCTCTCTCCTCCCCAGAGAGCTCAGCTGCAAGCTGCTTGCATATATATTTGCAGACTTGTGTGCATATATAAACACATTTATGGATAGCTTCATATAAGTAGGATCACACTATATACACTGTGCCATGGCTTGCTTTTCTCACTAAATTATAAGTCAGGGATATTTTTTATGTCAGTTCATATAGATCTGCCTATTTTTAAAGGTATGCTTTTCAGCAGCTTCTGTAGACAATGCCATTGAGGTATGCATAGGAACTGATTTGAGTTGCTAGATTGTACTGAGTAGTATGGCTATTTTAACCATATTTGCAACCACCTGGAAGTGTATGAGGATTTTCTACATAGAGATACCTGTACCCTCTCTTTGGCTATCAGACTATTGAGACAATAGGCTCCCAAGGAATTGGAATTTACTTCATGAATCTAAGTCTGGGAGAAGGAAAAGGCCAGGAGCCTGATGACAGCCAGAGGAGGAACTTGTCTCCCGGATAGACATTTCACACAGTTCTGACAACTTGACTACTTTGCAGGAGAGACTGGAGCTGAGACAATGATGAGTGGATGACCTGAGAGAACATACTTTGACCATGATTCATAATACTTAATCAAGCATACCTCTTTTTATGTTTAAATTTAAACCTTGAGTCTGGACCCTAAGACAAATTGGTGTTGTTGTTGTACCTCGTCCTGCTCCCAACATCACCACATTGAATAAGTAAACTAACTCCTCTTTCCACTTTTTACTAGTGTCTTTTTAATTGGAGGCCAGTGACTGAACCTGCTTCTTAGGACCCTCAGGGCCCAGGCATATGACACTAATTCCAGTAACATACTAATTCATCTACAGACAGGATTTTTAAGGATTCTGGAGACCTTTTTAAGTGGGCTGTATTTTATATTATAAAATAAGCATGAGACTTAGGAGAGAAAGTTATGATTTTTTAAATTTAAAAACTTTACTGAATACTTATATGTAGGTGTCTGTGCCTGCATAAGTTTATGGTGCTTAAAGTGATGTGTTTGTGTGCCAGGTTGGCAAGGGGTGAATTAAAGTGGTTGTTTTTTTTAATATTAACTTGTCATGAACTAGAATCATTTGAGCTGGGTGCCTTAACTGAAGAACTGTCATGGTTGCCTTATTAATATAAGAAGCTCCATCCCAATGTGGGCAATGCCTTCAGACAGTAGCTCAGATTTAAAAAAAAAAAAAAAAAACCAGCATGACAGAAGGAAGATTATTACTCTTTGCTCACTTGGCTTTCCCCTTTGCTACCAAGTTGATTTACTCTGTAGCAGTTGCTGATCCTGTTGCTGATAACAGAACCAGTGTCGCCAGGCTCCCTCCAGAACAAAGGGCCAGAGGCTTTCCAGACATTCCAGGCTGTTGGTGTGAGATTTGAGACTGCTGAGGACCTAGCCTCATGGGTTGAGCAACTATGGCATCATGTGCATCTCTAGTTTAAGAAATCCACGGTGGAACTATTGGGACTACTGAGGGAACTACTGGGTTCTCAGCCTTTCCAGAGTGATAGCACTATTTTAATGTAAGCTGATTTAATAAATTCATTACACACACACACACACACACTCACACACACACACACACACACTCACCTTATTGATTGATCTGTGTTATAGAAACTCTGACATCTTTCCACTTACTTGAGTCTTCTTTTCTCCCTTTCATTGATGTCCTATAGATTTTACTGTCCACATCTTTTCCCTTCCTTTGTTGAACATACTTACATGTGCTTTTCCAACCTTCTGAACTCTCTTTTTTGTTTGTTTGTTTGTTTTTAGAAATAGGGTTTCTCTATGTAACCCTGCCTATCCTGAAACTTATTTTTTAAGACCATGCTGACCTGGAATTCAGAGATTCGCCTTCTTTTGCTGGGAGTAAAGACATGCACTGTCATGCAAGGCTCAACTTTCTGAACTCTTACCCAGCCACTGGACATAGCTTTAGGGTAATTCCATCTTTCCTTACTCATATATCCTGTTTGCTAATGATAACTATCTGAAGCTTGCCTAAGATGGTCCGGTTAGCCTTCCTTCTTTTTTCTAGACAAGGATGTGGAAAAGCTAAGGAAGGGAAGCCTATCAAAGAGTCAGTGACCTAGATCCCAGTGAAGTCAATGAACCTTAATCTTGATTTGCCTTCTTCTCTCCTCTCCTCCTCTCCCCACCTCCCCTCTTCTCTTCTCCTCCTCTTTTTCTTCTTTGCTTACCAAGACAAAAAAAATCTTATTTTACATCATAAAATCCATATACACAAGTTTTGAAAAGTTCAGATAATAAGCATAAAAGCAAAAGAGAGAAGCAAAGCCTGAGCATATTTAACTCAGGGGACATTGTCAGAGGGAACATTACTTTTTGTTCAGGTTTCTTGAACAGACAGAAGCACACCACCTTGTGTACAGTTAAGCATCTTAAAGCCAGTGTTTAGTCTTACACTTTCCACACTGCATCCCTCAGATTGTACCTTGGGGACATCATACATTGTTGCTTAAAGAGTTGTGGATTACTGGCCTTCTAAGTGTAACATTGTCTCATTGGCCATTTTACAATTGTCACTCAAATACTGAAGCCCTGTCCAGGCTTCGAACATAGTTCTGCACTGAATCTTTTTAGCCAGAGAAGAGCAGGACCTTGCATTGTGCATATCAGGATTACTGGTATTCAATGGGCAGGTTTCTGGAATAGTCCTTGTTTATGGGAATTATTCCAAGTGTTTGCTAAAAAATAACAGTGTGAAGCTTGCTATATGACAGGTACTCAAGGGCACCCCACTTGGAGACCCCAAGTTCCATAAAAGGATCAATGTTTTTATGAGTTCTCTTTCTGCCAAGTTGGAATTTCACACTACTGTTAGTCTTAAGACCTTAGGAAATTGCTGAGGCCATTTCAAGTGACTCCAAAAGTCTTGTGATAGTTTGGGGACAGATTCTCTTCCTATCATGGCCTCACTTAGAAAATGAATAGCCTTGAACTAGAGAGATGACTTAGCCAAGCCTTGACTACCTTAGTTTGAGCCTCTGTACTCCTTGGTTGATGGGGATGAAAATAGTTGTCTCTTGACTTTCACATGTGTGTGACACACCACACACTCACATACACACATGCATGCATGCATGCATTCACACTGTACATGCAATTTACAAAAAGGATATGGACAACCTAGAAGCAGTTTGTGTCCCTTCCAGGTGCAACATAGGTCTTGGTTCACTTCTCTCCCTTAGCTCCTGAGGATGGCCTGCCTTTCTGTTTTATGATCCTCAAAACCCTCTCCTTTCATAGGGACCAGGCCAGGCATGAGGCCCAAGGTAAATCACAGATTCCCCCGAGAAAAGAATATCTACTGTCTGTCCTAGGATTTTACTACAGAAAACACTCCTCTAAGGAACCTGTCTGTAGAGATTTTTTGTAGAGATTCAGTTGTGTCATGCAAGAAACCAAACAAGTTAGTTTAAACCAGAGAAAGGGCATGGAGTTGTGCTCGTGGTTTGCTGGCCTGCTATGCCTATTGCTGTGTGTATTCAGTGCCTTGGGGTAGCACCCAATGCAAGGCATTGCCATATCTCTTTCCTCTATTCCTCATCAGAGCCACCTAGGAATAGTGGCATGTACTTGGAGAAAGAGTACAAGACACATCACTTGGAGTGATTCTATCATGGCTGACTTCCAGGATGTGAAGGTTAGGGTGCAAGCAAAAGATGAACAAGATACATCTTGGGTCCTAAAAATGAGACTAAAAGAGAGATGGAGGGACAGCAACTGTACCTGCTTGCTGGAGAGAATTGTGAATCCTTGTGGCCGGGTATTACAGGCTTGAGAGCCACATAACTAACTACTGGGGGATAGGAGAAAGATGATATGGAAAAGAACACCCTTTGACTGGCTAGTCAACAAAAGGATGGACTGGGTATTAAGACTATCTTGTACCTCACTGGTACAAATAGGAATAATTATGCTCTAATTGTATTCTGAGAGAAAAGCTTTATTTTAACAGGAAGGGTAATATGTAGGAGGAGCTAAGGGGGAAGGAGCACCGAGAGGAAAAGATGGAGTAAGGAGAGGAGAAGATGAAGTAGATGAGAAGCTAGGTAATGAGAGAGAAAAAGAGAGAGAAAGAGAGAGGGGGCATGGAGGCAGAAGTTCACATGTCTCCACCAGTCAAAGATAGTTTACATAGCTAGGTTGGGTAGTAGGTTACACTTCTGATTGAGCATTACCATACTTTTAAAGCCTTTGATTAACATTTAAAAAAATTGTATAAAAGCAAGATGGAAAAGGGGGGCATGGGATAGGGGTTTTCTTGGGAGGGGAAATGGGGAAAGGGGTTGGCATCTGAAATGTAAATAAAATATCCAATAAAAAAAAACACCCTTTGAGTACAAAATTGCACGAGTTTTATGCAAACATATTCAGTGGGCCTTTCAGAAACTAACCACCCACGCTTCATAAATTAGGTCTCTGCTATTATCTCATTTGAGCCTCACAGAGACTGCGGGGGGTGGGGGGAAGGGGGGCTAGGAGGGAAGGCAGTCGGCCTATTATCCTCATGTCTGAGATGGAGAGATGGGAAAATTGCAGCTGTTACTGCCGAGGAGACAAAAGACTGCTGTCTGTAGGACCTAGATAGAACTCACGGATGGGGTTTGCAGACCACCTCACCTGCTAAATTAGCCTCTCTAACTACAAGACTCCACAGCTGAGCTCCCACAAGTTTCCAATAAAGAATTTACCACAGGTGGGAGACAGGAAAAGGATTGTGCACCCTAGAGCCAACAGACCCCTTCCACAGGCTGGCTCTGCCCTAGCACTCTATGCTGAGTGAATCCAGGGATGGGTAAGGTCTGTATTCTGCTCGTTTCATAAAAGAGAATTCAGAAGCACAGAGAAGTTAGGTATCTTGTCATGATCACACAGCAAGTCGATGGGATTTCAATCTAGCTGTTTTGATGCTAGAAATCCCACTACAAATGTCAATTCTGTTGCCTGCTGGCTACACTTGTTTTGTATTGAATTCCAATCAATACTTTATATCCTAAGAAATATTTTTTCCATTTTCTTGTATCCATGGAAAAAAACAATGCAAACTATTGTCAACCTTTACACAATATATATATGCATATATGTTTGTAAACGTACTGAGACTTTTATAAAAATCATCCAATTTGAATCTTGATTTTTAAAATCTTGATGCTGGTGATTTCCTAATATCATTTAATAAGTTTTTAAAACAAGAATTAAAAGTCACGTATGGTGGCTCGAGTCTAATCTCAGCATTTGGGAGACTGAGGCAGGATGATCACTAGCAAGTTTGAGGGTAGCCTGGACTACATAGGAAATTTCAGGCCAGCCTGAAATGCATAAGAATGCATAAGGAGACTCTGGTTTTTTTTTTTTTTTTTTTTTTTTTTTTTTTTTTTTTTTTTTTTTTTTAGGCAGACAACAAATATGCTACTGTACATTTAAATAACTTCAAAATGTTCCTATTATTAATACTCTGGAGGACAGTGATAGACAGGTTTGCTCAGGACTTTACATAGTCTCAGGACTCCCACATAGGGTTCTTAGCAGAGGTGTTAGCCAGGTGTCATATTGGTTCAGGAAGACTGCCAAGTGCTGGACTTTAGCCTGGACAAGAAACAATGTCTCACCAAATCCAGGTGCCCTTTTGAAATTTCCCTGAAGTCTCACCCCAGGGAATGGCCTCCTTGCTGCTACACCAGGAGGCACTGTTTCCCTCATTTTGCAACTAATGAAAGTAGCCTGATGACTTCCTAAGAACAAAGGGTCAGAAGCAGAAGAATATCCTTATGAACATGCACATTCATATCCCTCTCTTCTGAGGCAGATGCTTTCTCCTCTCATAATACTATGAAGAAATGAATCTAAAATATTTGCTAGACCTACATATGAGAACCGTCTTATTTAGTTGTCTGTGTTTGCTAGTAACATTGACCTTTTTAGTTTATGATTCTTTTTTATTATTAATTTTGCTTGCTTTTGAGACAGTATCTCACTTAGTCCAGAATTACCTCAAATTAGATTTGTAGTGAACATAACCTTGAAGTTCTCATTCTCCTGCTCACACTCTCATGAGGTGGGATTACTGGTGTGTACCACCATGCCTGGCTGTATTGCTTCTTCTTGTGTGATTATTTCAATCTTTTCCCCTGTTGCTCTTGTTACTGTTTTATAACCGAATTGTCTGGTGCTCTATGATTTTTATATTGTGATTGTATACACTACTTATTGGCAAGTGATAACATCAGCAGGTTTTGTATGTTTGTGTATTTTGGTTATTAAAAGTAAACAAAGTCTTAAGTAAATAAAAGATAAAAACACTGCACATATGGGATTCTTAACAACATAATGTTCCAAATTGATGTGCAAACCTCAAACATTTCTAATAAAAAACTCTACCATATTTGGAATGGTACTTGACAATTAGTTTGGAACCAAATCTCAAATACAAAGCAAGATGTCTGGAAGAGAAGTGGGTCCAACACTGCCAGAGCTCGTGGGACTCAGTGAAGGCCATACACAATTCATAGGAGCTAAATCCCTAACGACGCAATTTGTAACAACAGTTTGAAAAAGAAATTTCTTGTTAATCTGATTGTCTGGAACTGGTGGTGTAGACCTTTAATCCCAGCACATGAGGCAGAGGCAGGCTAAATAGTAAGTACTAGGGCAGGAAGAATATCATAGTTAAATCTTATCTCTTAAAACCAAAATCCAAAACAAAACAAAGTATGCATGAAAACACTTGAGAAATCTGAATGAGTGCTAAGATAATCTCATCCTGACAATGTCAATGCCCTAGTTTAGATCATTGCTCTACGGAGCAGAAAAACTGTTTAGAGAAATTTGATCCAGTTCAGAGAGGACGCCTGGTTGAGGCCACTGAGCAGATCCAACTCTTCTAGCTCATGTCTCTAGCTCTGCTTCTTCTGCAACCACGGCAGATAAACTCCATGTGGCTGACACGGAGAAATTTGATAAGTCGAAACTGAATATGGCAGAAACAAAAGAGCAAGATCCTCTGCCTTAAAAAGAAACGATTAAACAGGAGAACCAAGCTAGAAATTGTAATGAGAAGCCAACATGCACTGTACATTCCATAATCATGGCCTTCTGATTTTCTTTCTTTTAGCCATTTAACTTTGTAGAATGCAAAAAGGTTGGATTAAATTTAAATGACTCTGCTGTCCCTTTCACATCAAAGACTCAGAACTTCTGGCAATGAATGTTTCACTTGTTTCTCCTATCCCGTCTGGAAGGAAAAGAACTTGCAGGTTGGTGAGGGGAAAGGGTGAGTGGTAGTGAAATATACAGTAAAAGTCATGATGGTACAAAGTGTCCTGCAGACTGTAAAATACAATTTAATCAAAGCAAGCCACACCCATATTCCAGACTGGAATGAATGCTTCCTCTCCCTTCCCCCAAGACTAGGAGCAAAGCAAGGATGCCCACAGTCAACACTGTTATTTACCTCCATCCTTGGGAGCTTAGTCAGTGCATCCAGGGAAAGAAAAGATGCAATGCCTTTAGGCTGGGATGCAAAAAAGAAAGCACCAAGTGTTCACAGACAGCATGATTATTTATGTACAACTTCTAAGGAATTTTCATAAACTAAATGGTATAAGACAGATATAAAATATACAGAGGTAATTATGCCTCCATAGATTAAGAAAAGCAATTGCAAAAGTAAAATTTTGAAGAAGTGTCCATATTTCAAAGGAACAAAACTGAATGACTCAGACAATCACATTTCCATACTTTCTATAATGCTATAGTAAAACGGATGAGGAGGTGACATGGCTGACACATACATCCATTGAACAGAATGAAGACCAGAAATAAGCAAACACATTAAGCTGTGTTTTGACATGATGCAAAGGTAATTGAACAGAGAAAATAAGCAGATGGTGACCTTAGCTTATACCAAGCTTGTTCAGAAAGGACAAAGTATAAATCATAGTAGAAAATTTTATAACATGTAAAAATTGGACCTCATCAAAATACTAGAAATGTATTTATCAAGAAAAACAGTTAAGGTCGGTTATGATGGTACATGTTATAATTCTAGAGCTTAGGAGGCAGAAAAGGGGGATTAAATAAAATTTCAGGCTAGCCTATGCTACCTACCAAGTTCCAGTCTACACAGGCCTACAGAGAGCCTTTATTAAAACATTATCACAAATAACAACAGCAATGAAAAGCAATAGTATTCAGTGCCAACTACAGTGGCTTATGTCTACAGTACAAGCAGCTGGGAGACTAAGTCAGGAAGAGAGTTAGTTAATCTGAAGCCAGTGTGAGAAATATAGCAAGATTGTATCTCAAAACCAAAACAAAACAGACACAGTTAAGACAATGAAATGATAAGTCTCAGATAGGAAGTACATATCTGCTAAAAGACTAAACCAGATCTGTGGAGAACTCTTGAAACCAACAGGGTAGGTAGAATATTACTCCTGAGTATAACCCCTGAGCTCTTCAGGTCCTAAGCCATGAATCCTGTACATGTGGCCTTATATGTGAAGGACTTGAACTGAGGACATTATTCCAGATCATTTATGTCTTTAATAAAGTCACATGTATTCAAATGAGAGAGACAGAGAGGTTCACTTGCAAACAGAAGAATGCACCATGACCACAAGACAGAGGCACTCAAAAGCCCTGGACATCAGCAGTCACTGCATACTGAAAGAGACAGGGACTACATTCTCTCCTGGAATACCAGAAGGGAGCAAGGCATGACCACATGATTGATTCCAGTATTGACCCACCATAGAACTCCAGTCCAACTTCTACCTCTGAGAACTAAAAAGGAATATATTGCTAAACTGCTATGTTGTAAGCCACTGCATCTGTACATTGCCATAACCCTAGGAAACTAACTTGGCCAAACAGTGAGCAGAAGTTCAATTAGGAAATAGACAAAATATGTGAACTGACTCTCACCAAAGAGAAGAGATGAATGCAAATAACTTCAGGAAAAGAGGACCAAAAATTTTAATTATAAATCACACTAAAACGTGTGATGAGATCCCCATATACATTCATTAGATAGCTAAAATAAAAACAAATAACCATGTAGAGCAATTAGAATCATAGTGTTTTGCTGACCAAAATACAAACATGGTATTCATGTTAATCTCTCATAGTTTCTTATAGAATTAAACATATGTTTAGCATTTTAACTAACAATCTTGGACCCCCTGATACTTATACAGGGGAAATAAAGGTAATTTCCTCAAAAAATGTATATGGAAATATTATAGAAGTTTATCCATGATCTCACCATACTAGGAGTGGCCCAAATGTCCCTCTGCTGAACAAGTCATTCGCTTGATGATAGTACATGGCTATTTACATATTTTGCATTTTGCAAAATGCATATAATTGTGCACCTAAAAGGGTGAATGTTTCTTTAAATAAATTATATTTCAAGACATAAACAAAAGTTTCATATAAGTGTTAAGTTAGTAGCAATAACAATACAGATTGATATTTGATGCTGAAAATTGTATTATGATTAGTGTTGGTTCTACTAGACATATGAACTCTATGAAGAAAGAACATGTTTTGTTCCCAAGCAATGAGCACAAAGCACACCACTTAGTAGATGTTCAATAAATATTTATTGAATAAATACTTGAACCTGCATTCCCTAATGATTCTTTTAGAATTTCTCATGTTTTAAAGACAGTCCCAGATCATAGGGAACTGCAATTTAAAAGTAGGGACACCATCCCAGGATGAAAAAGCCTCACAATGGGTGAGGGAAAAAAGCTGAACATGGGCTTTGGGATTTCAAATGATTTTACTGTAAATTTATCTGAAATGGTTAGACTTACACATACATACCTTAATTTTGGAGCTTGTGTCTAGAGAATACATCTCATGGCTATTTCTAGTCAGTAGTCCCCCAAACTCAGAAAAGACTCTTTAAGTCAGTCCCTCATAGCAAAATCCTCTGAATTTAAAGCACTTACAAGTTCTGTCCCACTCCCAGTCTGTGCCATCACTCGACCCAGATAAGAGCAAAGAGTGATGTGGTCCCATCGAAGGGAGTGGTGGGAGCTACACCTCATACTGCAGCCCTCATTAGCTAAGATCTCCCAAGGGGTTTGGCTTCCCTTATTGCATCTGTATCAGCTGCTAGGGACATGTTTACTCCATAGAGCCTAGCAGCTGCCAGCCTTGGCTGCAAGTAGTCACCATGCTGTCCTGACGAAGGCTTTAGGTCTTTGCCAACTTTTCTGTCTTCTCTTCATTGCAAACAGTTTTCAGCAGTAAGGAACTTGTTCCCAAGAGTTTTCTCTCAAAAGACTCCCTGTTCCACGACACTCCTCAATCTTGGGTTCTTTGACAGACTTCACAAAGATGGAAGACAGGCCAGCTCCAGACTGAAAATTGAAGCTCATGCAGTCAACACTGGGTGAGGGGGCGTCTGTTATACCTGCTCTCCTGTTGCTGACCGAACTTCCCCATGTTGGGTGCCAAAAATGTTTCGAGCTGCTCTAGCCCAGGTTTGGGGGCCAAAATGTCAAGAGCTGCTCTATCAGTGTTGGGACCCGAACTGCCAAAAGCCTTGGGGGCTAAGTTGTTAGAGCTCATACTGCCCCAAGCTGCTCTGGTCCATGGGTCGGGGTTCAGCAAGAGAGAGAGTGAGGACGGACTTGAAAAATGGAGACCAGACAGAGTATGATTCAATCCTGTTTATTCTTCAGTCTCTCTTCCTAGTCCAAGTCCCAAGTCTTGAGTTCCTAGTCCCTAGTTCTTAGTCCTTAGTGCTAGTTCCAGTTGCTAGTCTCTTTCCCAGTTCAAATTCTTTCTCCAAGTGCTAAGTGCCTAATCTAATGCCTAATAACTAACTCCAAGTTGTACTGTCTAATTCCAAGTTCTTCCTCCAAGTGCCAAGTGCCTAATACCTAATTCTCTGTTCCAAGTTGTACTGCACTCTTCTATCTGCCTCTTGCCTTTTATATGTCTCACTTCTAAGTCACGCCCTTAAGTCATGCCCTTAGGTCTTATCTCTAAATCTGATCTCTAAGTCATGCCCTTAAGTCTCAGCTCTAAATCACACCTTTAAGTCTCACACACCCAAGGGAAGATCCTGGGTATCTAAAACAAGATGTTATCAGAGTGTGCTCAGCTGTTGTAGGATAATGTAATCAAATCTCTTGCCAGGGTATATGGATCAAGATGGCTGCAAGGATGATAGCTGCCTTCTGTTGGCTCCCCACACTCTCCCTATAACAGTCATACTTAAAGCACCTTCATATTCTTGTTGTTCATCTTCTCCTTGTAGATTTTTAAACCTGTTATGGACAAAGATTTTATTAGTTGATGAATCCTCACAGAAATCTACCTTGATGCACATTGTCATGGTTATTCTTCATGGTCAACTTGACTTGATTTAGAGTCATCTGGGAGATACAACTCTGAATTTGTGCAAGAGGGTGTTTCTAGAATCGTTTAACTGGATGTGGTGAGGTCATCCTATGAGCTGGAATGAAGGACTAAATAAAAAGAGAAAAAGGAGAAAGGAATATGAGTGTCCTTAAGCATTTCTCTCTGCTTCCTGCTCCATGTAGATGTGAGCAAGTAGTCTCCTATTGCCTTCCTGCCTTGATGGAACCTCAAACTGTGAGCCAGAAGGAATTCTTCCTTCTTTAATTGGCTTCTTGTTAGGTATTTTGCAACCAGGCCACTAGAATTTACAATCAAAAAGCAAAACAAAAAGTGTTCTACACATAGTAGGCATTCAATAAAAGAGTGCAAGGCTAAATCAAGGAATATAGCCATGAAGTGCACACATTTTGCTCATGTGAGGAATATGGTGCACTTGTCCAGCAGCATCCATGGGCCAGGAGTCCCTGTGTGTTCTTAACAGTGTTTACATCTTCCTTATTTTTTCCTTGTCATTTCTACCTTCTTCTTTTCCTTCATTGCTTTTCCTGAGTGCTGTACAGGAGGAAGTACTATACAAGAAAAGAAAGCCATACAACTATTTAGTCCCTCTTTCCTTGGGGCTTTGATAGAGCCACAGATGCTCTCTGAGTCGCTATAATAATACCAGAGGCTAGAGAAGCCAAATATATGCAAGGGACAGTCTGAACTTAACTATCTGATCACTTGAAAGGAGGACTGGCCAAGGAGAGATACCTTCAAATAAATCAGACTGGGGGTTGGGGGGGTGGGCTGGAGAGATGGCTCCATTCTAAGAGCAGGTACTACCCTGGCAGAAGACCTGTGTTCAATTCGCAGAACCTGTGTTAAGTGGCTCCCAACTTCCTGTAACTAGCTCTAGGAAATCCAACACTCATATCTGCCTTTCTTGGGCACTGCATGCATGTTTAGAAACCCACAAAAACACTCATCCACAAACATAATTATAAATAAATTTTTAAAATCAAAGCAGACTAAGATAAGTAAAGAAGCAGAAAATGGGAACTGAGAGCTGCTGAATTGGGATCTGGCTACTAAAAATGTTTCACAGAAGAAAATAGCTGCATATTCCTGCCACATGGAGCTGTGTGCCTCTCTGCCTTTCTCCCCATAATGGATAGTAGTTCTTTAGCCTATGATCCAAATAAACCTTCCTCCTCTGTTAAGCTCCTTCTTTGTGAGATACTGGGTTCCAGTGAAGAGAAAGGTAACTCATACTTGTCAGTCCTAAAAGCTGTATCTGGGGGTCTGCTCCAAGTTGAAGACCCATGGAGACTGTTCCACATTTCCTGGCACCTTCTTTCTTAAGCTTTTACTTCCCACACGAAAGGGTCCTAGCCTAGTGGGCTTTTCACTGCTGCTTCTGCTTGTGCAATGTTTCAGGAAGCCACAAGGGCTGTAGGAAATGATTACCATAAAAATATATTCAGGTTGGTGGACTAACATCTGTCAGGACCCTATTGTTTAACAACTGCTGTGCAAACTTAAGTGATGTTTACACACAAAAATGTTTTACTGTGGGATACCATCATTTTCCTGGTCTCAGTGGCCAAGGACGATGCTCCATTACAAGTCTTGCCTGTCCTGTGAACAAAGATTCATTTACTCATTGAGCTGAGTTGATCTGTGTAAACAGATGGTGAAAGGTATAGACAATAACCTATCTGCTCTAGGTGTATACAAATAGGCCTGATTTTACCACATGCTTGGAGAGGACAAACATGTCTGGGATTTGGAGGAAGGGACAGCTGTGTAGCAGAGTTCACTCTCTACCTTCAGCTGAGGGCAAGGATCCCACTACTCTATCCATTGAGTAACAGGGAACCAGATTTTATTCTGCCAAAGCTTCAAATGTCTAATAGTTATAAACCAGGCCTTAAGAAACAAGGCTTAGAACACTGCTATACTTCCTTGACCCCAAGCATACCTGTTCTTCACATCTAAGAAAAAGAAGGTGAAGACATGCCACAGGGGTCTTGGATAAAGTCACATTTGTGCTTAGACTTTTTTTTTTTTTTTACTGGTGTAGCTCTTTCTCCCATGGAGAGTACTTTGTAGTATAGAAAGTGATGGCTACAGTCAGCAACCCCCTCCCATCTTTACAGGAAGTGATTAGCAGATGAGGTTAGCAGTTGTTCAGAAAGAGGCATATGGTAAACTATCTGTGATGTTATGGATAGAAAATTATGGATGAATTGATTCATCTTCAGAACTTTGGCTACAAGTTGAGGTCTCTGCACTGGAACTCAGCTGCATCCTTATTTGGACTTCTGTGTCTGTCTTGTGAACATGTATGGGACATGTCAGAGTGAAGAGCAGGCAGACACAGATTTCTTTCCATAATATCCCCTGGAATCAGGTCAAAGAAGACATGAAAGTGTTCACATGGGCACTTGAGGTCTTTCTGACAGACCAATCAATGTAGTGAGATATTGGACAAGGTTAGTGAAGTCCAGCAAAAGGCAAAGGGCTCTCTCTCTCTCTCTCTCTCTCTCTCTCTCTCTCTCTCTCTCTCACACACACACACACACACACACACACACACACACAGAGAGAGAGAGAGAGAGAGAGAGAGAGAGAGAGAGAGAGAGAGAGAGACTTTTGGCTTTCAGCACACCCTAAAAGCACATCAATATCAATAGACTTAATTTTCTCACTGAAAAATAAACTTCTTCCTTCTCAGTTCATTCAGAATTTTGTTGTCGTTGGTTTGAGATTGGACCTCATGTACCTTAGGCAGGCTTCAAACATGATATGTAACACAAGGTGGTCCGGAACTTCTCCTGATCCAACTTCCTGTGCATCCTAAATGCTGGGATTACACTTGTGAGGCACCATGCCTGACTTCCCTCCTCCTCTTTTTTACTTCTTTTAATTTTGAGATTATAATGTAATTATTACATTTCTTACTTCCCTTTCCTCCTTCCAAACTCTGCCATATTCCCCTCCTTGCTCTTTCAAATTCATGGCCTCTTTTTTTTTTTCATTAATTGCTGTTACATGCACATATATGTGAATATATATTCCTAAATATAATCTGTACAGTCTGTATAATGTTAATTGTATATTTATGTTTTCAGAGCTGACCATTTGGCATTGTGTAACCTATCGGTGTGCCGGTCCCTGGGGAAGACTATTTCTCTCACTCTATGCATTCCTTAGTTATCTGTAGTTCTTTGTGTAGGGTTGAGGCATCTGGGGTTTCCCCACCCATATCCACATTTTGTTGTCTTTGTTCAGCACCTATTTGAGCAATCATGCTGGTAAGACTTTATGGGTGAAATTTTTCACATTCCTAGGAGACACAATCTTACAACAAACTACCTGACTCTCTGGTTCCTACAATCTTTCTGCTCCCTTCTTTTTGTGGCAAAGTATTCTTATCTTCAACTCCCCGTGTATCCTAGCCTGGCCTCTAACTCATGATCCCCCTGTCAGGCCATTAGGATTTAATGCCTAGTCAGTAGAGTTTGTTTAGTTGTTTGTTTCTCTTTTCCACGTTCCTCATGTGGTTTTTTTCTAGGTTGGGAGATTTCATTTTTAATCACATTTTCCCAGACAGTATGTATGAATACATAAGCACACGCACACACACAAGGATACACAGTACCCCATGCCCTCACTCCTGGAGAAGCACACTCTCACATTTGCATTCACACACATTTGTGTACTCCCATTAACCTTTCCCCTCTTGGAAGAGGATCTCTTCTTCCCAGGACTGGAGCCAGAGGGGCAGCTGGAAGAGAAAGACCCTAAGCAGGCAGCTGGTGTGCTTAGTCTGTTATCCTCCCCCCTCCCCTCTCTGACCTGCTGATGGGATCCAGGGCTTTGCTCTCATGCTGAGCGAGTCCTCTACCACATCCTCTACTACAAAGCAGCCCTCCAGCCCTGTCTTTAGCTCTCAGTGATCAAAACACTGACTCACCCTTGTCATGCTTCTATGTTTCTTTTTCCTGTATTATCCGAATTTTTCCTTTTTCTGGAGTCTGGGGTGATGGAAAAAAATATATAACCTTAGATTTTTCTCATCCATTCATCAATGTACTTAATTTATTCAATCAATGTTGGGAGTGCAGCCTCCTCCTGGAGTGGTTGGAGGTTGGGAACCAAGATCACACTGGCCTCAGGGCTCACAGACTTCCTGAGAAGAGTTTCTGCGTAAACCTAGGCTTTTGCCTGAAGGAAGCTCAGCTGAGGCCCAGTCAGAGCTGCCCTGCCCTTTCCTCCTTCTAGGTGTTTTGGAAGAACTCTGGGAAATCTGCATCTGGACTCTAGTTCAGCGCCTGAACTGGAGGAACTCTTGTCTTTGAAACCCACTGATTCTGGCCTCCAGGAGCCCTGGATCAGCTCTCCCAAGGGACAACCTCCCGCCTTTTGTTCTGCCCACAGGCCACCATCGCCTCCTCAGCACTCAGCCTTCGCCTGCCAGAGCATGGGTATATATCTTTTGGGTTGTGGCTTTGTCCTAATGCTTCTCTTCCAATTTCTGCAGTTGTACTTCCAGTATCGTGGGAGGCCCATCTGAAAGCACTTGGGCCAGGATCTTTGAACTTTCAATTGACAGCTAGAGTCTTGCCACTCCATGTGGACAGGCTTCTTCTTATGATGCTGTTATAGAATTTGGGGGTCAAAACCTGTGCCCCAATCCAGGTCCTCCCTGTTACCAATCCTTTTGTTTTTTAAAGATTTATTTATTTATTTTATGTATATGAGTACACTGTTATGGAACATGCTACTTATGTTGCATCTACCGAACATTAAAGTTGTAGAGACGATTCATATGAATATGCATGACTCAGTTCCAAAAAGTTCTATTTATGAACATTAAAATTCGAGTGACTTTCCTAAGTCGTTTGTGAGATACTAATTATTCTTTGACATTTTCTTACCCCTCAGAATGGAGAAAAATTGACTACAGGCCCCATATATTTGACTGGCTGACCAGTGTGTCACTTGGGGCACCCAGTTTTCCACTGCCTGAGTTTATACATTAGGTTCACCTAAGGATGTGCATGAGGCCTAGTGAGGGGTTATTACATTTAAACTGAAACGCAAGCTTCCTACTGCTCAATCAGGGCGGGTTTATTTATCCTTTCAGATGTGCTTAGTTTCCCGTGGTGCAGAAAATAGGTATGTGGTCAGCAGCCCTTTAGGTATGTGATCAGCAGCCCTTTAGGTATGTGGTCAGCAGCCCTTTCCGGGCCTGACCATTTAAGGGCTTTCACAGTATTAGCAGCCAGAGGCAACCTATTTTGTTAAGCCTGTCCTAGAGCTTACACACCCTTTTCTGTTGGTGCCTCTCGGGTTGCCTGGGAGCTTAGGCCCATCTGTCCTTACTATTTTTGAGTCCCTGTTGTCTCATTGGCGGCTTTCTGAACAGCTGCAAAACATACTTTTAACTCTAAGTGGAAGTTTGGGTCACTGGCTACCAGCGTGGAACAGTCACTCTCAGCAAGGGCTCTTTCAGCGGAGAGTTCTCTAGTTTTACTTACTGGGGTGAGTGTTAAACTAACTCCTCTCAACTTCCTGCTCGATTGCCAAAGCGGGTAGGAATGAATGAGGTCTTTGCTTATGGGCTGGTGGTATAATGTGCATTGCTTTTTGTGTTATCGGAAACTGCTCTGTTGCCTAGCACCACAGCCGACAGCTGGGTCGTCCTTTCCAGGGCTCCTCTACCTCGGGTCACCAGGTTCCCGTGACACCGCAAGCGGGATCGAGAGGCGGGCGACAGGCACTGGGCCGGGAAGGACAATGCTGCGCGGAAAGTCCCGGCTCAACGTGGAGTGGCTAGGCTACTCGCCAGGCCTGCTCCTGGAGAATGATCCACTCGCAGCCGGACGGACACCACGAACCCCCCGCGGGTAAGTCACGTGGATGCTTACTGCATACCCGCGCCTGCGCGCGCTGCCGGCGCGTCACTACGCCGCGCCACACGAGCGTGCTTCAGTTGGGGCACTTCCGGAGCGACCGGCCTAGTTCTGTCACCCTCGTAGCGGCCTCTGATTCCAGCTAACTACCTATCGCCTGCTGCTGCCCTTCCGGCCAAGCCATGGAGCGTCTTGATAAAGCGGCGCTGAATGCGCTGCAGCCTCCAGAGTTCAGGTATCCCTGAGTTCGGCTGGGCAACCACAGCGGGACTGCTCTGGCCTGACACTTGCCCTATGGCAGGCAGGAGACAAACAGGGTGGGCTTGGGAAAGGCCCCTCCATGCTTCACTGCAGGTTGATGCTTCTGAGTAACTCGCCCCACCTTTCACTTGTGATCCATGGTATAAGTGAGCGGGCCCTCAGTTCATGCTTCTTGCACTTCCTCGCTCTGTTTGGTGACTTTGCTGCTTTGCAGTTTCCCCTTTGCAGGTGGCTCTTTGTGGATAGGTGCCCGGTCTCCTTTATCTTGAAGCCTGCCAGCCCCTACATCTTTTTTTTTTTTTTTAAATACCTGGTATGTGAATACAGTGGAGGCTGGCCCTGATGTGAGGCTACTTCTTTTGAGGGGAATCCATCAGTAGGGTAAGGACTGGTGACTGAGCAGAAAGAATGTGATAATAGGCCTTTACTACTCTACTGCTCACTCAGAGGCAAGGAGCTGGGAGAAATTAGCATCCATTAATTGACATCATCAGATTTCTTAATTCTTAGTTTGGCTGATTAGTTTTTAACTTTGGAAGAAAAAGAAGTTGAATTTAGATAAGCGACTTATCCAAGATCACAAAATTAGACCACAAGGTTACTATGGCTTGACTGCTGACTTCAAAGCCATGTAATCCATTTACTCTTTTTGTTTTTCAATATAAGGTTTCTCTGTGTAGCCCTGGATGTCCTGGAACTCTGTAGGCTGGCTTCAAATTCACAGAGATCTTTCTGCCTCTGGCCCCCAAGTGCTGAGATTAAAGGTGTGTACCACCATGCCCAGTTACCAACAGATATTCTTACTAAGTATATGAAGAGTATAGTCTGTTTTTTCCATTTATTCCTCATTTTTGACAGGTTTCAGAACCCCTAGTCAGGTATAAAATCAATCAATCAAATGGCATCCATTGCTTTGTTTTATGTCTCTGATACTACCTGACCTGCTTTGTACCAGCAGAACCAACAGGTATAGTGGGCTATATGGCTAGAAGCTAAGGAGAAAAGTGGTCTAAATGCTAGGAGAAGTTGGGTAACTACTTTTCTTTTACGTTTGTTGCACACTTAACTTTGACTATCCACTCATATGCTTTGGATGTTTTGATCAGTAACAGACTACAAATGTGTTCAATGGGATTGTATTATCTAGTGTTATTTTAGCTATCTTAGTTTGTATGTGTATGCTCTGTTATATTTGTGGAGTGACAGAATCATCTGAAAATGCATTTCTCAAAATAGTTCCCTGTTTTTAAATGGTGGATAACTACTTAAATTACTGAAGTTATAAAGAGAAAAGTCATTTTTTTAAGTTTAAGATAGAGAAGTGTAAGAATGCATTGAAAATAATAGGCCATAAATTAGTGACATATATGTAGAAAATATTATATTTACATGATAGAACTATGATTTTGTTCACACTAATATTTTTATTGTGTTGTATCATTTTTTTCAATAAGTGTTTATAAAATTATTTTAAAGCTTTATTGTTTTAAATTATGTATGTGTATGTGTGTGATTCAGGAGCCTGAGGAAGTCAGAGGCATTGGATCCTCTGGAGCTGAAGTTAAGGCAGTTGTGGGCTGCTTGACATCAGTGCTGGGAATGGAACTTGGCTTCTCTGGAAGAGTAGTGTCACTGAGCCATCTGTCTGGTGAATGCTTGAAAAAAATTATACCAGATAGTAGATATTTAAGAGAGACAATCTAAAGAACACACTAGTCGTTAGTGGCATAGGCCTCTTAATACTACCTATTGGGAAAGCTGAGGCAGAAGGATTATCATTTCATGGTCTGCTTGGGCTGCAGAATGAGTTCTAGGCTAACGTGGGAAACTTAGTGAAACTCAGTTTCAGAAGATAAATAAAAAGAGCTAGAGAGGTAGCTGTATGGTAGAGCATTTGTCTAACATGTGTAGCTCAGTAATGGTAGAGTTATAGTAAAAGGTAATACATTTAGGTGACAAGATAATCTTAGAATGTTTTCTTCAACCAATGACAGTCAACATAAGAGTAAGATTTTATTTCTCCCACATGTACAAGAACTGTAATCAACCCAGAAAGCTTGCTAATACAATGCAGTTTTATAAGATATAATTTTCATGTTGTGTATTAGCTGTTTAAACTTAATAGCCTTGTGATTGCTACTTTATTGGATTTTGATGTACAGTTCCATATTTTCTGCCTCTAACCATAGTTGGCAGTGTTTATTATTTCTATAGATTTGGTCATTTTTAATTGAAAAAAATATAATGTGTATATAATTGTGGAATATATAATTGAAATATATATATATATATATATAATATATATATATATATATATAATATATATATGGTCTGTACATATACACATCTACCCAAACACACACATTCACTGTCCCCCTCTTTCATACACATATACCAATTAAGAAATGGCTGTGTCTGTCTGGAGTACTCCATGACTGGAGTTTGTAGACTGACTTTTGTTCTGGATGAGCGTAGGACACACTAAATTTCCTCAACTTTCTTCAATTCAATAACAAAACCTTCAATATTAGTTTGTTGATGTAACTTTTTACTGTCTGGTTTTTCCTCTTCTCCCTCTATCAGAATAGTTTAAAATACATTTCTATTTTCTAGGATTTTGGTTGATTTTTCTACCAGACTTTTAAAAAGCAGTCACATTAAAGGAAACACAATTGTCTAAATGATGTAGTACTCAAAAAAGAATGCCTTGATTTTTTTGAGAAAATTCATTTCTCTGCAATTTCAGACTAGCTTCAAATTATGCAAACTAAGCAGTAATGTTAACTCTGGAGTTTTACATCGAGGCTTTGAAAGCAGTGTGTTCTATATCCATCCTATCATCATTGGTGTGTTCTGCCTCAATAGTATGACCAAGCTGACCATTTTAAGCTTTATTTGGAGTCTCCTGAATAGCTGTTAATATGTTTGTCTTCTCCGTTTACTCCCACCCAGCTGTATGTTTTATGAAGCCCTAATTGGGCCTTGAATCAATTTGATTCTAGAATACATCTGTCTTCTGGTTTATTTATGGTCTACTCCTCTAGTTTGAGAAGAAATGTGTACAGTCCTTGGGGAGGAGCTGTTTGATTGCAAATGGGTTTGTTTTTTTTTTCCGATGTAATTTTTAGGGGCTTGCACGTCTGCACATGTGCATCAATCTCAGGGTCAGGCTTGGGCACGTGCAAGCACTTGCTTGCCTCTTTGCAGCGTTCCGGGTTGCAGAAGCTATTTGCCTCAGAATTACTTTATCTTTGGGATTATCATATTTGGATATGGTTTGTGAAACTTTTGTTCACTTTCTTCCAGAAATGAAAACTCTTTAGCTGCAACCCTGAAGACACTCTTGTTCTTTACGGCTTTAATGATCACAGTTCCTATCGGCTTATATTTTACAACTAAATCTTATATATTTGAAGGTAAGTTTTACATACTTTAAGATATTTTCATTTTCTAATTGGTTCTGAGCTTTTATGAATCTTTTTATTGTAAAACGTATTTTCTTCTTCCTTTTGTGTGAGTTAAATATATGGCCAATGACAATTCATATGCATTGGTTGGCTGGGTGTGGTGCTGCATGCCTGTAATACTTGGCAGGTGGAGGCCAAGCTGGGCTACATGAGACCCTGTCTCAAGAACAAAACAAAAGTTTGGAGGATATTTATTACTTACAATGTATTACTTTAAATGTTTTACCTGAATTCACCTACAGAATCCCCACAACAATCTTCTGAATTAATTGTAGGTATCCTCATTTTAGAAGTATGGTACAGAAAATTAAGTAATTGCAGCTGCACTACAAGTGGAAATGGGAGGTGAAAACAGGGTAGTTGGTAATTGGTAATTCCAATTTCTGTGTCATAAGCACTGTTCTTCCCTTTCCTCCTTCTAAAACCTCCCAAATGTCATGCTTTGCTCTCTTTCAAATACATGCTTGAGCCTTAGGGTATAGGAGTTTTGTTTTGTACCTGTATCCTTTGGGACTGGGCTCCACAACTTGGTTGTGGTTTTCTGTAATGGTCTTCATCACAAACAGAATTCTTAGGTTTTGAATTTTGTAGTTTGGTAAGTGTGTAATAAAATGAAATATTTTCTTTTCTTGATAGGTGCCCTTGGAATGTCCAATAGAGACAGCTATTTTTATGCTGCAATTGTTGCCGTTGTTGCTGTTCATGTGGTTCTGGCCCTGTTTGTCTATGTGGCCTGGAATGAAGGCTCACGACAGTGGCGTGAAGGCAAACAGGATTAAAGTGAACATCACCTTTTGATAGCATGAAATTTATTTTTGAATATGTTAAATAATTCTGGGGTATTGATAAACTTGTTTGAATAAAGTTGAAAGAACGTGTTAAAATCAGTCTTAAAGAGTCAGTCACATTTGGCTAAATTTTGACCCACCCAACAATATGGTTACTTTGAACTTTGAATCTCCATTTGCAAATGAAAAATTGGAAAAGTTGGATAGGTACAGATGTATATGTTAAATGCGTTCTCTCTTATGCTAGGAAGAATTTATATATCTTACAATAACAAAAAATGATAGTGATTTGGCTTATGCTTGCTTTTCAGTTTTATTTATTTGAGTATATTAATAAATACTTAGTGAAGCACATCTGAATTTCCTTTTTTACTGAAGGACTTCACTGGAAAATACCAGGCCTTTGGGTTTGAGATTTTACTTTCCTTAAAAATGACTTACATTGTAGGTATTTTAGTTAATCTGGCTTTTTAGTCAGTGAGGAAAGATTGCTCTCACATTCCATTATTTCATGGGGAAAGTCACTGAAATCACACACTGAAATCACACTATTCATGCAAAAGGGCTTAAGGTTACTAAGGACAGAGAACTGGGCTGACTGCCAGCATTTGTGAATATCACACTAACATTGTGCCCTCAGTTTGCTTTGAAATTAGGTTTCAGCTGCAAAGTTTATTGCAATCCCATTTAATGTGTTGTCCTAGTAAAAATAGATAGTATATGATAAGTTTTAGAATACCAAAATATTCAGCATTCACACATTGACAGTCTATAGAATCTTGAGATATCACAATTCTTATGAGGTATTCTTGAAGTTTTTTTGTCTGTTAGTCTTTTTATGACAGCTAAGCCACATCTTGAGCATAAGTTACATTCTAAGATAATCCTTGAAATCTTTTTTGATGAGAACAACCCTACACCAGAAAAAAAGCCCAGTTACCTTGGTACCTTCAGTCTATGGTCAGACAAACTATTTGGTACTGTGTATATGTATAAAAATGCTATCCCCCAAATATTTATTTCTGATTAAAAATTTATAATATATTTTGTTAAACACTGAAAAAATACATATAAGAATTAAAAAAGTAAAAATTTGTCCATAATGTTACTACCTGCAGATTATCAGTAGTTTAGTTCACAACCCCTGTACAGCTTTCAGTGATGCTCCTTAATGCTGGTTACATATACACTAAAACCTTGTTTCCAATTTAGAGCTTGTCAACTTCACCAAAGAGCTGTTTGCAGTTTTTCAGATGTGTGATAATTGCCCATTGTCTTACAAAGCATATACTATCTTTATTGTTTTAAAATTCCCATTTCAATGTTTTTACCATAAAGAAATATAAAAATTTGAGGTGATAACCCAGTTTAAATATTATATAACATGCATATCTCAAAATATTACATGGCACCCCATAAGCATGTATGTTTCTTGTTTTTATATGTCAGTTAAATTGAATTGTAAAAATGAAGAAAGTTCAAATACCTGTTACTGGTAATCCTAATATAGTACATGGCCCCTGCTTTCGTATTTGCCATTATTGATTTGTTAGTCTGCTGTTATTTTCATGCTATGGAACTAGACTAGAGAAATAGGTGATTAGTCATAAAAATATGTGTTATATTATTGTTACAAACAACATTAATGTGATTGTTAAAAGATTAAAAGATTATTAAGAATTAATTCTTAAATTTAAAGGTTGTGTGTAGTTTTAATGTATTTAAAATGAGTATTCTAACTATGAAAGTCTTTATTTTGTAAAGACTGAAGTTTTTAGTATTATATAATAGAGTCTCAGACATTGTGTGCTAGATTTCTAGATGTTTCCTTATTAGGTGACCTATTGAATTTAGAATTGTCCACTCAGTTTCTTTTATGTAATGCCAAGGCTTTTTTCTTGTACTTTGGGAATATTGTACTGTTTGTAAAATATACTGTTGGATTATTTTGTTTTATTTCAGACATTTGCAACTAATAATACAGGTCTTTTAAAAAGTATTTTAACCAGGGATACATGTAAACACATGTAATTTTCCCTTGGGAATAAACTACAATGTGTTTGAACATTAAAATATTCACATTGCTGTTTAGAATTATTATAAAATTTGTTTTAAGGCAGTTTTTTCCTGGGATTTTGACTGCTCACTTATGAGTTTACTGTTGTTAGCTAACATTCTTTCAAGGTTTTTAACTAGTTTCCTCTTTCACAAAGTACATATCTCATGATGTATTAGAAGAAAAGCTACAGTTGAACTGTTAAGTGGTTTCCGGCAGGAATGTGTTCACTGATGTTCAAAACCTCACTGCAATGGTAATCCCAGTTAGGGAATATAACTTAAAGTGTCAGTGCAAGCTACTGATTTAACCCTATTTGCTGTAACAGTACCTTCTCTACCTTTAGATTTGCCTCCTGACTAATCCTTTCTCTCAGTGCTAAAGAAATAGAAGTCTGCTGTAGGATGCATCTGGTACACTGACTCTTCAAATGGATGCCTTTCACAGGTTAGAGTAGCATTCTGGTTTGCAATGATAGTAAAGAATTTTAAACCTGTTATTCAAAATAACTGGGTATTTCATGGGAATCTAACAGTAATTATAGTAACTTGAAAACTCACATCAGAAAAGTCATACTGAACCAGCTATGGTGGAATATGCCTGTACTTTAGTATTTTAGGAAGCAGATGCAGGAGGATTAGGAGTTCAAGGCCACTCTGGGGCTTCATGAGACCCTGTCTCCAAAGAATAGCAGCTACAACAAAACCTACAAAACCAAACAATTTAGCTTTATAAAAAGAAGCAACCAATGGGCCTATGCTTATTTTCATATAAATCTTATGTGGACAGGACATTCAAATGGGTAAGTAAAAGTGTACAAGGAAGATGTACCCAAGGAGGGCTGATGCTGAAGGTACATGAAAAAAAGTGTTGAGATCCTGTTTTACATATATCCATTGTATCTCCAGATCATTTTGTATTTAGTATCTAAGCATAGAAAATCTGTAGACAAAGTGTTCAATGATGACATGGTATTTGTCACTTGTCTTCAGTTAATAGCAGGTTCCTGTACTATGTTATTCACTAATGAAATACACAACTATTCAGATTTTGCTCTTAAATTTTAAGATTATTTTTACTAGACTTGTGCTGGTGAAAATACTCTAATAGCTTGACAAAACTTTTTATCCCAAGGGAATTAATTTACCTTAAAAATAAATTACTTTCAGAGATACTGCGAATCTACCCATTAGTGTATAACCTGTGAATTTCTTAACTCTTTATTCCTTTACAAAAGTCTAGAATCTAGCCATATTGCTGCCAGCCACACTTAAACCTGTGTTCTATGTGTGCTTGAAGTATCTGTTCTTTTAAAGATGTTCTGTAAGTCAAATTGTCAGTTTTACAATCTAGTCTTCCTTCCATGTTTGGTGAACTCTCACTGAACAGGAATAATAGCAATAGCTAACAACATCTGCACAGCACCTTACAGTTTGCAAAGAACGTCCACATATTCTTGTCTGAGTTTTCCATAGCGAACATGTTACACAGATGTCCCTTGATGTCAATGCTAAGTGTTAGAATTTTCAGTCACAGTGTCACTGGCCTTGCTGTGGCACTCATTAGTACACTGATGGGGTGGGGGTGGGGTGGGAGTGCCAGTGTGCTGTCTGTAAGGCTTGTGTTATCACAGTGGGGCCTGGATATCTTAGCCACTTTTTCTAGTCTTTACCTGAATGGGTTTTGTATTCAGTATATTGTACCTGTAATTTATATTAATTTACCATTTGTTGTCATTAAAAAGTGTCTGCAATGCTACTGTGCTGTGTCCTCATTCAGTGGATATTGTTTTATTAACCTCTGGTTTTAAAAAATGTTTGTGAGCTTGTTTCTGCTTATAATGTAGAGTATGTGCAGATGTCAGTTTTTAAATGTGTTTGCTTAAGTGTGTGTCATGTAGCATAAGTGTAGAGCTGTCAAGGATAAGCTTTTATCACATGTATGTGGAATGGAGATATTTGGGGTGCAGTGGGGATACTGATGTAGAAGGACTGGTCATATTCCAACTAGGTGGACCACTTAGAAGTAATATGGGGTTAGGTTAAAGAAAGCTTGTCTCAGTCAAGTGTGATGGGCCACACCTATAATCTCAGCACTTGGGAGGTGAAAGAAGATAAGATATTCAAGCTCATCATGAGCTGCATAAGAAGTGTGAGGCCTACTTGTGCTGCATGAGTTTCTGCTTCAAAACAAATTATCTTGTAGGTTTTGGAGGGTAAGTGGATTTCAAATACCACTAAAAGAATAACGTTGAAATTACATGAGTCTTATTAAAGGTTAGAAGAGAACTACGGGAGACATTTAGCATGTCCAGCATCACACACACACACACACACACACACATACACACACACACACACACACACATACACACACACAGACACTTGCCTACGACTAGTTTCCTGCATCTTGTTTATTGCACAGGCTCCAGCTCCTTTTTGCTCCTGAGGACTCCAACTAATCCTTAGTAATAAATAGCACTCCATTCCAGCTATCATCTGAAATGTCTTAGTTTCAAAAGTACAGATAATGAGCTGTCCGGGGAGCTCAGGAGACAGGTAATAGCAGTATAGAAATCAAAGTGTACTGCTTCTATGGTGGCTGGAACCAGACTGGAATGCAATTAAAAATAACCAATTGTGCAAATGTAACGCAGACCTTTAACTCCAAACCTCTGAAAGTATAGCCTGGTAATTATGGACAAGTTAGTTGGCCCACATGTGCTCCTGAAGGAACTTGCTAAAAGAGATTTGCATTTTAAAATGTAGAACTTGATGTTTATTTAAAACATGACTATGCTTCACAGTAATTATTTGTGTTGGATAAAATGTTCATTCAGGGTTCTATGGACCCAGCAACAAGCTGTATTGGACACATTTTCATGACAATGCACTTTGGAGCATGGAGCAAATGTTAATGGGACAAAACAAGGCCAAATGGTGGGACTATCCCTAGTGACCTCAGACTGTTCATAATGCCTAATGCAATGCAAATTATATGTAAGTAGCTGTAATATAGTATTATTTCTATATTGTATGGGGCATTATGTAAAAAAATATGTCCAGTGAATAAATAAACAAATGAATGAAGAAAAAAAGAAGTCCCAAATATTTGGATCAATCTATAAATGGAATGCATTATCTAGTGAACTAATGAGCATCTGAATCAAGTGATCTCAAATGTCCTTTAAATCTAAAAATTAATGACTTATGAACTTTGAGACCTACCTAATTGACATAAAGAGAACCACTATTAATTTGGTATAAATAGCTTTTCAGCACTTTTCATACAAATTAACACGTTATTTATTCAGACTCTACATATTTTTCTTATTTATTCATTGTATGTCTATTGAATATGATTTTTCATGTAAGGCAGTAGACATTTTCTGTATCATTAAATAATTTTTATAAACTTTTTATAGACCACATGGCATAGATTCCCTAGCTCCTTATTTTGAGACATACTTTCTCCAGTGTTCATTTTTTCTTCTTACGTTTGTTCATGTGATAAACCTTCATATTGTATCTTCAGCAAAAATGAACTCATTGTTAAGAACAGATTGGTAAAAACATAAAGTAAGAAAAAAGTAAATAAGAAAATTAAAAAAAAATCCCTTACCAGTACAGTTATAATTTTCTAATAATTAATATCAGTGGCTGATCAAATTCATAGAGATGCAATATAATATATATATGGAGGGCCAGTTATATATCTGTAGCTTTCAGTTAGAGACACAGTCCTTTTCCACCATTTTCTAGTGTCTTTGAACCAACTAAAATGAGTAAATTAGTAAATAGGGGAAATAATAGTAGAAAGTCCAATAAATAAAGTAAGTCCCCCCAAAGTTAAATCAGTATTTTTCTTTTTTTTCCTTTTTAATTTCTTTTTTTAATTTTTACTTTTTATTGGATATTATATTTACATTTCAGATGTTATCCCCTTACCCCATTTCCACCCTCCCAGGAACCCCCCTTCCCCCCCCCCCCCCCCCTGGTTCTTTGAGGATGTCCCCCCCCCCCCCCCACTCCCACCTCCCCACCCTCAAATTCTCCCACACTCGGTGTTCAGCCTTCATGTGACCAAGGATCTCCTCTCCCACCTTATGCCCGACAGGGCCATCCTCCCCTACATACATAGCTGAAGTCATGGGTCCCTCCGTGTGTGCTCCCAGGCTGGTGGTTTAGACCCTGGGAGCTCTGGTTGGTTGTTATTGTTGCTCTCCTCATGGGGCCACAAACCCTTTCAGCTCCTTCAGTCTTTTCTCTAACTCCTCCATTGGGAACCCCTTGATCAGATCAATGGTTAGCTGTGAGCATCCACCTCTGTATATGTCAGACTCTTGCAGACCTCTAAGGAGACTAGAAAATATCATCCTGAGTGAGATAACCCAATCACAAAAGAAAACACATGGTATGCACTCACTGATAATTGGATATTAGCTCAGAAGCTTGAAATACCCAAGATTCAACTCACAGACCACATGAAGCTCATGAAGAAGGAAGACCAAGTGTGGGTGCTTCGGTCCTTCTTTGAAAGAGTAACAAAATACTCATAGGAGCAAATATGGAGACAAAGTGTGGGTCAGAAACTGAAGGAGGGGCCATCTGGAGACCAAATCAGTATTTTCAAATGAGTTGGCTAAGGGGTTTGGTGGAACGCCATTGTAGTTGACAGGAGATTCTAGTGTGGCACGAGATTCGTCTCCCCACCCCTCGGTTCCATCTCTCCTCCACTTTATTTGAATGCTGGTAGAATTTATAAATAGTATGGGGCAGTAACTTCATCTGATATTTATTTGGGTTACTTGAGGTTGCTGTAATAAAGCACCACTCAGTGGGTTAAACAACTACAAAAACAGGTTTGGTAGCATGCTCTTATGATCATAGTGCTCAGGAGGTGGAGTCAGGAGGACCAAAAATTCAAGTTCGTCTTACGTTATATGGCAAGTTTAAGGATAGTCCAAGATACATGAGACTCTCTCTCTCTCTCTCTCTCTCTCTCTCTCTCTCTCTCTCTCTCTCTCTCTCTGTGTCACACACACACACACACACACACACACACACACACACACACACGCATGCACACACACAGAGACAGAGAGAAAGCAACTATATTTCCTTACAGTTCTAGAGGCTATAATTATGAGATTAAGGTGTAGGTAGGGCCTATTCCCCCAGTAGCCTCTCTCCTTGGCTTGCAGATGTTTGGTTTTTGTTGTTTTTTGTCCTCAAAGAACAATTTCTCTGTGTAAGACTGTTCTAATCTCATTTTATGAGGATTCCTGTCACACTACACTAGGACCCTCCCTAAAAAATACAAGATGAATATGAGAAGGACTCAACTTGGCATTCACTTATAGCCAACAGACAAAGAAAGCTCCAAGCCAGGAAATATAGGTAGTCTGTAAGCTGGAACCCCAATCAGTTTGATGTTTTGCATAGGTTATGAGTTTCTCAAACCACAAATGACAATGACACAATGATGTGCTTCAGGCAAGTTGAGAGGGTAGTTTCAAGTCCTTAACCGACTTATTTGCATTTCTTTTGGCTTCCTGGACTAGACACAAATGCCATGTCAATCAAAATTTGCCCCCACTGTATGTACCTAGTGCTCATCTCTGGGTCTGGCACGGATTAGATGTCAAATGCATCAAATGCAAAGGCCATTCTTTCTGTGGTCCTGTAGAGATTTCTCTTTCTCTCTCATTATTATGTGCTTTCTGTATTCTTGAACTGGTTCTCACCTGTAAGGCACAAATGGTGAAGTGATTTTATTTATTTTATGAATGCTCATACACTAGTTATCTTCAGACACACCAGAAGAGGGAATCAGACCCCATTACAGATGGTTGTAAACCACCATGTGGTTGCTGAGAATTGAACTCAGGACCTCTGGAAGAGCATTCAGTACTCTTAACCTCTGAGCCACCTCTCCAGTCCTCAAAACCTATTTTTAATGATAGTTCTTAAGTGCTTTAACCTCCCTTGTAGCCCACCACTCACCAGAGGTAGTGGAAAAGAAAGGATACAGGGGAAGTGGACCTGTTTAGAAAGGTTCTTTGGAGCAACTCCCGCCTGTGTTGTCTGGAAATCAGCAGTTCAGTTCACAGGTTGATCCACTCGAAAACACCCCACAGATACACCAGAAGTCCAGTTCAGTGGAGTGAGGTTAGCAACAATGGTGACACGACCTAGACCTAGCAGAGACAGCCAGGCCTCAGTCTCCACCTAAGCCAGCAGGAGGGATCAGGAGGGAGGCCAGGATAAGTTCTAAGCTGTACCTCTCTCAGTGAAGACTCGAGACCAACAAGCATTGCACAGCTAGCTTTATAACCAAGCCTAGCTCAGTCTCCATCACTGTAGAATCCTATTTATACCCTCCAAACATTATGTATCCTCCATGGATTTTGCCTCAGCAAGTGCATCTGTCTCAGTTAACATCACTCAGCCAATCCAGCTTGAGTCCATGGAAGTGGCAAGAAACTGCAGTAAGCCACAGCTTAACATTAGAAGTTGTTGTTTTTGTTTTTGGGGTGTGTGTGTGTGTGTGTGTGTGTGTGTGTGTGTGTGTGCACGCATGCGTGTGTGCTTCTCTCTATGGAGTCCTGATAAATGGAGCTCAACTAAATAATGTAAGGTGGACCAATACATGCATATTGTTAGCAAAGAATCCTTCATCACATGTCCTTTCACAAGCTTGCTTTAACAGATCATCCCTCCTCCTGTGTCTGCTTCAATGAAACGTTCCTTCATGGGTCTGCCTTAGCCTTTCACTTGTGTCCACTTCAGCTAAATGTTCCTTTACTTGTTTGCCTTAGTAAAACACCATCCAACCAACTTTCCAAAGAACCCACCCTTAAGTTTCCACTCCAGTGGTTTATTACTCCCCAGGAATGCCTCATTGGAAAGGTCCTTCTAGAAATAGCTGAAGTTGTGTCTCTTAGGAAATCAGAAAATCAGTTAAGTTGACAATGAAGATAAAGCATCACAATAAATAATTATGTTTATATTATTGTATCACTTGCTTTCCTTATTAGTACTAAAACAGGTCTCTTTTTGATTATAACCATTGACAACTCTATGGTGATAGCTTATAAGACGACTCTAGTCCATTGAACAGATTTCAACTTTTAAACTTTAAATATTTATTATGTTATTATTATGTGTGTGCACATGTGCAGTCAGTATACAACTTGAAGGAGTCAGTTCTCTCTTTGTACCATGTGGGTTCTAGAGATCAAAACTGGTTATCAGGCTTACAAGCTTAGCCATCTTGCCAGCCCATCAGGCAACTCATGGAGGAAGCTTTCTGAGCTCACATATTCAAGTGCATGTAAGTAGTTAAACAAAATAAGTATTGATAGGCTGAATAGTTATAAATATGTAATATGTGCTCTGTTCATGTGATTCTCTTTACTAATTAGGAACTTCTTATCAGTAATTATTTTTCATGATCTAAAAGAACTGAGCTCATAGTACAGGGAGTCACCATTTATCTCCTCTATTCACCTCAGCCTTACCTTCAGCAGCATAAATGTACACTGACATATCTTTATTATCCAAAGCACACAGTTTGTATTAGGTTTCATTTTGTGGGTCTTAAATCATGTGTAATGCTATGTTGCCACCATTATACTATCCTGCCTCTTGTATGCTTCATGCTCGTTCTTCCCTCCCTCCACATCCTGTAAACCAATAATCATTTCATCTGTCTTTCCCAGTGGAATTGTATGTAGCTGGAGTCATCTAGTATATCTGCAGTCTTCTCAGAGTGGCTTTTTTCACTTAGTGCTATGCAATGAAGCTTCTATCATATCTTTGTTATTTTATCACCAAATGATACTTCACTCTGTGAAAGTACTGTCTGTACTGCCACAGATTATCCACTCTTGTCTGGACACCTTAGTTGCTTTCAAGTTTAGATAGGTAGGTAAGTAAGTAGGGAAGTAAATAGATAGATAGATAGATAAATAAATAAATAAATAAATAAATAAATAAATAAATAAAGTTGGCATCAAAATTCTTTTGCAGGATTTTATGGAAACATGTTTTTTCAGCTTATATAGATGTGACCCAAGGAGAAAAATTTCTGGATCACATGAAATGACAACAATACGTTTTAATATGGTAAGGAAGCAACAAGACCAGGGCAGTGGTGCACACTTTTAATCTCAGCACTTGGGATATACAGGTAGGCAGATCTCTGTGAGTTTGAGACAGCTTTGTCTACACAGTGAGCTCCAGGACAGCCAGGACTACATAGAGAAACCCTGTCTCAAAAACCAAACCCAAACAAAAGCAACCAAACAACAACAACAAAACAGAATTCAAGTTGTCTTCCAAAGCGCCGTGTCCTTTTGCATTCCCATCAGCAGTGATCTAGGCTTTGAGTGGTTCCTTTGCCTCATAGGTATTTCATAATGTTTGCTTTGCATCTTAGCTATTCTAAAGGCCATGTGTTCGTTTCTCATGGTTGTTTTCATTTATAATTCCCTGATGACACACAGAATGGAACATCATTCTTTATACTTATTTCAACCTATGTGTTACATTTCATTTTAACACATAATAGTATTTGTTGTTGTTTTGTGTGTAAGGGTGTGCATGTTTATGTGGGCATGCATACATGTGCATCTGTGTGGAAGTCAGGTGAACCTTGGGTGGTATTCTTCAGGAACCATACACTGTTTTTGAGAAAAGGTCTGTCACTGTTCCTGGGGCATGCTGGTCACACTAGTCTGTCTGTCCAGCAAGCGCTAGCAATCTGCCTGTCTTCCCCCAGCCCCTAGTGCTAGATTAGAACCAAGTACGAATGTAGCAGGTCCTCTGTGTGTGCTGGTGGGGCACTCAGGCTTTCACTTGTGCAGGAGTAGCAAAGAGGGTTTCAAACGTTTTGTGGATTTGATGTCTTTTTGTCTTTTTTTTTGGTATTCTGCATCAGCTACTAGAGCAGTCATATCAACATTCAGGCATCTGAGCCTTTGGATGCCTTGTGATACATTTACCTTGAAAAATTTCCATATTTTGTGTCCAGGTTAAAATGAAGAGATCTGAAAGAGGTGGATACCTAGCAACCAGATCTCTTCAAATATCACATTGAATGTATTTGCAGAGAGTACCAAGGGAGAATATAGACAGCAAAACCCACGCTTCCTTGTTAATTTCATTTGGTGACTCACCCAGTCTGTCACACAAAGATGGCATTGATCTGAATTGTGACCTTTTCTTTTGCCTTCTATCATTAAAATAATGCCAGTAAAAGGGCAGTGACTCACCATGAAAACAGATTCCTTTTCAGAAAATTAGCAAAGCATCGTCACGAAGAGCTTGGGCAAAGGGTCTTTTTATTCACTGTACCTGGTGAGCAAGAAACATTCTTTGCCCAGCTCATTAAGTGCCTCTTCTATATTATGTCCTGTGGATTCAGTCTAGCCTGTTATTTTGTTGATTTGCTCTCATTTTGAGCAGTATTTCAGGCATTGAATGCACAAGGTAATTTTCCAGTGACTCAGTTGCTAGTCATCATGCCTTGTAATTCAAGGGGGGCTTAGGGAGCTGCTTTTACATTGTGAAATAGTTTTCACATGTAGTTTATGGATCAAGAGTCTTATACATGCATATGTATTAATTGTCGGTTTTCAGTTTTATAAGTGGATACTTGGAATGATGGGAATGTTGAAATTATTGCTTTTCAATTACTAAATAACCTTTAAAATTACATCAATAAGAAGAGAAACCACAGAGTTTGGCTTTTAAAAATAAGGCCTATCAATTACACACATTTTGCTCATTGTGTCAACTTGGCCTGCTCCTATTAAAGTATATACCAAGACAACAATTAAGAACAACACCATCACTTGTATTTTATTTAAGCTGTACTTATTTCTCTATCCTGCCAAATTCTGTAAACCAGAACACAAGGCTTATATTCCCTCTGTGGAATAAATGTTGTATAACTTGGTGAAAATTTATGTATAAATTTTAAGCCATAATATTATGTGTTCTTGAAAATGTTAAGAATATACACAGCTGGAAGTGACAATCTCAAAATCATCTGCTGTCAATTTTCATTGTGCCAGTGTTAAGGCCAGAGAGGAAAAGGGAGAAACAGATTCTTGGTGCTCTTATGCTAGCTCATGAAAATGCCAAGACAATAACTCTGTCCTTTAGCTTCTTAATATGCTCTCTTGCTAGCTTAGTCTTTGACAGCAGAATGCCTAGAGACAATGACTTTGGGAGAATGTTAGCCTCATTTGGAAAAAAAATGTACATCAACTCCAGATGGATATGCCCTTGGATTAAAAGGGAATATTTGAAGATATGTTAAAAATAATCTATTGCCCCCTAGTCCTCAGTAGACAAGATGCTTTTAACTTTGTGTAGTGTCTATAGGAACTCTTCCAAATAGGAGAAATTTCATGTCCTAACTTAATGGGCATCTACTTGGATATTATGATGTAAAACTCATTGGATGTAAGTCCTTCATCCCATTCTACAGACAATAGTACATTATGTTGATATGTAATTTAGCTTTGGAAAGGAATATAAGCATTTTCTTACAGTGCCTTCTGTAGAAAGACTTTGCCCCATGATCTCACCAGTAATGTGTGACTACTGGAATAGAAACATCTGGTGACTAATTACTTATCAGTGCTTCTCACTAATCAGTTACTCACTTTCAATTTTGTTAGGGGTGACATTAACTCTTGGATCCATGAAGTAGCCACCCAGGATGCTTCTGCTTCCCTCTTATAGAAATTCATTTATAGCAGTGATTCTCAATCTTCCTAATGGTGTGGTGCTTTAATACAGTTCCTTATATACTGGTGACTCCCAACCATAAAATTATTTTTATTGTTACTTCATAAATGTAATTTTGCTACTGTTATGAATCCTAATATAATGTCTGATATGCAGTATATTTGATATACACCCTCCTTCCTGAAATGATGTTTTGACCCGTGTCCCAACCCACAGGTTGAGAAAGGTTGACTTTTTTTTTCTTTTCTTTTTTTCTTTTCTTTTTTATTATTATCAAATCATAATTTTTACTTTTTAACACAGGGGTTATAAACACTAAAATGCAGGATGTGAGGAAGGGGATGACACAGGAGCATAGGTGTTCAGGGGGGAGTACAGATATCTTTCAGAACAGGGTATCAGCTGGGTGAAGGTTCAGGGGTCAGGTCAATATAACTCTGCCTATGATTCACTTGTCCTTATCTAATTTGGTATTATCCACCAAGGCTGCCTATTTACAAGATCTATGACTACTCAGGCTGGTATATTTCCACAAAAGCTGCCTGTTTACAATAGTTTATAGACAATTGTTTCAGTGTTTTTTCCATAGAGACCCAAGAGTTTGTGTTAGCAGGCATGTATGTCAGACCTATTGCTGATTTTAGGCTTATGGCTGATTTTAGGCTTTCAGTGTATAAGCAGGGCTGCCCCTGACATCTCCTCCCTTCTCCAAGTATAGAAGGGCTGTGGCAATTCTAATCTTGCCAAGGCGGGGATAGAGGCCTGATCTCCAGTAATTAAAGGGGACCTTGTAATGGCTCCAGTCCTCCTGTCGTTGTTCAGTGAGGCATAAGGACCACACCAGTCTCAATGTCTTTTTCCTGGAGAGGGGATACTTTTGACATCAACCTCTATGCAGCCAGGCTTGTCCCTCAGAGAACTCATAAACATATTTTTAACTTTTATTTATATTCCCTTGCAATGCTTAGCCTTGCAGCCTAAGCAAGAATTCAGATTGCCAGACAGAGGGGGTTCTGGATGGCCCCTCTCTGCTTGGTCTAGGGATGGAAGTCCCTTCTTTTAGGTTGGGTAGAGATGGGACTTGGGAGCACCCTGGATAGAGTAACATCCTCATCTAGAGTTTCGTAGTCCTCCATATCTAACTTATGATAATGTATCTGAATAGATTTTGCTATCAGATTATCTATCTGTTGTTTCACAAAGTTAGTCAGCCTATTTAAGGTCCAGGGACAAAAGGAAATAAGCAAAAATAACCTAATTAATGGTCCCAAGATGGAGGGAAGTATAGTTAACAATCATGGAGAGGTTGAAGACCAATTCTTGTACAAGCTCTCATCTTTCTCTTTCTCTCTCTGTCTTTTCTCAAGACCTTCTCTGGCCTTTTTCATGCTCTCTTTAATTATCCCTGTTTTGTCTATGTAAAAGCAGCATTCTTCTTTAAGGGCTGTACACAGTCTAGAGCTGTACACTGTCTTTTCTATTGTAAAAGAGAAAAATCAAGTCCAATAAAGTCCTTTGCAATTTTTGGGGATCGCAACAGACAGTGAAACGAGGAATTTCTTCAGATTAGTGATGTCAGTCTATTGTTTATTGTCCTTGTCAAAGGCCCATTAGAGGTCTGAGTAGTATAAGTCTGGAGGCCAGCATCAGGATTAGAACTCCTAACAGCAGACATCACGGGTGATTAATTTTTACCTGGAAAGGAAAAAAAGAAGGGAATTCTCAGGGAAATTTCTCTTCCCTGGATGTCAATTGTTATTCATCTTATTTATAATTGGGCCTGGTTTTGTGCGGGTATCTATTTAATTCATTAATCTTTTTGGCGGCCATTTAGCTGTGCTTTCTGTGGTATCAAACAGGCATATCAATCCTCAGCCCCATATAGGAACTGGGTCCTGGCCATTCCATTTAAGGGTAAAAGGATTTTTCCACATAGTTGTGGCATAGTTTTTATTGGTCTCAGGGATGCCAGAGGCAATCAGAGACAGCTTTGCAGTGAGCTTTCAGTTTTAGAAAGTTAAGAGTAAACAAAGCATGCTCCTTTTACCCTCAGAGAATCATGAAGACACTATTTAAAGAAATATAATTCTTTATTAATGATTTCTTTTATCAAAGGACTATTATAAAACAACTGACAATTAATCAATCTATATAATATATTCATTAATGAGAGCTTCTTCTACTTTTTGTAAAATTACTCCTCTTTTGTCAATTAATTGTTAAGGGAAATTAGGATTTACATCTCTCTTGAGAATATTAAACAGAGACATAAATTCTCTTGTGAAGAGCTTAAAATAAGATCTCAGCCAATAAGCATCTCCTGGAAACCTTTGAAAATCGTTTGAAATAAGTAAACTATCTTTTTTTTTTTGCCAGACCCATTATCTGTTTTTTTTATTGGATATTTTATGTATTTACCTTTCACTGTTATCCTCTTCCTTTCTCCCCCAAAACCCCTTATCCCATACCCCCTCTTCCAATTTTTATGAGGGTGTGCTCCCACCATTCTCCTAATTCCACCTCCCTGTTCTCGAATTCCCCAACACTATGGATCCAATCTTTCGGGGACCATTGCCCTCCACTTCCACTGTTGCCCAACGAGGCTGCCCTCAGTTACCTATACAAGTGGAGCCATGAGTCCCTCCCTTTCTGTTCTCAGGCTGGAGGTTTAGATCCTGGGAGCTCTGGTTGACTATTTTGCTACTCCTTCTCAAAAAAACCCAAAGCACCCACACTTTGGTCTTCCTTCCTCCTCTTGAGTTTCATGTGGTCTATGCATTGTGGCTTAGGTATTGTGAGCTTTTGGGCTAATATTCACTTATCAGTGAGTGCATGCCATGTATGTTCTTTTGTGATTGGGTTACCTCACTCAGGATGATATTCTCAAGCTCCATCCATTTGCCTAAGAATTTCATGAACTCATTGTTTTTAATAGCTGAGTAATACTCCATTGTGTAAATATACCACATTTTCTGTATCCATTCCTCTGTTGAAGGACATCTGGGTTCTTTCCAACTTCTGGCTATTATAAATAAGGCTGCTATGAACATAGTGGAGCATGTGTCCCTGTTGTATGTTGAAACATCTTTTCGGTATGTGCCCAGGAGTGGTATAGCTGGGTCCTCAGGTAATACTATGTTTAATTTTCTGAGGTACTGCTGGACTGATTTCCATAGTGGTTGTACCAGCTTACAATCCCACCAACAATGGAGGAGTGTTCCTCTTTCTCCACATCCTTGCCAGCATCTGCTGTCACCTGTGTTTTCAATCTTAACCATTCTGACTGGTGTGAGGTGGAATCTCAGTGTTGTTTTCATTTGTATTTCCCTGATGACTAGGGATGTTGAACACTTCTTTAGGTGCTTCTCAACCATTCCAGATTCCTCAGTTGAGAATTTGTTTGTATAGTAAATTACATTGATGGACTTCAGTATATTGAACCAATACTGCATTCCTGGGATAAAGCCTACGTGATCATGATGTATGATTGTTTTGATGTGTTCTTGGAATCTGTTCGCGAAAATTTTATTGAGTATTTTTGCATTGATATTCATTAGGGAGATTGGACTGAAGTTCTCTTTCTTTGTTGTGTCTTTGTGTGGTTTAGGTGTGAGCGTGATTGTGGCTTCATAGAATGAATTGGGTAGTGTTCCTTCTATTTCTACTTTGAGGAATAGTTTGAAAATAATTGGCATTAGGTCTTCCTTGAAGGTCTGATAAAATTCTGCACTGAAACCATTTGGTCCTAGACTTTTTTTTTTTTTGGGTGGGTAGACTTTTAATGACTGCTTCTATTTCTTTCAGGGTTATGGGACTGTTTAGATGGTTTATCTGCTCCTGATTTAACATTGGTAACTGGTCTTTGTCTAGAAAGTTGTCCATTTCATCCAGATTTTCCAATTTTGTTGAGTATAGGCCTTTGTAGTAGGATCTAATGATTTTTTGGATTTTCTCAGTTTCTGTTGTTATGTCCCCCTTTTCAGTTCTGATTTTATTAATTTGAATACTGTCTCCCTGCCCTCTGATTAGTCTGGCTAAGGGTTTATCTATCTTGTTGATTTTCTCAAAGAACCAGATCCTGGTTTCACTGATTCTTTGTATAGTTCTTTTTGTTTCTATTTGGTTGATTTCAGCCTTAGGTTTAATTATTTCCTCCCGTCTACTCCTCTTGGGTGTATTTGCTTCTTTTTGTTCTAGAGCTTTCAGGTGTGTTGTCAAACTGCTAGTGTATGCCTTCTCTAGTTTCTTTTTGTAAGCACTTAGAGCTATGAGTTTTCCTCTTAGCACCACTTTCATTGTGTCCCATAGGTTTTGGTATGATGTGTCTTCATTTTCATTAAATTCTAAAAAGTCTTTAATTTCTTTCCTTATTTCTTCCCTGACTACATTATCATTGAGTAGAGTATTGTTCAATTTCCATGTGAGTGTGGGCTTTCCCTTGTCTTCCTGTTTGCGTATCCAGCCCATTAGCCTATGTCTTTTTATTGGGCAATTGCGCCCATTGATGTTAAGAAATATTAAGGAGAGGAGATTGTTGCTTCCTGTTATTTTTGTTAACAGTGGGGGGCATTGTTTGTGTGATTATCTTCTTTTGAGTTTGTTGGAAGAGACTTACTTTCTTGCTCTTTCTGGGGTATAATTGCCCTCCTTGTATTGGTGCTTTCCTGCTATTATTCTTTGTAGTGCTGGGTTTGTGGAAAGATATTGTGTAAATTTGGTTTTGTCATGGAATATCTTGGTTTCTCCATCTATGGTAATTGAGAGTTTTGCTGGGTATAGTAGCCTGGGCTGGCATTTATGTTCCCTTAGGGTCTGACATCTGTCCAGGATCTTCTAACTTTTATAGTTTCTGGTGAGAAGTCTGGTGTATTTCTGATAGGTCTGCCTTTATATGTTACTTGGCCTTTTCTCCTTACTGCTTTTAAAATTCTTTCTTTGTTTTGTGCATTTTGTGTTTTGACTATTATGAGACAGGAAGTATTTCTTTTCTGGTCTAGTCTATTTGGTGTTCTGTAGGCTTTTTGGATGATTACGGGCATCTCATTCTTTAGGTTAGGGAAGTTTTCTTCTATAATTTTGTTGAAGATATTTATTGGCCCTTTAAGATGGGAATCCTCACTTTCTTCTATACCTATTATTCTTAGGTTCGGTCTTCTCATTGTGTCCTGAATTTCCTGGATGTTTTGTGTTAAGAACTTTTTGAGTTTTGTGTTTTCTTTGACAGTTGTGTTAATATTTTCTATGGTATCTTCTGCACCTAAGATTCTGTCTTCTATCTCTTGTATTTTGTGGGTGATGCTTGCATCTATGACTCCTGATTTCTTTCCCAGGTTTTCTATATCCCTGGTAGTCTCCCTTTGTGATTTCTTGATTGTCTCTACTTCCATTTTTATGTCCTGGATGGTTTTGTTCAATTCCTTCACCTGTTTAGTTGTGTTCTCTTGTAATTCTTTAAGGGATTTTTGTGTTTCCTCTTTAAGGGCTTTCACCTGTTTACCTGTGTTCTCCTCAATTTCTTTGAGGGTGTTATTTATGTCCTTCTTAAAGTTCTATATCATCGTCATTAGAAGTGATTTTAGATCTGACTCTTGCTTTCCTGGTGATATGGGTAATTCAGGACTTTCTTGTGTGGGAGAACTAGGTTCTGATGAAACCGAGTACTCTGGGTTGCTGGTGCTTGTGTTCTTGTGCTTGCCTTTTGCCATCTGGATCTCCTGAGCTGTCTCTGACTGGAGCCTTGTCTTTCCTATTATCTTGGTTGTGTCAGAACTGTTTTCGATGAGTGTTGCTGCTGGGATTAGAGCTGAGGTCCAAGATCTGCTCAGTGTTCAGGTGGAAACAAGAAAGAACCAGTGCTCTGGGCCAGGAGTGAATTCCTGGGTTTCTGTGGGTCCTGGTTACTCCCTGTTTGGGTAGAGTATTGCTGTCTCCTGACCTGAGATACTGCCCAGGTTAGAACTCCTGGAGCTCTGACACCTCTGGGTTTTGTGAGGTTGGGTACAGAGTTGCCTCCTGGGATCTGCTCTGTGCTCGGGGCCTAGACAAGAAGGAACAGGTACATCAGCCCAGGAGTGAATTCCTCTGTCCCAGTGGGTCCCAGTTACTTTCTATTTGGTGTGAGTGTTGCTGCCTCCTTACCTAAGATACTGCCTGGCTTAGAGCTCCTGAGAGCCCCGCTTCCTGTGGGTTCTGTGAGATTGGGTGCAGAGCTATCTCCCGGGATCTGCTGAGTGCTCAGACCCAGACCAGAATGTACCAGTGCTCCGGGCCAGGAGTAAATTCCTGGGTCCCTGTGTACCCTGGTTACTCCCTGTTTGGGGTGAGTGTGCTGATTCCTTACCTGAGATACTGCCCTAGTTAGGGCTCCTGGTAGCCCCTTCATTTGAGTTTTGTGAGGTTGGGTACAGAGCTGCCACTGGTGATCTGCTCAGTGCTAGGGCCAGATTCCTTCTAAAGGTTGACTTTTAGCAATATGAACTTTCCTCTAAAAGTTTCATTAGTTTTATAGAAAGGCTGCCAAACTAAAGGTAAATAACTATGTTTCAGAATAGTTTGAAGTGAACACTTAAGGCATTTCAACAATCTGTTGACTCATCTAATTAAAGCAAAGCTTTGGAGGCTATAAATAGCAAAACTTACTGATTTCAAATTTCCATGGGGAGAAGTCTGTGCAATTGGTTTCTGCCAGCATCACCTCAGACTGTAATTCTTGAGCTCATTTTCCAGGGAGCTGATGCTGTGGAGATGAGACTTTACATTTCTACATTGATATTAATATATCAAATATATAGTAAGTACAGTCTATCTCCTCAATGCTTGGGAAGCAGGGAAGCACGAAAAGCAGGGTACAGGAACACAGAGACACCCACGCTGAAGATGATAAATGGCAAGGAAGAGTGATACTCGAACAGATGTTAAGTGATGTGTAGAAAAAGTAAATTCTGTGTGTGGCACACAGAATTCAATTCCTTTAGGGGAAAGAGCTTCACTCATATGGCAGCAGGCTTCATATGATGGAGGTGTAAATTCATGTAAATTCAAAACACATAGAATAATAGAGTACACTGTTTAGAATTCCATGGATCAACGGAATTACCTAGAGTGTGAAGGACACTAGCTATCAAAAGCAAATTTTGCAACATAACTTAAAATGTTTTATTAGCATATATTAACTAATGGGGATTTTAATTATGATTTTCATATATGCATAATGTATTTTAATCATGCTTGCCACCTTTAAGTCCCCACTTCACCTCTCATTCCTGCTGATCTACTTCCTTTTCCGAATTAGCCCCTTCTACTTTTATGCTTTTTTAACTTTTTGTTGATCCACTGAGTTTCATAAAGGTTATTTGCATGAATATGTGTACTTTATCAGTGGCTGTACCATTGAAGAAAATCTCTCCTTCCCACAGCAACTTTTAATTATTAATAGAACCTCAGGAAAGGTTAAGCTTTGTGAGGCTGTTCCCACCCACATCTCCATGACAAGATGCTGATGGGCCCAATCCTGTACAGGTCAAATTTAGTAAAATGTGTGTGTCTGTGACAGTTGGGTATTAAGAACTTGGGTGCTAGGGTACTGACTGAATTATTGTTTGTGTTGCAGCTCTGAGGACAAAGGCTTCCCTGATAGACATGCTTTAGCTCTCCTCTGGAAAGGAGAAGGTTTCCCCATTTCAAGCATTACAGCTGTGATGGAAAGGTATCCTGGCAGTCAGGAGCCATGGAATACCACAAAGTCACACCTTACAACAAACCTCACAAGGAGATTTATTAAGAGGAAAGAACCCATGAAGGTGGTTGCTTATGCTTTAGAGAGAAGCAGTAGAGAACTGGACAGAGTGCAGGGTTTTGTATAGGGTTTCTTGTGGAGTGGGGATTGGAGGAGACTTCAAGAGTGGTCTGAGATTTAGAGGGATTATAACAGCCTTTATGACATTTAAGGGAGTCTGGGGTGGGTGGAGCCTGGCTATTAGATCTTCTCAGGGACAGACCCTACACACTGGAGCTTGTAAGGTTGGATAGGGGGGAAATGTCTATTGGAACTCCTCAGGCAGGGACCTAGCTGTTTTCAGGCCCTGCCAGAGTAGTTAGACTAGAGGTGGACCACCTGAGGTCTCCAGGGGTGGGTTTTTACAAAAAGGAGTATCTGCTCCAGGCAGAGAAAGATATCTCTACCACCCAAGTTGGTGTGAATAGTCCACACTTTATGATTTTTGATGTATTTAATATATTTTCAATATTTTTCAGTCAAAAGATCAAAATGAAAGTCTTTAGTGTCTGTTAGTGTATGTAAAAGAACATGGTCCATAAGTGGCCAAGGAAAACAGTTTGATCTTTCTTTCTTTCTTTTTACATTTTTAAATGGACTACAATATCTGAACTGTCTATACTCTGGACCTGTAGCAACATTTTCTGACTGCTTCCTGTTAGTGAACAGAAGAGCCCAGAGAGAAGAGGTGGATTCTAACGAGAATGTACCACAATGTTAATGGTTTAGGGAGAAGAACATTGTATATGAGAACTTTTTAGGCAAGTCTTGCTTAAATCTTATTGGTCAGGAAATGATCAGTTGGTCCTGGGGCTGGTCGAAGGACTGGTCAGATTTTCTAAACTTAAGGAAAGCTTCAGTTGGAAGTAAAGAGACAGGGGAACAAATGAATGAATGAGAATACCTGTGCCAAGTATAAGCATGAAAGTAAAGATAGGATTGTAAAGGCCAGAAGAGAGGTGGGGACACTATTTAGGGGACCAGCAGCCTGTTACCTGGAAGAGAAATGGGGAAATGATGTCTGCTTTCACTAGGGGCAATGTATTCAGATGAAGCAGTTGGATTACATGTTTTGAACATTTGGCAGATTGGAGTATAGACCTAGTTAGAATACCTGCAGTTTGAGTACAGGAGTAAGTCCTTCATAGCTAACCATGTTTTCAATTAATAGTTAAGAAAATGAAGCAGATTTAAAAAAAAAAAAGACCATAATTCAGAGTGTTACTTTTTTTTTTACTTTAGAAAACTAGTGCCCACCTGGTCTGCTCCTGTGTGGACATTGGATCCCTCCTGAGGCATCCTAGAGGGTCCACTGAACCCAGAGTGGTAGGTAAGAACTCCCACACACTGACCTACACCCATACCTGGGTGCAGGGAGCACTCAGATTCCAGCAGACACCCAAACCCCACCCCTGAGGAATACCACTCCCTTTCTGCCCCTCTCCCAGATCTGAGGCCTGGCACAGAACCCTACCTGGTCTGCTCCTGTGTGGACACCGGATCCTGAGACATCCTAGAGGGTCCAGTGATCCTAGAGATGCAGAGGTACCACTGAACCCAGAGCAGCAGAGGAACAACTGAATTCAGAGCAACAGACAACATATCCCGAGACATCCTAGAAGAGCCACTGCACTCAGAGCAGTGGACACCTTATCCGGAGACATCCTAGAGGCGACACTGCACCCAGAACAGCGGACACCTAGCTGGTCTGCTACCTTGGAGACACCATATCCTGAGTCATCCTAGAGGTACCACTGTACTCAGAGCAGCTGGAGAAGATCACAGAGACATCTGGACCTTGAGGAGATCAGACACAAGCAAGATAACTGGAAAGGCAGGCTTAAGTCAAAGACAGAGTACAGGTAGCACTAGAGTTAACAAGATGGCAAAAGGTAAGCTCAAGAATGTAAGCAACAGAATCCAAAGTTACATGGCATCATCAGAACCCAGTTCCCCCATCATAGCAAGCCCTGAACACCCCATCACACCGGAAAAGCAGAATTCAGAATTAAAATCACTTCTCATGAAATAGAAGATCTCAGAAGATGGAAAGATCTGCCATGCTCCTGGATTGATAGGATTAACTTAGTAGAAATGGCCATCTTGCCAAAAGCAATCTATGGAATCAATGCAATCCCCATCAAAATTCCAAATCATTTCTCCATAGAGATAGAAAGAGCAATTTGCAAATTCATTTGGAATAACAAAAAAAAAAAAAAAAAACAAACCAACCCAGGATAGCAAGAACTATTCTCAACAACAAAAGAACTTCTGGGGGAAATCACCATCTCTGACTTCAAACTGTACTACAGGGCAATAGTAATAAAAACTGCATGGTATTGGTACAGAGACAGGCAGGAAGATCAATGGAATAGAACTGAAGATCCAGAAATGAACCCACACACCTATGATCACTTGATCTTTGACAAAGGAGCTAAAACCATCCAGTGGAAAAAAAAAGGACAGCATTTTCAACAAATGGTGCTGGTTCAACATGTAGAAGGATGCAAATCAATCCATTCTTATCTCTTTGTACAAAGCTCAAGTCCAAGTGGATAAAGGACCTTCACATAAAACCAGATACACTGAAACTAATAGAAGAGAAGGTGGGGAAGATACTTGAATACCTAGGCACAGGGGAAACGTTCCCGAACAGAACACCAATGGCTTATGCTCTAAGATCAAGAATTGACAAATGGGACCTCATAAAATGGCAAAGCTTCTGAAAGGCAAAGGACATTGTCAATAAGGCAAATTGGCACCCAACAGATTGGGAAAAGATCTTTACCAATCCCTACATCCCATAGAGGGCTAATATCCAAGATATACAAAGAACTCAAGAAATTATACTCCAGACAACCAAATAACCCCATTAAAAATGGGGTACAGAGCTAAACCAAGAATTCTCAACAGAGGAAACTCGAATGGTCAAGAAGCACCTTAAGAAATGGCCAACATCCTTAGTCATCAGGGTAATGCAAATCAAATCAATCCTGAGATACCACCTCACACCAGTCAGAATGGCTAAGATCAAAAACTCAGGTGATAGTAGATGCTAGCGAGGATGTGGAGAAAGAGGAACACTCCTCCATTGTTGGTGGAATTGCAAGCTGGTACAACCACTCTGGAAATCAGTCTGGCTGTGCCTCAGAAAACTGGACATAGCATTACCTGAGGATCCAGCTATACCACTCCTGGGCATATACCCAGAAGATGCTCCAACATATAACAAGGACATATGATCCATTATGTTCATAGCAGCCTTATTTATAATAGCCAGAAGCTGGAAAGACCCAAGATGTCCCTCAACAGAGGAATGGATACAAAAAATGTGGTACATTTACACAATGGAGTATTACTTAGCTATTAAAAATAATGAATTTGAGAAATTCTTAGGTAAATGATGGAACTAGAAATTATCATCCTGAGTGAGTTAACCCAATCACAAAAGAACACACATGGTATTTACTCACTGATAAGTGGATGTTAGCCCAAAAGCTTGGAATAGCCAAGACTCAACTCACAGACCACATGAAGCTCATGAAGAAGGAAGACCAAGTGGGGATGCCTCAGTCCTACTTAGAAGGAGTAACAAAAATACTCAAGGGAGCAAATATGGAAACAAAGTGTGGGGCAGAAACTGAAGGAGGGGCCATCTGTAGACCATTCCACCTGGGTATCCATCCCATGTACTGTCACCTAAGCTAGGCACTGACGTGCATGGATGGAAGTGCGTGCTGTCAAGAACATGATATAGCTGTCTCCTTAGAGGTCTGCCAGAGACTGACACATTCAGACGACGATGCTCACAGTTAACCACTGATATGATCAAGGGTTTCCCAATGGAGAAGTTAGAGAGAAGACTGAAGGAGGAGAAAGGGTGTGTGGCCCCCTGAGGAGAGCAACAATACCAACAAACCAGAGCTCCCCAGGGTCTAAACCACCAGCCTGGGAGCACATATGGAGGAATCCATGACTCTAGCTGTACATGTAGGGGAGGATGGCCTTGTTGGGCATAGGTGGGAGAGGAGATTCTTGGTACCACGAAGGCTGGACACTGAGTGGGGAGAATGTGAGGGTGAGGAGGTGGGAGTGGGTGGGGTAGGTGGGGGCACAGCCTCATAGAAGCATGAGGAGGGGGGATGGGAGAGGAGGTTTCTGGATGATGGGGGGAAGTGGGGTAAGGGGATAAAATCTGAAATGTAAATATAATACCCAATAAAAAAGAAAACTAGTGTTATTCATGATTAACTGAACCAGTGCCATACATGAACGCAGCCTTATGACCTTTTACAAATTGGTAGGTTGTTGAGCTCAGGCTATGCCCTACTCTGTTATTATATAAAAAGTGCATTTTTTTCAGGCTATGCCTTGCCTTAGGAAACTCCATTTTAGAAGTAGCCTTTGAATCCATTTTGAGGAAGAAGGATGACTGGAGTCCCTGGGTGGACACGGAAACTGCACCATCTGTCCGGTATCTCCATGTGGCACAGAATGATGAACATCTTTTTCCTGGGAACAGAAATGAAGCCACTCTGTAGGTGTAGGGAGAACTGAGATTATGGGAAACACTGGGCATATTAAAATCATATCAGGGAAAGCGGCCCAAGAACTTATCAGACACAGCAGACCAAGAAAACAGCAGGTGCAGGGGTAAAGGTACACAAGGACTGAGGACTCCAGGATTGGGCTTGTTCATCTGCTGTTGAAAGGCTGCTGTTACACCTATTCACCTGTCTGTTTTCTGTTCCTGATGCACTTGTTAATTTGAACACCTCAGCCTTTTCCTCTGCAGCTATAAGTGTTTCCTCCTCAAACCCTGACTCTTGCAGCTCCTTCAGCAATTCCCTCCAGGCACTGGTTTGGTTCATCCTCCTGAATCTTGCTGTAGCCTCTTTAACTTGTATTCATTTTATAATCCATGTAAATGCATGTAGGGATACAGATATATTTACTGTATACTTTATGGTGTGAATGTTAACATCAGTAATTAATATTGGAGTAAAAAACCTATATTTACCTCTACCAGGCTACCAAGGTAAGTGAATTTTATGGTGTTACTATTATTAAAGCTATTAAACATTGTGAATATATTGCTAGTCAATAAACAATGGGTTTATGTGTTTATGTTTCTGGAATACCACATTCATTACAGTTTTTTTGATAGAATCTTACCTGTACCCCAACTGCTGTGAAACTCACTAATTTGCTTAAGATGGTATTGACAAATTAGATGCAAGCCACTATGCCTGATTCTACAGAGTGTTTTTATATTTATTATTCAATTTGATAGTCAGTTCTGGGAAATAGCTACACTAGGACTCATCTGCATTTTTAAAATATAGAAAATGAAAACTCAGAATAAAGAGAAGTTCAAAGACCATAATACAATGTATGTATGCATGTATGTATGTATGTATGTATGCATGTATATACTCTGTCATTCTAGGTCAGAACAGGAATCCCTATAGGCCAACGTTGTCTTGAAAGACCAAGTTAGATTTTATCTGGAACATGTAGCCAGCTAAGATGCTACTTTGTTTCCCACCCTATTTAATATACACATAATTTGTTATTGTACATTTAAAAGCATCTTTCTATGTTATTTACTGTTTACATATTTCCACATGAGAAAATAATTTACATTGTTCACTTAATTTTAGAAAATTGCACATAATGGTTTGTATTCATTTTTTAAATTATTTGTTTATTTTTTATTGGATATTTTATTTACATTTCAAATGCCATCCCCTTTCCCCATTTTCCCTCCCTAGAAAACCCCTATCCCATCCCCCTCCTCCTTTTTGAATTTATATAAATTTTTAATGGCTTCATAAGTTTGGCAATGTTCAATAACAAAATGCCCATACAATCAGAAGTGTAACCCAATACCCAGACTAGATATACCAACTATCTTTGACTGGTGGAGACATGGGAACATCTGCCTCCATGTTTCCCTTTCTTTCCTTTTATCTGTCTCTGTCTCTGTCTCTGTCTCTGTCTCTCTCTCTCTCTCTCTCTCCCTCTCTCTCATCACCTAGCTCCTCCTCCTCCCCTCCTTACTCCTCCTCTTCCTCTCCTTACTCCTCCCACCTTAGCTCCTCCTACATATCACCATTCCTGTTAAAATAAAACTTTTCTATTGGTAGAAATCTGTATAATTTAGTATCAAGATGAAGTTATAATTTCTTAAATGGTACAAAATTCACTTGGATCTCAAATTTAAGGTTTTCAATGGTATAAGCTTCTTATTGATATGAAAGTGAAATGAATATTGATACTCTCCTAGGCATTGTGCCTGTATAACACATTTAGAAATACAAGGTTTAGACCCAGTCCTTCTTTAACTTTTTTTTTTTTTTTTTTTTTTTAGCTGATTTGGGATGATTAGCCTGTGAGTTAAGGGACTATAGCAAATTCATGACTTTGAGTTTATTTTTAAGGTGTTTTCTATATTTTATTTAGAAATAGCTGAGAGGAGTTAACAGACAACAATCCAGGTTACCTTACATGGATAGTTGGATTTCAAAACGTCAGAAATCCATAGAATTGACATCACAAATATTTCTATATTAATGTTCATCTTGATTAGAGACCTGTCTGCTCCTGACAGCTTCCTGTCCTGGATTCTAAGAAGAAATTGAGCATCCTTGGAGTTACTCTAGTTGTGGTGAGATAGTCACTAGGCAAGAATTGCCTCTCTCCATCTACAGACAAATTACTGTCTAGAAAAGGACACATTTGCAGAATAGTCGACTGATTATATCTGCCTAGACAGAGTAACCAGCCCTTAATAATTTTGCAGCACTGAGGTCTGTCAGATGAATTTGGGCCAGAAGGCTGAAGATTTGATGCTCCAATGTTCGGTAGTATAGGGGCTGTCCAGGTGTTCAGCGGGCTCTATAAATTGGCTAAGTTTTAGAAGCTATGCTTAGTGCTTCCCATAACTTCAGTTAATCTAGTCATTCTGGATTTCTGATGGCGTTGAAGACCTATAGACTCATAGCCAATCCTGGCTATTTACCTTGAGAGAAAAAATCTGAGTGGATGGTTTTCAGCTGACATTCATTCTAAAGCCAAGAAAAAGACAGGTTCAAAATTAAGTGTTTTAGTCAAGAGAGACTACAGAAATTATGGTTAGTCAAAAAGAGGAGGGACTGGGTATTAAGACTATCTTGTACCTCACTGGTACAAATAGGAATAATTATGCTCTAATTGTATTCTGAGAGAAAAGCTTTATTTTAACAGGAAGGGTAATATGTAGGAGGAGCTAAGGGGGAAGGAGCACCGAGAGGAAAAGATGGAGTAAGGAGAGGAGAAGATGAAGTAGATGAGAAGCTAGGTAATGAGAGAGAAAAAGAGAGAGAAAGAGAGAGGGGGCATGGAGGCAGAAGTTCACATGTCTCCACCAGTCAAAGATAGTTTACATAGCTAGGTTGGGTAGTAGGTTACACTTCTGATTGAGCATTACCATACTTATAAAGTCTTTGATTAACACTTAAAAAAAATTGTATAAAAGCAAAATGGAAAAGGGGGCACGGGATAGGGGTTTTCTAGGGAGGGGAAATGGGGAAAGGGGTTGGTATCTGAAATGTAAATAAAATATCCAATAAAAAAATTAAAAAAAAAGAAAAAAAAAAGAAAAAAAATAAAGTTAGAGTTTAAAAAGTCCAAAAAAAAAAAAAAGAAATTATAACTTCATCTTAATAACAATTATACATATTTCTACCAATAGGTTATGGCTATGCGATAAATCCTAGCTAATTTTCCCTGTTCCACCAAAACCACTACTTTTCCCTAGAAAGACAGCCCAATATTAACCACCTCAGTCCCCAAGCCCAGGGAATAGGGGTGCCGACTCCTCATTAACTTCTTCAAGCTGATTATGGGTCTTGAGATATTAGAAGAGGGGCAGTGAGAAAAGTAAATTGATAAGCCTCTGATGCTGTGTCTTCATTACAACTAGCTGGAATTCCAGGACATCAGAGGTTCGAGCAGATATGCTCAGCTCACTTGATAAGTAGATACACCAAGGCTGTGTATTCTACAATATACAATTCTCAAAACAAATTTTAGTATCAAGATAATTTTTTGTTTGAATTCTGGAATCTAGTCTTCTGGTGGCCTGCCTCTGTCATGTCTAATCAATATAATTCTGGGAGTCGTTATGAGAGTGTGCTCCCACCATCCTCCCATTTCTGCCTCCCTGCTCTCAAATTCCCCAACACTAGGAAATCCAAAGTTTCAGGCACTAAGAGCCTCCACTTCCACTGATGCCTAACCCCTTACCCCATCCCCACTCCTCCAATTACTATGAGGGTGTGCTCTCACCATCCTCCCATTCTCACCTTCCTGTTCTCAAAATTCCTCAACACTAGGGAATCCAAACTTTCAGGCACCAAGGCCATCCACCTCCACTGATGCCTGGCAAGGCCACCCTCAACTACCTATACAGGTGGAGCCATGAGTCCCTCCCTTTGTGTTCTCGGGCTGGAGATTTTAGAATGGCTACTCCAGCTTGTTTCTTAGGACCATTTGCTTGAAAAATTGTTTTCCAGCATTTTACTCTAAGGTAGAGTCTGTCTTTGTCACTCTGGTGGGTTTCCTGTATTCAGCAAAATGCTGGGTCCTGTTTAGATATCCAATGTCTTTTAATTTGGGAATTGAGTCCATTGATGTTAAGAGATATTAAGGAACAGTGGTTGTTGCTAGCTGTTATTTTTGTTATTAGAGGTGAAATTATCTTTGCTTGGCTATCTTCTTTTGGATTTGTTGGAAGAGGATTACTTTCTTGCTCTTTCTAGGGCATAATTTCCCTCCTTCTCTTGGAGTTTTCCCACTATTATCTTTTGTAATGCTGGGTTTGTGGAAAGATATTGTGTAAATTTGGTTTTGTTGTGGAATATCTTGATTTCTTCATCTATGGTAATTGAGAGTTTTGCTGGGTATAGTAGCCTGGGCTGGCATTTGTGTTCTCTTAGGGTCTGAATGACATCTGTTCAGCATCTTCTAGCTTTTATAGTATCTGGTGAGAAGTCTGGCGCAATACTGATAGGTCTGCCTTTATATGTTACTTGGCCTTTTCCCCTTACTGCATTTAATATTCTTTCTTTGTTTTGTGCACTTGGTGTTTTGATTATTATGTGATGGGAGGTATTTCTTTTCTGGTCTAGTCTATTTGGTGTTCTATAGGCTTCTTATATGTTCATGGGCATCTCGTTCTTTAGATATAGGGAAGTTTTCTTCTATAATTTTGTTGAAGATGTTTACTGGCCCTTTAAGTTGGGAGTCTTCACTCTTTTCTATACGTATTATCCTTAGGTTTGGTCTTCTTGTTGTGTCCTGGATTTCCTGGATGTTTTTTTGTTAAGAACTTTCTGCATTTTGCATTTTCTTTGACAGTTGTGTCAATATTTTCTATGGTATCTTCTGCACCTGAGATTCTCTCTTCTATCTCTTGTATTCTGTTGGTGATGCTTGCATCTATGACTCCTGATTTCTTTCCTAGGTTTTTATCTCCAGGGTAGTCTCTCTTTGTGATTTCTTGATTGTTTCTACTTCTATTTTTATGTCCTGGATGGTTTTGTTCAATTCCTTCACCTGTTTGGTTGTGTTCTCTTGTAATTCCTCAAGGGACTTTTGTGTTTCCTCTTTAAGGACTTCTACCTGTTTACCTGTGTTCTCCTCAAATTCTTTGAGAGTGTTATGTATGTCCTTCTTACAATCCTCTATGATCATCATTAGAAGTGATTTTTAATCTGAATCTTGTTTTCCTAGTAATATGGAGAATTCAGGACTTTCTTGTGTGGGAGAACTAGGTTCTAATGATGCCAAGTACCCTGGGTTGCTGATACTTATGTTCTTGCACTTGCCTTTTGTCATCTGGATCTTCTTAGTGCTATCTGCCCTGTCTCTGACTGGAGCCTGTCTTTTCTATTATCTTGGTTGTATTAGAACTGTGTGGGGTGGGTGTTACTACTGGGGTTAGAACTGGGGCCCAAGATCTGCTCAGTGCTAGGGTGCAGACAGGAAGGAACCAGTGATCCAGGCCAGGAGTGACTTCCTGGGTCCTAGTGGTCCCAGTTACTCTCTGTTTGGGGTGGGTGTTACTGTCTCCTTACCTAAGATACTGCCCCAGTTAGAGCTCCTGGGAGGCCTACTTCCTCTGGGTTCTGTGAAATTGGGGGAAGAGCTGCTCAGTGCTCAGACTCAGACTGGAAGGACTGGGATTCATTTTAAAAGCTTCTTTCCACAACACCTAACAAAATTAATTCAATTGCTTTTTGAAGTGGAGGCTGCTTTGTTTCCCAGTGAAAGCATGACTCATAAGGGGTGACTAGGTCTCATTTATATTCCTCCTCTTCAGGTAATTTAAATGTAATCTATACAGAAATAACAAGAAATGAAGAAAAAGCAAGAAGGCAAACTTTCCCCCTTGTTTTCCTCTGACAACTTATCCTGAATGTCAGGGAAACCAGAAAGTTGCCTCATTGTTTCATGCATCTAATGCTCTTGACAGCTATGTTGGTAACTGGCCTGTGCCCCAAGTGAAGTGAAAATAGGGTTTGGTTCAATCCAAAGAAACACTTTGTTTAAAAGTGTTTTTAAAATTATTTTTATTTGTATGAGCATTTTACCCACATGTATGTCTGTGTATCTCATGTGTGCAGTGCTTATGAAAACCAGAAAAGGGTTAGATTCCTGGGAACTGGAGTTACAGACAGTTGCTAACCTCCATGTGGGAGCTGTGGATTGAACCCAGGTCCTCTGGAAGAACAACTATTTCTCTTAATCACTAAGATATCCCTCCAGTCTTAATAAACACTTTTTGATTTGCAGAGACCCTTTTGTTTGGTGCCTTCAAGTTCAGGTGGTATTGACCATATGGATGCAAATCTGGCAATTATCTGGCAGATGACAGTCATTTGCATGGCTCCTGGCATAATGAAGGATGAGAAAAGGAAAAAGAACTGCAGGAGGCATGAGAGACTAGGTCAAAGTGAAATGAAATAGTGAGGTATGGCAGGATGGAGCACACACATAATAACAATATCTCAGTAAGTGTCTCTTCAATTAAATTAACTTTTGGTTTACAATTAGAATTTTTGGGGGAGTTGGGAGCACAGTACAAAGCATGGAAGGAGTATTTGTTGTCTGCACATCTGCTAGAATCAGGGAAAGGAAGAGTGACTGAGGAATGACCATATGTTTGACATAGTATGGTGGAAGAAGAGCCTGTTCAAGGACTGTGAGCAACTGGCATTGAAGTAATGAAAACATCAAGTCTATGGTCACATAGAATTCAGCCCTGTGGCTTTAGTGCAAAACTGTGGTCTTTGAGTTAAATATGTTGCAGGTGATCATCTCACTGTGCATGTTTGCTAGCAGCCTTTTTGCCTTGATCATTCAGAAAGCCATCAAAGTAAATCTGCTGAAATATGTAGCTGTTCCTCACATAATTGACCTGCAACCCCCAAAGACCCTCCCCCACTGCCCTAACATCAAGCTTTGATACTAACAACTGAAGGGCAACCAGTTCATTGTTTAAAGGTACAGTTCATTATGGGGCAGCATGATTGTGAGCTTACATTCTGTTCCCAGTCAGGAAGCAGGAACAGATGGATTCATGTTGTCAGCTTTCTTTCTTCTTTTTATAGAGTCTGGATATCCAGCACATGGGACATTGGCACTCACATTCAAGGTGGGTTTCACTCTTCAGTTCAACCTTCCTGGAAACATGCTTATACAAACCCAGAAGTATATATTCATGGTGATCCTATGCTTAAGCATAATTTGCTTGACATGACCTCAAATCCCTACTATACATGTATTTCTTTCTTGCTTCTCAGATGGCATCTATGAACTACTATACACTCTACAAGGGTGAATTTCAGCTTCTCGTCCTTTAGTTTAATACTTCTACTTATTGATTAATGTATGCTTTGCAAAATTGATCCTGGAAAACTACCTAGAGAAAATGCAAATCTAATGTCATTAGAGGCACAGTCTGTATTGTGAAACTACAGACTTCACTCAAAGGTTATGTTCCATGGAAAACAACTGCAATTTAAAAATGTAAGCCTTGTGGTTTAGTTGGTAGAATGCATACCTGTCATGCGCAAAGCCCTGGCTTTGATCCTGAACACCATATAATATAACTGGGTACAGTGGCATAAGCCTGTAGTCTCATCACTTGAGAGGCAGAGAACTGTGAATCAGAAGCTTAAGGTGATTCTCAGCTATGTAGCAAGTGTGAAGGCAATCTTTCACTTGCACTGCCTCTCTCTCTCCCCACCTCTCTCCAGTCCAGCCACATCTCAATTGACCCCTAAGCTATTAGGAAAAAACAATTATTCTTTAAATCTTTTAAATTAACTAATTAATTAACTTTACATCCCAATTGCAGCTTCCCCTCCCACCTCTCCTCCCTGTCCCTCCCTATCCCCTCTTCCTTTTATCCCCTGGGAAAGGGAGGATTCCCATGGATATCAATCTGCCTTGGCATATCAAGTTGCAGGAAGGCTAGGTACCTCTTTTACTGAGCACAGAAAAGGCAGCCCAGTTAGGAGAAAGAGGTCTAAAAGCAGGCAAGAGAGTCATAGAGAGCATCTAGTCCAGTTTTTAGGGGTCCTACATAAAACTGTGCTTTTGTTATGTGCAGTGGACCTAGGTCTATCCCATGCATGCTCTTTTGTTGGTGGTTCAGTCTCTATGAGCCCCTATTGGCCCAGGTTAGTTGATTCTAAAGGGATTTTTTTCATGTGGTAACCTTGACCACTCTAGCTCCTTCAGTCCTTCTTTCCCCTTTTCCACAAGATTCCCCAAGCTCAACCTAATGTTTGGCTGTGGGTCTCTGCATTTGTTTCAATCGGCTGCTGAATGAAGCTTCTCAGAGGACAATTATGCTAGATTCCTGTCTACAAGTATAAGAGAATATCATCAATTGTGTCATGGGTGGCCTCTTTGTCACGCCATGGGTCTCAAGTTAAGCCAATCATTGGTTGGCCACTCCCTCAATCTGTGCTCCAACTTTATCCCTGTACATCTTGTAGGTAGGACAAATTTTGGGTCTAAGGTTTTGTGGTTGGGTTGGTATGCCCATCCTTCCATTGGAAGTCTTGCCTGGTTACAGGAGGTGGACATTTCAGGTTCCATATCCCCTATTGCTAGGAGTCTTAGCTAGGATGACACTCATAGGTTCCTGGGAGTTTTGCTTGCCTTAGGTTTCTAGCTTGTCCCAGAGATGCCTCCTCCCACCAATCCCAGTTTGCTCTCCCACTTCTCTCCTCCTCCATACTTGATTGCTCTTGTTTCCCTCCCCACCCTGTCTCCCACCTAGTCCCCTACTTCCATTCACCTCCCCATGTCTATTTTATTTCCTCTTCTCAGTGAGATTCAAGCATCCTCCTTAGATCCTCCTTGTTACTTAGTTTCTTTGGGTGTGTGAATTGTAGCATGAGTATCCTGTAGTTTATGGCTAATATCTACTTATAAATGAGTATATACCATATGTGTCTTTCTAGGTATGGATTACCTCACTCAGGATGATCTTTTCTAGTTCCATTCATTTGCCTGCAAATTTTATGATGTCTTTGATTTTAGCTGAGTAATACTCCATTTTGTAGATGTACCACATTTTCTGTATCCATTATTTGGTTGAGAGGCATCTCGGTTGTTTCCAATTTTTGAATATTATGAATAAGGCTGCTATGAATATAGTTGAGCAAGTGTCCCTGTGGTACCTTGAGGCATATTTTGGGTATATGCCCAGGAGTGGTAAAGGTGTGTCTTGGGGTAGAGCCATTTCTAGTTTTCTGAGAAACTGCCAGATTGATTTCCGAAGTGGCTCTACAAGTCTGCACTCCCATCAGCAATGGAGGAGTGTTTCCCTTGCTCTATATCCTTGCCAGCATGTGCTATCCTTTTGAGTTTTTGATCATAGTCATTTTGAAGGGTCTAAGATGGAATCTCAGACAGAGTCAGTTTGATTTACATTTCCCTGATAACTATGGGCAATGAGCATTTCTTTAAGTGCCTCTTTGCCATTAGAGATTCCTCTTTTGAGAATTCTGTTTATCTCTGTATCCCATTTTTAAATTGAGTTATTTGGTTTGTTGGTGTCTAATTTTTTTGAGTTATTTACATATTTTGGATACTATCCCTCTGTTGGATGTAGGGTTGATGAAGATCTTTCCCCATTCTGCAGGCTGCTGCTTTGTCTTTATTGATGGTGTCCTTTGCCTTACAGAAGCTTTTCAGTTTCACGAGGTACCATTTAGTAATTGTTGACCTTAGTGCCTGAACTTTAGGTGTTCTGTTTAGGAAGTTGTCTCCTGAACCAATGTATTCAAGGCTATTCCTCACTTTCTTTTCTATCAGATTCAGAATATCTGGTTTTATGTTGAGGTTTTTGAACCACTTGGACTTGAGTTTTGTATAGGGATCAATTTTCATTCTACATGCAGACATCCAGTTAGACCATCACCATTTGTTGAAGATCCTCTCCCTTTTCTACTGTATGGTTTTGACTTCTTTGTCAAAAATCGAGTGTCCACAGGTCTGTGGGTTTATTTCTGAGTCTTCAGTTCTAGTTCATTGATTAACCAGTCTGTTTCTATGCCAATGCCATGTGGTATTTATTACTATTGATCTGTTGTGTAGCTTGAAATCAGGTATGGTGATACCTTCAGAACTTCTTTTATTGTACTGGGTTACTTTAGCTATCCTAGTTTTGTTGTTGTGGTTTGTTTGTTTTTCTGTATGAAGTCGAATATTGTTCTTTCAAGGTCTGCAAAAAATTGTGTTGGAATTTTGACGAGAATTTCATTGAATCTGTAGATTGCTTTTGGCTATTTTTACTATGTTAATCGTACCCATCCATGAGCATGGAGGAGCTTTTCATCTCCTGATTTCTTCAATTTTTTTCCTCAAAACTTGAAGTTCTTGTCATTCAGGTCTTTTGTGTGCTTGGTTAGAGTTATACCAAGATATTTTATATTATTTGTAACTATTGTGAAGTGTGTTGTTTCCCAGCATCTACACTGCAGCTCATAACTGTCTGTAACTTCAGTTCCAGGGGATCTGACAACCTCACACACACAGACACACATGAAGATAAAATACCAATGCATATAAAAATTAACAAATACAATCAAAAATATTTTAAATAATTTGTAACTTAGCACATAACAGAATGGAACTAATCATGCATATAAAAATTAACAAATACAATCAAAAATATTTTTAAATAATTTGTACTTAGCACATAACAGAATGGAACTAATCATGCCATGAGGATGACACACACACACACACACATACACACACACACATACACACACACACACACACACACTCTACTTAACAGAATGGAATTCATTATGATATATATATATATATATACACATATATATATATATATATATATATATATTACTTCTTTGATCTACTTCTTCCTCACAGTAGCCTTTGCTTCATGTTTGCCCCACTCAGTTACCCTCCTTTCTTCCTTGAGACTTCTTCTCTGGGGCTGGATAATTGGTTCAGTAGTTAATAGTACATATTGCTCTTGCAGAGAACCTGCATTTCATTCCTAGCACCCACACCTAGCAGCTTATAACTATGTGTAACTCCAGCTCCAGGGCATCTGATATTCCCTTCTGGGCTATGAAAACACCTGCACACAGGTATATAGACCCTCACACATATACATAACTAAAAAATTTTATAAAAGAGACATATTTGGGGTCTAGAGAAATGACTCAGTGGTTAAAGAGCACTGACCACTGTTCCAGTGGGCCCGGGCTTTTTATTTCCATTACTCACATAGCAACTCACAACCACGTGTAACTCCAGTTCCAGGGGATCTGACATCCTTTTCTAGCCTCCGTGGGCACTGGGCATGCATGTGTTACATGAACATAATGCAGGCAAAATATCCATGTAATAAAAACAAATAATTAAAAAGACTTCTTATCCCCTCTCATTGTCTCTTTTTTTAGTTTCTTGACCTATAACCATACTTCCCACATATATGTACACACATATAAGAGATAAAGCATACCTTCTTCATATATGTGCACATATATATGAGATAAAAATGGTATCTGTGTGAGCCTGGTTTATTTTACTGAAGAGAATGAACTAAAGTTTCATCAATTTTCCTGAATTTTAGAATTCTATTTTACTTTATAGATGAGCAATGCTCAATTTTGTCTATGTACTTACTCTATTTTTTTATCTACTCATTTGTTGATGGAAATCGAGGCTGGTTCTTTATCCTGGCTAGTGTGGACAGTGCAGCAGTAAAGATGAATGTGCAGTTATCTCTGTGGTTTGTTGAGTCCTGTGTGTATGTCCAGGAGTGGGAAAGCTGAATCATACAGTAGGTCTATTTCTAGTTTTTTTAAAAAACAATATCCACACTGATTTTCATAGTAAGTGCCCTGGGGTGCTGTGGGAAGTAGAGGAAGCCCCGAGTAAATGTGTGAGAAGTCGATGAAGTCCTGGGTGAATGTCTGTTGTTTCCTTGAGTACAATTACATCAAGAACACTAATGCTTCAGACTCACAGGAACTGGCAAAGCTTTGGCTGGGTCAAACTCAAAGAACTTTCAGAGCCTTCCTCTGGTACAAGTATGAGAGTTTGTGAATGATTAACCAGTCTGTGCTGAAACCCAGATTAGTTAAACCTGCCTCCTTGTTCAGCTGTATAATGAGTCCATGTCTTTATTCAGATGTATAAAATAAACTCGAAGAGTTTCCATGTTGCTTTTTTATATTTGTATCTGCCCTTTCTTCATTTCCTTGTAGCTCCAGTCAGGCTTCCAGGACCAAGACATAAAGATGTGGGGTATATTTCCTATATCCTCTTCAAAACTTGGTGTTGTCAGAAAACATTAACTAAAGATCTGGGAATAAACAGACAAGTCTAAGGGAGAAGACATTGCTGTGCCAGAACTCACACAAGAAGCCTCTCTGTTATTTCAATTGGCCTCTTCTGAAGCAATCTGAAAAAAATTCTTTCTATTCGCAGAATCCATTTTTCTATGCAAGCTTTCTTCCTGAGTACGTCTGATGACCTTTTATATCTGTGCTATCCCTCCTTTATTTATTTTCCAAAGCTTCAGAAATTCAGTGACTCTGAAATGGTCCCTCACTGGAGGTTGGATTGGGTCCATAACAGTTGTTGAATATTAGAGATTAGCTACATATGTCTCAGGAAGACCTTGTCTATTCATTTTAAACATTATTTCCTACCACATACTTATAGCAGTAAACAAAAGAATGACTCACAGTATAATAACAATTCCTTCATTATTCCTTAATATTTTATTCATCTTCTTTATAAACTAGAGGCATATGCTAAAAAGAAAATATTGTTCTTTCTGAATCCATAATAAACAACAGTAACTATCTGATGAAATGTATCTCTATTCTCTGTAGGGAATGAGTGTTTGCTTCAGGACTGAAGAAAATGAAAAATTATGACATCACTGAACACACTTCTAAAATTAATATGAAGCACTTGTCACAAAACACGGATGTTTGCAATAGGGAAATATGACTAATGCCAACTGAATCAGAAATATAAATGTGTCAGGCTGTCATTTACCTGAAAAATTTGTTTTGGTTTTATACAAAAGAGCCTTGGAGGCAATTGGCAGTTGCAAAAAAAATTTAGACCAAATATCAAGATCAAATCAAACAAAAACAATTGTCTTTTAAAGTTTTATTAAGATGCTTGTATTTTCACTTGCTTTTAATCTGAGTCTGAAGTCAGTAAGGAACATAAGTGTTTGTAGTTGATAATTCTAGAATTCCCCTCTCCTATCTCCTTTCTTCTTCTCAACATAACCTCTTCTAACAAAATATAACATGGAGAGTAGTTCCAAAGTTTTGAAAAGTTGCCTCTTCTGACACAAGTGTAGATCTACTCAGAACTGTGTCTAGTATATCAATGATATGTGAGATCCTTTATTAATTTAGTAACATTTATCCCAGAATGAAAGCTTGCATTTCCTTACCCATTAATAATGTTCCTCATTTTTGTGAAACAAATGTAATTCAAGACACAACTAAAACTTTTAGTTTTATTTTTCCAAATATTTTTTTCTGCAAGGAAACACACTTATAACTTTGCTATATATTTTTGTCCCAGAGATTTTGTCATCTTGGTTGGATTGCTCACAACAGTTTGCAGTTTCAAAGGTTCAGCAGAAATGGAAATCATATTTCATAGCCTCTATAGTAAACATTATCTGATCTCTTTGTATGGGAGATCATAATAGAGTCAATTTTATAATGGATTGTATGCCATTTTTAGTGTCTTTCTAAGACATTATTAATTAAATTCAGTTGATGTCTACTTCAACCCAAGTGCTTGGTGTGCCGTGATTGAATTGATGAAATCTGGGACATCAGCTAAAAAATAAAGCCCAGGTTATATTTGTGGGTTTAAGATTAAATTGGCTCATTTCTATCACCAAAAAACCCCCAACCATTGAATAAATATTGCGCAGTGTTCTCTCATTGGTTCTGGAATCATTTCAAAGTAGAATGCTAGGGTCAGTGTCAGTAGCACATCTGAGCCAGTCACATACCAATCAAAGATGCCCTGGTGCCATCAGAATGACCACAGGTTTGTAATTGAATGACCTCCCCCCCCCACACACCCTGGCTAGCTGTATGTACACAGTACCATTCCTTTGAGTTCAGCAAATCCTACCTGCATGTGTGTTGTTGACCAGGACTCTAAGTTGTAACAGGGTCCTGAAGATATGGAGATGGATAAGATAAGGTATTGTGTAATTCTAGTGAATACTAGCAGGGCAGAGGTAATAAATAATGAGCAGGCTGATCTTGCTCTGGAAGCATATAAAGGAAGGGAACGATATGATGCTTTGAGGGCAAAAGGTAAAAGTAGACTACTTAGGCTACCGGGTAAGGATGGTAAAATCTGGAGCTGCAGAAAACTTGTAGGAGGTCTGTTGTGCTTCTCCTTATTCAGTTTTATGACCAGAGGAAAGAAGACTCATTCCTCAGCTACCCCTACTAATTTTGTAACCACTCCCTACATTTTTTGGCTTGAATATCAAACTCTTCAAAAACTATCTACAAGCTGAGTGTGGCACTACACATCTGTAATACAAGCACTCAGGAAGGAGTCAGAGATAAGAGACGGGATAGCTTCTGGTATATAATAAGTTCAAAGACAGCTGTGTCAGATTGCCTCAAAACACAAACAAGGTGCTGACAGAGGTCTCAGATTTTAAGAGTTCACAGTGCTTTTTCAGGGGACCTGAGTTTAGTTCCCTGCACACATATGAAGTGGCTCACAACCACCTGCAATTACAGCCCTAGGAGATTTGACAGTCTTCTGGCCTTCCCAGACACCTGTACTCACATGTACATATCTACACATAGACACACACATTCACATCATTCAAAACAAATATAAAAGTTACAGCCATCTGAGTGCTACTCCTAGATTCACATATCTATTTCAGCCCTCTTTTTGTAGATCTTGGGCTTGTATCACCAACAGAGAAATTGTCATAACTATCTGGCCATGTAACAGGCATTTCAAATGAAACCATCACTAGAGTTTCTCCACTGAACCTGCTGCATATGAAGGTACATCTTAGAAAACAACAGTTGCTTAGGCCAAATTCATGGCATTTTACACCTTTATACACTCTAAATCTACATCCAATTCATCAACCAGTTTTGTCTGAATCATCTTCTAAATAGGTCTGCCTCATGTTACCACCCAATTTGCAGTTACCATCTCTCATCTAAATCACTCCAGTGGCTCCTGGTTGTTCTTTCTACTTCTTCCTTTCTCTTGAACAAGAAAACATTAAAAGAGTAAGCATATGACCTGAAAAATGACATAAAGCATAGGCAATGTAATGTCAGGTCTAAACCAAAGGAAGCCAGTGTTGTGTGGGCACAAGTGGGGCCTTTGGTTCTGATGTGTATGGATTTTGGACAGGGTAGCCAGCTATTCTCCTCAAAGCCCCTCAGAGCTGAAGTACAACCCAATGTCTGCTGATGATTAAGAATTCTGATATAAGCAGAGGCAGCCACAGTCCTATCAAAGTTTGATGTGCTGTAGCTTTTACTAGCTTTTTTGGTATTGTTTAGAATCTTATAGTCCCCTATGGTTACACAAACAAAAGTTATAACAATAAAAGAGGCTATGAACATAAAACCTGAGGACAACTGGACTTGATCCCAACACTCTTAAACTTCACAACAGAAACCTAGTAGCAATGTCAGAGCCTTTTTAGTTTTGGGATTCACATTTTGTAGATTGAGGAGCAGACTTGGAGAGGTGATATTGTGCAATGTCCCTCAGGAGTCCTGTTCTATTCCTTTATCTACTATCTTTCTGAATCTTGTTTTTCAGGCTTTATGATACAAGGTTTCAACTTCAGTTTGTCTGGGAGTCAATGAAGTATGCTGAAATACTTAAGAACTATGGTTTTCTGAATAGTAATAATCTTGAAAACAAGTTAACATCTTATTAGTTATTTCCTATGGAGCTGAATTTTTTTTTTTGAGGTTAAGTGCTCCAATCATTTACAGTGCAGTTTTATAGAGGATTTGATTTAAAGCTTTAGTTCATTTTTGCAACTGTGGTATTTTTAAATCAATAAATTATTCACAGTGCTAGCAAAACATGGGGCTGTACCTGTATGCTCTACTGTTAAAGCAAGGCTAAAAGCCCTTAATATAACAACACATTGTAAGTTAAACAGAAATCATTTAAAACTTCATACAAAATGAATTGGAAAATAGAATATAACAGTAACTGAAAAAGCAGTTGTAGATCCATAAGTCTAAATGGGCATGTCCAGGCATGTATAATTATGTGTACTAATTTTGAACCTTTCAAATGGAACATTCAATTGTTAGTTTTGAAACTTTTGCATTTGGGTAGATATGAAAAGTACTGAGAAAATGAACTAAGTCACATCAGTCACTATATGTTAGCCAGAAGCCTGGCCTGCTTTAAATACCAACAGTGCCATGTGCCACCAAGCAATAATTGCTGTAATCAGACCCAAGAAAAAAAGCTAGAAACATTGAACTATAAGCAAACTCAGTCAAGACGCACATTAGAGTCCAGTAATCTGGCTTAGCAAATATAGGTACTTTCTACCATGCCTAAAAAATCTGAGTTCAATTCCTTGGTCCTGTGTGGAGAAAATTGACTTCTGAAAGTTGTCCTTTGACCTATATATGCACACCATTGCATGCTCCCAATGAAATAAATGTAGTATTTTTAAGGAAGTATCTTAGAAAACACCTAATATGTGCCTTAGTACTGTTATAAAGTATGAGGGTCACTGAAGTGGGAATTATCATCTGTTAAATTGGAAGAGCTTAAATAAGTCATGACCAGGTCTACAGTCAAGTATGAGTTGGAAAAGGCATAGTCTTTGGAGTTAAGCAGAACCATTTTCAAATCTCACCTCTACATTATCATAGCCCTAAAGCATATAAGGCATTCTAGATTCCCTGAACCCTGTTTATGTTATTTGTTAGTTGGGCTTAGTAATGGTGACCATCAAGTGAGGATGGCAGGAAACTGTATGCAGCTGCTCCACAGCAGCTGGTCTCTGTTTCCTGCCTTCTGCAATTGAGCACACCACACTAATTGGCTTAAGTTGCCCAGTGCTACATGACTGAAAATTCTTTCTATATCAGTACTTGAGAAATATATGTTGAGTTGGACTGGTTAGATAAGGAGCTTCTGGCAGAAGGCCTGTCCCTGAATGCTTAGGCCTGTGCCTTACACAGATGCAAATGTGCAGAAACAGGAGGATTCCTGACCTAAGAACTCCTCTTCAACTTGACATTTTGTTTAAAGATTTGGTTTTTTTTGAGACAGGATTTCTATGTGTAAGTCTGGATGTTCTGGAACTCACTACGTAGACCAAGCTGGCCTTGAACACACAGAGATCTGCCTGCCTCTGTTGCATGAGTGTTGAGATTAAAGACACGAACCACCATGCCTGGCTAGATTTATTTATTTCTATTTTAGTGTATGAGTGTTTTGTCTGCATGCACGTCTGCACACTTTATGTGTGCAGTTCCTGAGGATGCCAGAAGGGGGCATCAGATACTTTCTTTAGAACTAGAGTAAGCTATCTTGTGCGTGCTGAAAATCAAAATAGGAGCCAACATTATTAACTTATGGGCCATCTTTTGAGCCCCTCCTATGGTTTTTTTTTTTTTTGTAAGCTATGGTCATTGGGAACAAGGAGTTCACTTCCAAGGTAGTCACTTTTCAGTTACAGTTACTATTGACTGTAGTGGTTTTCCTCACTTATCAACAGCACAACAGCCATGTTTCCAGTACCACATTTGTCTTAGTTACTGTTCTCATGCTGTGAAGCGACAACAAGATAACACTTTTTCACTGTTTTGTAATATTTTTATTGATTATTTGGGAAGTTCGCATCATGAACCCCAGCATCCTCACTTCTCCTAGGAACTTTCCCCTGCCCTCTTTTCCTGAAAAAAGGAAGAAAAAGAAAAAATACATATACTCACTGGAGCATGGTCAAACTTTCATGGCAAGCTCCTTAAAGAAAACTGAATCCTTCCCTATTCAGATGCCCTCCAGAAGCCATAAACTGTGGAGGGCTACACTTCAGCATCTTTATCACAATTTTTAAGAGTTCTCTTTGATGACTTTCTGTCTAGGCTGTTACTTTTGGGGATAGGGAGTAGAGAGATAGTGGTTGTCACAGAAGCCTTCTATGCCTGTCTTTCTCAACTGTGATTCTGCCGTAATCAACACCATGCAAAAGTAGCTTCCTTGACTTTTATAGTGAGCAGAAGCATGGATCAGGAATTTACACATGGTTTCTGGCAACAGCACAGACCATGGACATCCACATGATCTCTAGCATCAGTACATGCCATGTACCTCAGCATGGTCTCGGGGGACAGTACACCATAACATCAACAGTCTTTATCATAACACTGCTAAGGATATCATCACAGCCCTCAGCAGTAGCATAGGCCAGGGACATCAACATGTTTTCAGGTGGTGGCTCAGGCAACTCATATCAACATGGTTTCGTGCTGCAGGACAGACCATGGATATCTACAGGTCAACACAGAATCCTGATGCAGTGAGATCACAGACATTCACATGAATCTCTGGATTCAACATAGCCTGGGGTATCAGATTATGGATACCAAAGTGGCTTTCAGAGGAAACACAGACTATAGAGGTTTTTCAAGGCAGTCTAATCCAGAACATGAACTGTTCTTCATGTTGGACATCCTGTCATTACTCAGAACTACACACTGCTTGGTCCCTACATCTTTCCCACCTCTCCATCTTATAGTCATTTATCATGACTTCTGTCCAGGCTGTTACTTTTGGGGATAGGGAGTAGGGAGATAGTGGTTGTCACAGAAGCCTTCTATGTCTATCTTTCTCAACTGTGATTCTGCCATAATCAATACCATGCAAAAGTAGCTTCCTTGACTTTTAAGTGGCATTGGAAACTGTAGTGTGTCACACAGTATATTTTTTGTTCAAACAGCTTTACATGCAAATACTCATTGCAACCAGTCATTGGTCTGGTGCAAGGTTTCTGTTTTCCGGCCCACCATAAATACTGGACCATCACTGAGGCTCATCACAGATATCTTCCTGTTGCCCAGATTCTTGGTGATCTTGTGCCTAGGCAGGGTATTTAGGGACAGTTTTTGTTTGATTTTCAGGTTGTCACACCCTCACTGTCATCTACCCCAGGCTCTTATCTCTCAGCAAGACAAGCAGCTCAGGTTACAGCCACAGCATCTACATAGTTGGGGGTGGTTGGTGGGCTGGCCATGACTGGCCTTTTTTAGTAATGACATATACGTCTGTAGGATCAGCTCCACCACTCACTCCAGCTTATAGATGGAGTAGCTGTTCTGGTGGGCTGACTCAAAGTGCTGGATCTGAATCCTCATGGCAGCTGAGTTGATCAGTGTGAGCATGACCAGGAAATGGGTACATGAGCCTGTCTTCCCCAAGGCAAATCTTATGAAAGAAAGCATAACTGGGGCTTGCTTAAAGTTTCGAAGGTTTAATCCATTATCATCATGATGAAGGGAACAGTGGCAGCTGAGAGCTACATCCTGATTAGTAGGCAAAGATAAGGAACGTGTGGCACTAGGCTCAGCATGGGCCTTTGAAACCTCAAAGCCCACCTTCAGTGACACACCTATTCCAACAAGGACACACCTCCTAATCCTTCATCTTATCAAACAGTTCCACTCCATGGTGAGTAAGCATTCAAATATACGAGCATATGGAGAGCATTCTTATTCAAATCACAATACATTTCTCAAAAGAACTAGGAGGAAGGGAACTGTGACATGTCCTGTAACAGAGATTGTGAGGAGTGGGTGTGGCGGCGCACAGCCAAAATGGCGTCTGGGCCAAATCTTATGAATGGCGCCACTTCTTGGCAGTTTGCGCACCATGCGCCTTTTCCTAACTGAGCCACAACCACAGAACTACTGCGCAGACTTGCTGCCACGGGCTGTTTGAGGTGCACCAATGAGGCATGCCCACAAGGCAGGTGCTGATTGGGACAGGCAGGGGTATAAAAGGATGGCTGTTAAGGGGCTGAGAGAGAGAGGGTTTCTAGAGAGGAGATTGTAAAGGATCCTGAATAAACTGCGTTGAGAAAAACTCCGACTTGCATTGTTCCTGTCTGCTGGTCAGATAGAGAAGCAACAAGAAATGACTAAGGAAAATATGATGCTCAATGAAATAAGCCAGGTACTAAAAGAAAAGTACTGTATAACTATAGACTCTATAAAGTACTGAAAGAAGTCCAATTTCTAGAGCTGCTGGTCCCTTTAAGAGCAGCTTATGCAGACAATCAGCTCCTGGCAAGGCTTTTCCAGCTGAGCTTGACTCCTAGCTACAGATGCAGGGTAACTTATCAGTTTCTGCTGTGCACATTAAGACTGCCTTTTAAACAAGTTAAATTAAATCAAGGAGTGGATAGCCAGCAGATAAAGTTTTAACCATTTTTTTTGAATATGAAACACAGAACAACAATCATTCAAATAATGAAACAAAAACAGGCATAAATTGACACATGTGGACAGATTGGTGCACCAAAGACAGACAATAGACAGAGGGAAACCAGAAATAAGCATTTCTCCAGTAGGAGCCAACAGAGTCAACTAACCTGGACCCTTGGGGGCTCCCAGAGACTGAATCACCAACTAAAGAGTGAGTAGGGCTGGACCTAGGCTGAAGTCAGTTGTGATGGATGATATTTTTCTGGGGCAAATATGTGAAGGAGTATTTTCCTGAAGTGTTTTCCTGAAGTGGACACAGTAAAAACTAAGGCAGACTCATGAAGGAATGTTTCACTGAGGCGCACACAGGAGAGAGGATGTTCTGATAAGGCAAGCACATGAAAGGACACGTGATGAAGGATTCTTTGCTAAGAACACGCATGTATTCGTCCATCTTACATTGTGTAGTTGAGCGGCCTTTGTTAGGACTCCATAGAGAGAAATGCACCAAAACGTTCTGGCAGTGTGCTGAAGTTTCTTGCAGTTTCTGTGGACTTGGGCTGATTAGCAGATTGATGTCAGCTGAGACAGATGCACATGTGCAAGACCTGTGAAGGACATGTGATGTTTGGAGGGAGTATAAATAGAACTTGATGGACAGTGAGAGACTGAGCTTGGCTTGCTAGTACAACTAACTGGCTGTGCAATACTTGTTGGTTTTGTCCTCTGATCTTCACTTCCATGAGATAAGCACAGCAGAGAACTTTTCTTGGTGTCCCTCCTGGTCCCTCCTGCTGATTTGAGCCAAGGTTGAGGCCTGGCTGTCTCTGCTGCTGATTCATGTTTGCTATCCTGACTCTACTGAACTAGACTGCTGATATATCCATGAAGTGTTTACTGGGCTGCTGACCTGTGAACTGATCTGGGGATTTCTAGACAACACAGATAGGAGTTGCTGTAAGGAACCTTTCAAAACAGGTCCACTTCTCCAGTATCCTTTCTTTTCCACTACCTATGGTGGATGGTGGGCTCCAGGAGAGATTAAAGCATTAAAGAACCATCATTAAAAATGAGGTTTGAAAAAAATTAAGGGTACACTAGACCCCCCTCCCAGCACATAGGTAGCAGATGAGCAGATTGGTTTTCATGTGGGTCCCCCAAACAATCAGAGAAGGGGCTGTCCCTGACCCTCTTGCCTGCCTGCCTGTGGATCCAGTGCCCCTAAATGGACAGCCGTGTCTGGCCTCAGCAGAAGAGGATGTCCTAGTCCCACAGCAACTTGATGTATAGGGTGGGGGTAGTGGGTTGACACGGGGGGGGGGGGACAGGGGGGGAGGTGGAATAGGAGGAAGACTTATGCTAGGGTATCCTGGGAGGAGAGGAAGGGCTGATATAGGGTTGTAAAGTGAATAAATAAATTTGAAAAAGGGATACTGAAGTTCAAATACTACCCCAGAATGTGATGTAGTCTAGAAATAGTGTCTTTTTGTGTGATGTGTGTTCAGGTGTGGACACATGTATATGCAAGTGCTCACACATATATGCAGAATAAAGAGCCGTGAATGTCATTGTTCAGGTGCTGTGCACTTTGTTTTTTTGGAGACAGGGCCTCTCACTTGCATGGAGCTTACCAAGAAAGACTTCTGGCCATTTAGCCCCAGGAATCCACCTAAGTCCATGTTCCTAGTGCTAGGGTTATAAGTGTGCATCTCCATGCCAAGGTTTTTACATGGGTTATGGGGATTGAACTCTGGTACTTATGTTTATATGTAAGCACATTACTGGCAGAGCTATCTTAGTAATGCAAGCCTCTATCTCTGCTCATCTTTGAGCAGATAGACAGGTTTTAGAATGGAAGGAAAGTGAAGGCCAATAACAAAGGGTTTCTTTCCTAGAGACTGCTGGGCAGGTCTCTTAGTTCAGGGGTCACATTGAGCTTCCTCAGCTCAGCGATTCCTTGCTACCCCACCAGTGGCTCTGTGTGAGAGGATAACCTTTCTGCTTCACACAAAATCTCTAATATATTCTTATCACAGAGGAAAGTAGTATGCAGTGCTGGGCTGGAGGGGCTATTCTGAAGAACTCTAAATGCTAAAGGCTGAGTCATAGGGACACTCCATGCTCTCTAATCAGTCTCACTTGGCTAGTAAGTCCATCAACAGCCTCTCACCTCCTCTCTGTTCATTATGTGCAGTTAGAGTGCCTATTATGGGAGGCACATACTGTCATCAGCAGCCTAGACATTAAATTAGGCTCTGTGCATACTTGGTCAAAGCACCTCTCTCCTCAGCTCATCATGATCTCTCAACCAGGACTAAGGAAATTGCTCTCTGATTATTCCATTCAGACCCATCAGTTAGGGAGCCTTTTTCCATCCAGTATGGAAAGACTGCACCAAAACAGGGCTTTGTCCAAAAAGATCATTCCTTACAAATAAAATGAAGAGTTGTTCAAAGTGATTTGAGGGACAAACTTAATTTTACCTTATTAAAATATGGTGTCTTTCTCATGATTTCTTTTTGGATGAATTTTTCACCAGTGAAGTTCCACCTTCCTGAATTTCTGCAAAACAGATAGTAGTTGTAGTAAGCTTCTGCAGTGGTAGCAATGACACAGGATTGCTAATTAATTCAATGGTTTTGTTTTTCCATTACAATGTTTTCATTTTCTTTTGGAGGTTTTGTTGATTTTTGAAATGTAACTAAGTAGAATGTCCAATAAAAAATAAAATAAAATAAAAAATCCTTTTATGCTATACAGTGGGGTGACTATAGAGAAGAACAGGTACTGGTGACATGGCTCCTTGGATATAGTTCCTTCCAAAGAAGTGTGAAGACTTGACTTTGGACCCTTATCACTTACAAAAAAGACAGACTTGTAACCCTAGTGCCAGGAACTCAGGATAGTGGTTAAGAGAGCATATGTTTTTATAGACAAACTTTATTTAGTTCCCAGCACTGTGTCAGATGGCAAATAACTGTAACTCCAGTCCCAGTGGCTCTGAAGCCTTATTCTGCTCCTCCACCATATACACATAATTTAGAATAAAAAAATCCTCTCAAATATAAATTCCGATAGCAGAAGACACCCAAACTGTCATCGATATCTGTCTTCCCTGGGCTTTTGTACATCTATTTGGTCACGCCTACACACTAACAAATACATATGTCTATGACACATACAAAAAGAATAATGAAGTATACATTGAATAAAGAGAAGCCGGGTGGTGGTGGCCTACGCCTTTAATCCCAGCACTTGGGAGGCAGTGGCAGGCGTATTTCTGAGTTCGAGGCCAGCCTGGTCTACAGAGTGAGTTCCAGGACAGCCAAGGCTATACAGAGAAACCCTGTCTCGAAAAACAAAACAAAACAAAACAACAACAACAACAACAACAAAGAATAAAGACAAGACATTTTAAAATGTTTTCATCAAGAAAAAAGTGTTAAATGTTTGTGGGAATACATTTACTCTGATTTAAACATCATACAATGCATAGTGCATCCAAATATCACATTTACCCCATAAATATGCATTATTCTTATGTTATCAGTTTAAAATAATCTTAAATTGAAAGAAACAAAGGGAAATGCTTCAGGGAAGCACTGAACTGAGTGGAAGTGTCCATGAGGCATAAGGATCATCTGGCATCCGGTAGCATAATCTGGGTTGGGCATTACCAGAGCAAACATAGTACTTGGGGAATGGGAAACATGGGTTAGGATATGATGTAGATTGAGAAGAGAAAAATAGTAAGTACAGAGCTGTGAGCTAGACCTGCAGGTCCACTTGCCTCATAGACACTTCCACTCAGTTTTGAGACTCCTATAACCTCCCATTAAGATCACAATTATCCTGCCCCTCTCTCTTCTAATCTGTCTAGCCAGATCCTCACAAATCCTTTGCCATTCATCCTCTCTAACTTTCCTTTCACTTCCACATCACTAGCCAAATCCTGTATATTCAATCCTTGAAATCCATTTCCAGTTTTCTACTCCTCTTTACCAGCACTGTCTTTGTTGTTACCCAGTGTAGTGCCCTGGAAAAAGAAATAGTCATCTGGGAATTGCTTTACCTGAGGGATTCATGTCCAGTATGTGTGTGTTCTCAATATTTCTATGTGCATGGTTCCTTCTCAGCAACAGGCATGAGGAATGGGCTTCTTTTTCTGAGTGTGTCTAGGGCAAGAAAAAAGGAGGGACTCTGTCACTTAGCAGTTCAGGATGAAAAAGTCAGTATGCTAAACACCTCCAACCTCAGTCACTGGAACCCAAGCAGGAAAGCATGATAGCATACATACCATATTTCTCGTATCCTCTTTGAAAGAAATTTCCTGTCAGGTATTGGAATTTGATTTCCTGGTCTGGCACCTTCCATTTTTAGCCTCTTCTCAAGTACCCCATGTTTTCTCTCTTCTCATGCTGGCTCTGGTCATTCACACTTGATATCTCCCTAGCTCATTACCTAAAAGAAGTCTGAGAACCCTAAATTCATTATTCTCTTCCACATGCTGTCTTTCCTCAGCAAGATGGTGAGTAGCTTTAGGAATGCAGAAGAAGTCAATAGCATTGTCACTGCCATGTGGTGATGGTTTGCAGCCTTTATGGGTGTGTTTTTATTTTAAGGAGAGGTTGTGTCTCCAGTCTAGTTTCTACATACTTCTTTCCTCTTCCCCAGTACCACCTTTAGGTACTAGAGTTTTGGTTATACTGGAGAAATGCTGGCAACTTGATAAAGATGGTAACCATGCAAATTGATCATATTTCCTAAACTCAGTTTTCCACTTTGAACCCTATGCCAAAAGCATACCAGAAGAGAGTGTATAGAAACTAGAATGACAGAAGTCACTAATGAAACACCAGTTCCAAGGGACTGCCATTGACTGTCATAGTCCTCTCCTATGCATATTGGCAAAAAAGCCCATTGGCAGAAGTCCCAGCTGAGCAGAGAGCAGGAATTATTTGTTCTCACTTATGTGCTCCACAAATTCTCTACAGACCTTCTCTTTCCTATCCTGCCTGGTAAGTACCAATCCTTTGGCTTAAATTCAACAACAACTAAAATAAAAGGTATGGCTATTTTTGGTGGATTTTGAGATAGCGTCTCTTTATATAGTTTCTATTTTCCTGGAACTATGTAGACCAGAGTGACTCTGAACCACAGAGATCTACCTCCAGAGTGCTGGGGTTAAAGGTGTTCACTACTACACCTGGCTACTTATGTTTTTTTCAACATTTTCTTCCCTCCCTCCCTCCCTCCCTCCCTCCCTCCCTCCCTCCCTCCCTCCCTCCCTCTCTCCCTCCCTCCTTCCCTTCCTCTCTCCCTCTCTTCCTCCCTCCTTCCTTCCTTCCTTTCTTCTTCCTTCCTTCCTACTAAGACTGGGATACTGAGTTTCCTAGTCCCTAAGCTTAGTATCCTACAATATGAATATTCCTCACGAGAGGCACATTGTTACAAATGGATTCTTTCTTCATTATGCACCTTGTTGACCAAACACAGTGATGCTTCCAATGCTCACATAGCTGCTCACAGCTTAAGGAATTATGTAATGTAACTGAAGCCCCACCCACTCACTCATCAGTGATTGTATGCTACAAGGTAATTACTATTCTCATTTTAGTGGTTTTCTTTCCCATGCCTTTTCCCACTCAATCAATATTTATGTGTCCATAAACATGCACTATTGCTCTACATGTTTTCAAGTATCACAAAATGATAAAATGGAAATTACCTTTCTGCAACTTGATTTAGATACTCATTATCTGTTAATGCTATTGCATCCTCCTGTGGTCACCCATCTTCTTTTGATGGACATTTGGTGCTTGCAAATTTCTTATTTTAAAAACATATATTTCTCTTAATATTGTTGTATATTATGCAATAATTTCTCTAGAGTACACTTTGCTCTTCTCTTGACATTAATTTTGGTCTTACATAAAAGTTGCAAGGATAATAGAGTTTCTATATAATGTTCACTCAGCATCAATACCCCTGTACAACAATCAAATAAAAACATTGATACAATTATATCACTAATCTATATACCTTATAACAATTTAAACAGAAGAGTATTTTCCAAATTTCCTGCTATGACCCATTAGTACAGTGACTGTCAATTTTGCCCACATATTGCACTCACCTGGGAGAACTTTAAAAACTACTGATGCTTAGGGAATCACCCCCTAGGATATTCTCATTTAATTTGGTTGTGGCATGAGTAATGGAAATTTAAAAGCACTTCAGGCAATTGTAATATGCAGCCAAAGCAGAGAAATGTTGCATTAGTAGGTAGTGAAATCAATTTAACTGATCATGTACAAATATTTAAAAATGAAAAGGGGATTGGCAAGATGGCTTAGTGGCTAAAAGGCATTTGCTACTAAAGCCCAAAGACCTGAATTCAGTGCCCAACTCCTCTGGTAATAGTAGAGAATGGACTCCTGAAAATTGTCTTCTGCCCTCATACACACGCTGTGTCACATAAGTGCTTACACACATTTTCTCTCTCTCTCTCTCTCTCTCTCTCTCTCTCTCTCTCTCTCTCTCACACACACACACACACACACACACACACACACACACACACACACATAAATAATTTTACTACTGCCTTGGATTTGTGGCTAGAGATATGGCTCAGTGGTTGAGACACTGCTCTTGCAGAGGATCCAAGTTTGGCTTCCAGCATTCATATGACAGCTCACAACCAACCAAAATGTCAGCCTCAGGGTTTCTGATACCCTCATCTGGACTTCCCAGGCACTAGGCAATAAATTCATACACATAAACTCAAATTAAAAATTACTTTTTTGGATTTTATTGCTTTGACGAGATCAATTAGAGTCACATGCAGTGTCATATAGAAACCCCTTACTGGGCCAGCTAGATGGCTCAGCAGACTATGACATGGCCATTAAGTCTGAGAACATGAGTTTGCTTCCTGAATTCGATGTAAGGGTAAAAGGAGAGCACTGACTTAACAAAGTTGGTCTCTGACCTCCATAGAGGTATCATGGCAGGTGTGCCCCTGGATTTTTTTTTTTT
>JANHMN010000005.1:3153588-3169816 GCA_030674055.1 Rhabdomys pumilio | reverse complement strand
TTTTTTTTTTTTTTTTGAGTTCATTTATGTAGAGTATTACACTGATGGATTTTCAAATATTGAACCATTCCTGCATTCCTGGGATAAAACCTACTTGATCATGATGGATGATTGTTTTGATGTATTCTTGGATTCAGTTTGCAAGAATTTTATTGAGTATTTTTGCATCAATATCCATGAGATTGTAGTTCTCTTTCTTTGTTGGGTCTTTGTGAGGTTTAGGTATGAGCGTAATTGTAGCTTCATAGAACAAATTGGGTACTGTTCCTTCTGCTTCAATTCAATGGAATAGTTTGAAGAAAATTGGTATTAGGTTTTCCTTGAATGTCTGATAGAATTCTGCACTAAAACCATCTGGTCCCAGACTTTTTTTGGTGGGGAGACTTTTAATGACTGCTTCTATTTCTTTAGGGGATATGGGACTGTTTAGATTGTTTATCTGCTCCTCGTTTAACTTTGGTACCTGGTATCTGTCTAGAAAATTGTCCATTTCATCCATATTATCCAATTTTGTTGAGTATAGGCCTTTGTAGTAGGATCTGATGATTTTTTTTAATATCTTCAGTTTCTGTTGTTATGTCTCTCTTTTCAGTTCTGATTTTATTAATTTGGATACAGTTTCTGTGCCTTTTGAATAGTCTGGCTAAGGGTTTATGTATCTTGTTGATTTTCTCAAAGAACCAGCTCCTGATTTTGTTGATATTTTCTATAGTTTTTTTTTTCTGTTTCTACTTGGTTGGTTTCAGCAATGAGTTTGATTATTTCCTGCCGTCTACTCCTCTTGGGAATATTTGCTTCTTTTTGTTCTAACGCTTTCAGGTGTGCTGTCAAGTTGTTAGTGTATGCTCTCTCCAGTTTTTTTTGTAAGCACTTAGAGCTATGAGTTTTCCTTTTAGTACTGCTTCCATTGAGTCTCACAAGTTTTGGTATGATGTGTCCTCCTTTTTTATTAAATTCTAAAAAGTCTTTAATTTTTTCTTTACTTCTTTCTTGATCAAGTCATCATTGAGTAGAGCATTGTTCAGTTTCCACGTGTATGTGGGCTTTCCGTTGTTTTTGTCATTGTTAAAGACCAGCATCAGTCCATGGTGGTCTGATAGGGTACAAGGTATTATTTCAATCTTTTTGTATCTGTTGAGGCCTGTTTTGTGACCAATTAAATGGTCTATTTTGGAGAAGGTACCATGGGGTTCTGAGAAAAAGTATATTCTTTTGTTTTAGGATGAAATGTTCTATAGATATCAGTTAAATCCATTTGGTTCATAACTTCTGTTAGTTTCATTGTGTCTCAGTTTAGTTTTTGTTTCCATGATCTATCCATTGCTGAGAGTGTGGTGTTGAAGTCCCCCACTATTATTGTGTGATGTGCAATGTATGCTTTGAGCTTTTGTAAAGTTTCTTTTGTGTATGTGGATGTGCTTGTATCTGGGGCATAGATGTTCAGAATTGAGAGTTCTTCTTGGTATATTTTTCCTTTGATGAGTATGAAGTGTCCTTCCTTATCTTTTTTGATTACTTTTAGTTGAAAATCAATTTTATTTGAAATTAGAATTGCTACTCAAGCTTGTTTCTTGCGACCATTTGCTTGGAAGATTGTTTTCCTTCCTTTTACTCTGAGGTAGTGTCTGTCTTTTTCACAGAGGTGCGTTTCCTATATGCAGCAAAATTCTGGGTCCTGTTTATGTGTTCCTTCTGATAGTCTACGTCTTTTTATTGGAGAATTGAGTCCATTGATATTAAGAGATATTAAGGAAAAATGATTGTTGTTTCCTGTCACTTTTGTTATTGGAGGTAGAATTATGTTTGTGTAACTATCTTCTTTTGGGGTTGTTGGAAGACTACTTTCTTGCTTTTTGTTGGTTGTAGTTTCCTTCCTGGTGTTGGAGTTTCCCATCCATTATCCTTTGAAGTGCTAGATTTGTGGGAAGATATTGTGTAAATTTGGTTTTGTCATGGAATATCTTGGTTTCTCCATCAATAGTGATTAAGAGTTTTGCTGGGTATAGTAGTCTGGGCTGGCATTTGTGTTCTCTTAGGGTGTGTATAATATCAGTCCAGGATCTTCTGGCTTTTATAGTCTCTGGTGAGAAGTCTAGTGTAATTTGTATAGGTCTGCCTTTATATGTTACTTGCCTTTTTCCCTTACTGATTTTAGTATCTTTTCTTTGTTTTGTATATTTGATGTTTTGATTATTATGTGATGGGAGGTATTTCTTTTCTGGTCTAGTCTATTTGGGGTTCTGTAGGCTTCTTGTATATTTAAGGACATCTCTTTCTTTAGGCTAGGGATGTTTTCCTGTATAATTTTGTTGAAGATATTACTGGCCCTTTAAGTTGGGTGTCTTCACCCTCATCTATTCCTGTTATCCTTATGTTTGGTCTTCTCATTGTGTCCTGGATTTCCTGGATGTTTTATGTTAGGAGCTTTTTGTGTTTCGCATTTTCTTTGACATTTGTGTCTGTTTTATATGGTATCTTCTGCGCATGAGATTCTCTCTTCTATCTCTTGTATTCTGTTGTTGATGCTTGTGTCTATGACTCCTGATCTTTTTCCTAGGTTTTCTACCTCCAGGGTAGTCTTTGTTTGAGATTTCTTTAGTGTTTCTACTTCCATTTTTAGATCCTGGATGGTTTTATGTAATTCCTTCACTTGTTTAGTTGTGTTTTTTTTTTTTGCATTTCTTTAAGGGTTTCTACCTGTTTACCTGTGTTGTCCTCAAATTCTTTGAGAGTATTATTTATGTCCTTTTTAAAGTCCTCTATCATCATCATGAGACGTGATTTTAATTCTGAATCCTGCTTTTCCAGTGTGATGTGGTGTTCAGGACTTGCTATGGTGGGAGAACTGGGTTCTTGTTATGCCAAGTAACTTTGGTTTCTGTTGTTTTCTTTCTTATGCTTGCCTTTCGCCATTTTGTTAGCTTTAGTGCTACCTGCAATCACTGGTTCTGAGTGGAGTCTGCCTTTCCGGTTCTCTTGGTTGTGTCAGAATTTCTTGGGGTCCGGATGTCTCTGTGATCCTGAGCTCCAGCTCTTCTGGGTATAGTAGCTCCTCTAGGGTGTCTCAGGATATGGTGTCTCCATAGTAGTAGGCCAGCTAGGTATTTGCTGCTCTGAGTGTAGTTGCTCCTTTAGGATGTCTCAGGATATGGTGTCTGCTGCTCTGAGTTCAGTGGCTCCTCTAGGCTGCAGCTCTGAGGCAGTGGCCTGTCTAGAATATCTCCCGACACATTTTCCACAGGGGAGCAGACCAGCTGGGTGTCTTCTCTGGCCACCAGGATCTGGGAGAGGGGTGGAAGGAGAGTGATATTCCGCAGGGGCAGGGCTTAGGTGCCAGGTTGCCCTGGGGGCTCTATGCTGCCAGTTGTGTCTCTAGGGCATAGGGTGGTGGTCTAGTGATCCTATCTGCAGTTCTGAGGGCAGTGGCCTGTCTAGGATATCTCTGGACATGTTTTCCACAGGGGAGCAGACCAGCTGGGTGTCTGCTCCAGCCACTGGGATCCAGGCGATGGCCATTTTATTCTTGATTTTGAACATTTTTGATGTTTTTGTCACTTGTATGAGCAGTTATTCAATTTTATTGATATTTGTGAAGAAATAATTTTCTCTTAAAATTGACTTTTCTAATTTTTTTCCATTTTCAGTTTCATTGATTCCGTTGTTGCAATCATTATATACTTCCTTCTATTTGCATTTCCTGAACTGTATTTTCTATTCTGACAGCACTGGGCATTAGTTCTATAAGCCCTGCCCCTCAGATGCCCAAAATAAATCACAAAAAGTGACAAATACTTTTCCTAATATGAATGTTTTAATATGCATGTTTCATCTTTCCTAATGTGAACTTTTTAATAAACATGTTTCCCTTTTCTCTGCCTTCCACATATTTTGTTATATTCTATTTTTATTTTTATAAAATCCAGTGCACCATTTTATTTTCTGGAAACATCCTCTAAGCTCCATGATCAATCTATAAATATGCTATTTAGTTTATGTCCATTCATGTAATTTTTACTATCTTTCTAATATTGATATGAAGTCCAACTCCATTTTGGTCAGAAAACTTTTAACTAGTTTAGTTTCCATGCCCATTTTTGTAAACATACTAATTTGGGTTTGCCATCTTGTGTCTTGCTGGGATTTTTCTATGACTGGAACCCACAGATCAATCTTGGAAAAAGTTTATTTCTTAACAACACTGTCTTTCATGCTGCAGAGTTGATATATTAATTTAATTAGAGGTTCATTTATTTCATTAGTGTAGTGTGTTTTTTAAGACCATAGACCCTACAGAGACTCTTAGGATCTAAACTTAAGACTTTAAACTTTTAATGCCTTTATAAATAGTACATACAATTTACAAATTCTAATAACTTATTGCTAGCACATAGAAGGATGATTAATGTTTGTATGTAGTTCTCTTAGCAATACAGTTAAGTTACATTAAATTCAGTAATTCTAAGAAGAATTTTGGCATATTTATTTGAGTTTTCTATGTAGATATGTCATTCACAAGTAGAAACCATTTTGTTTCTTCCTTTTAGTATTGTTTAGTATTATTAACCCTAGAATCAACAAGTGAGATTTTATAAATTTTAAACAGTTTTGCACAGCAAAGGTAACTATCAGCAGAGGGAACACACAGGCTACAAATTGGGAGAAAATCTCTGCTATATGTCAGGCAGCACATTGATCTCTAGAATATACAAAGTACTGCAAAGAGTCAACTTCTATTTGCCTCATCTGATTGAGAAAGGATGACTGTACACCCAAGAGTAAAGCAGCTATCTTTTGTTCTGTGCTTCAAACCTAGAAATGAGATGCATTTTCAAAGTCTTTTGTTGTTCGTGATTGCATCTTATTATACAGGATATGATGTCCCAAGTATATTCTGTAATAAAGATCAAAATTTTCATTAACCAGGAAGAATAAAGAAACAAAAAAAGACATTTATCCTGGAAGATAATAATATTATACTGAATGATCTTAATGTATGGAATGGATGAAAAGTGAGGTCAGAACATATTAAGTAGGCAGTTTTACTGTGTAATAGAGACCATTGTGTTTCAATTTTAGTCCGATGAAGCATGTGCACATAAAATAAACTACTTTTGTATTATTCTAAACAAAAATGCAAAGCTAGGTATGATGTCTATCTTAGTTAATATTTCCATTGCTGTGAAGAGACACTGTGATCACAGTTCTTATAAAACAAAACATTTAATTGGGGCTGGTTTGCAGGTTCAGAGGTTTAGTTCATTATCATCATGACAGGAAGCAGGCAGACATTGTGCTAGAGAATGAGCTAAGGGTTCTATATTTTGATCTTCAGGCAACAGTTGTTTTCTTAGCATAGCTTTTCTGATTGGAGAGAGATGGGCCTCAAAGTAGTTTTAATTTGCATTCTGTGATAGCCAAGGATGATGAACATTCTAAAAAATACTACCTGTTCATTTCAGAAACCTATTTGTTTATTGGCAGTTTTGTGTTTCAATGGTGATCGTTTTCAGGAACTTTTGCAATCACACTAGTTTGTATTTTAGAACCAAAACTAGTCTTTCACTTCTGGGCCATGAATATATGGACTACTTAGAGCTAATAATTCTTAACAAAATAAAATATATGTTGAAATTCTAACTCCCACTACCCCAGAGTACTACTTTAGTTGGAGACAATGTTTTTACAGAAGTAATAATGATAAAATAAAGTTATTGAGGCATACCCTAAAACCATTATGACTTTTGTGTTCCTAGAAAGGGGACAGAGAGAAGATGGTTGACATAAAGACTCAGGAACAAGGCACCCATATGTGCAATGCAAAGAGGCTTAGGAGAAAGATTATTTCTCACAGCCTGTCAAGGCCAACCTTGTTTAAAATTGCGTTGCAAAAAAACCTACCATTATGCTATTACTTGCAGGCCTGAATTTATGTATTCCTGAAGCTGCTAAGCCTTCCAAATCTCCAGTAATATATTATAGTAGCCCCAAATAACTAGCTGTTCTATAGGCTCTTCCTGAGGGTGCAAATGGTTTCCCTCTCTAACCAGGGAAAATTGGAATTGTTTCTTTTAAGCACCTACTATATGTGTGAGGGAAAAAGTATATGTATGAGGAAATCTGTAAGGCATGCCAATGAAGAATGAGATGGAGAAGTCCTGGAGAAATGTTCTCCAGGCAATACAGAGGCTTCAAGTCCAAAACTTCCAGTTTTCTTTCTAAATTCTATTCCAAGCTGTTCATGCCATATTATGGTTTTTGTGATCAGTTATTTTTCTATGATCCTAGAGATTGAACCCAGAGTTTATGTAAGTACTGTGACTTAGTATTTGTTTTAAAGAATTTTAACTCTGGGACTGGAGAGATAGCTCAGTAATTAAGAACACTGGCTACTCCTCCAGAGGACCTAAGTTTGATCCCCATCACCCACATATCAACTCATAACTCCAGTTCCAGTGAATCCCACTCTCTCTTCTGGCTTCCATGGATACTGTTTGCATGTGGTACACAGACTTACACTCAGGCAAATCACCTTTCACAACAAATAAAAATGAATAAATCATTTTTAGAGAAGATTAATTCTCCTCTCTATTATAGTGAAAGACAAAGTTTACCACACCAACCATTTCTGCAAATTGCAGTATTGTAATGCATGCTAGTATTTCCAGAATTGATGTGACCCAGGCAACACTAACAAGCTAGATATTGCTATAAATAGGCTAATTAAAGAGACAAATAATAGTAGAAAACAGAGAAAAAAGGTTTATTCAAATGTGGTCACATTGGAAAAAGGAACAAATAAAAGCTTTATTTACCACCCTCTTCCCCATAAGCCCATCTTTGTAAGTTTTTGAAGGCAGGAGGCATGCATAGCTATAAACCAGGTGAAGGTATGGTCCCATTCACCATTAACTTGTCAATGTTTTAGATTCCAGCTGTCCTGAAGGGTGAAGTGATAAGTCAGAACTGTGTGGTAAATCTTTCTGTAAGACAAGTTGCCCCAGCCTTTTTCTTCTCCCAGCATGAAACTCCTGGAGGAACTCTAATTCCCTGAGGACTACTTTTTTACTCATAGTTTGATAGCCAAAGTGAGGCACGTGAGTGTCAATATAGAGCAGTGGTTCTCAACTACTGATTGCAGTGTCTCTCCTCTCCTCTCTTGACAGTCCCTCCTCCTCTTACCCTTCCCTCATTCAACCCATCTCCCCTTCTCAGAAAATGAGAGGCTTCCCATGGGTATCAACCAGCTTTTGCATATCACATTGCAGTATGAGTAGGTGCATCTGAGAAGAATAGTTCTTAATTAACTAGCCATACAAATATTACTTCAATGACCCAAACTCTGAACTTGTGCCACAAAGGCATCCACCAATCTATTCCTTCAAAAATCCATTCTTTCTGTGGCAATTTTGTGGCAAACACTGAGATCAGAGTGGTGAATTAAGTAGATAAAACCCCTAGCTCTCCTTTGGAACCACTACTAAGGACATGCTTAGGTATGGAGTAGAGTCACCCTGAGCCTACAAAACATGTTACCTTTTGTAGCACCTAAGATTGTGAATGAGTACAAGATACTGGACAGTTAGTTATTTATCCTGTTGTGGGTTTGCTTCTGCTTTGATTTGGCTGTTACTAGGACTTGGTTGCTCTCTCTAGGAATATGTAACTTGTTTTTTAATTGATAAAATCCCACAGTTAAGGGATTTTGTATATTTTTAAGAAAAACAGGCACTTTTAAAAGATGAAGTATTCAATGTTCAATATCCTTAGTCATCAGGGAAATGCAAAAGATAAAAAATGCAGGTGATAGCACATGTTAGCAAGGATGTAGAAAAAGAGGAACACTCTTCCATTGCTGGTGGTATTGCAAGCTGGTACAACTACTTGGGAAATCAGTGTGGCACTTCCTCAGAAAATTAGAAATAGTTCTACCTGAAGACTCAGCTATACCACTCTTAGGCATATGCCCAAGAGATGCTCCACCACACCACAAGAACATGCTCCATTATGTTCATAGCAGCATTATTTATAATAGCCAGAAGCAGGAAACAACTCAGATGTCCCTCAACAGAGAAATGTATACAGAAAATGTGGTATATTTACACAATAGTGTACTACTCAGTGAAAATTACCCATGGCCTGAGGTCAGTATTTTTATTTTGGTCAAGCTTCAAGAATGGCATATATAGCTTGATCATGTTAGCCCTTTTTGTCCTGGGAATACTTTTATTCCTGCCCATCTTGTTAAAGCTTGTCTTTAACAACATCAACAAGTTGGCAGCCAAAGTACATGACTTGAACCTGAAAATGGACCCCTATACAGAGTTATTAAATTAACAGCCTGGTAAGCTAAGGACAGGTAAGATTCTGCACTGAGCCTTACCAAGCTAAGACAGAAATTCATTGGTTTTGATAAATCATATTCCATGACAGGTAAGGAAGGCATTCTTGTCAGAATGACCTAAGACAGGCTCAGTCTTGTTTATGAAATAAAAAAGAGGAAGAGGCAGAAAGCTTTTGGGCTGCTTGGCAAGAATCTGACATTGGCCAAGGACAAGGAAATCGGCTGCTTAGCAGGAATATGACATGGGCCAAGGATAAGGAAGTAGGCTTCAGGCAGGAATCTGACATTATGCTAGAACAAAATGTAATTTCGGGCAGGAATCTAAATCTTAAGCTAGAACAAAGAAGTAATTTCAGACCGGAATCTAAATTTTAGGCTAGAACAAGGAAGTAGGCTTCAGACAGGAAAATGACTCTGGGCTAGGACAGGGAAGTTGGCTCACATATTTTGGTCATCCTGATAAGCCCTTAGAAACAGTGATCAAGGGAGTATTCATAGAATTTTATTTATTGCCTTGCTTGTTCTTTGACTATTTGTGTTTATTGTCTTGCTTGTTCCTTGACTATTTGCATCTATTGTATTTCTAGTTCCTCAACCTAGAACTGACCTTAATACTTGCATGTAATTAAAATGATATAAAAGCAAAAACAAGGAGGGAGCTAGGATAGGGGGTTTCTAGGGAGGGGAAATGGGGAAAGGGTATGGCATTTGAAATGTAAATAAATAAAATATCCAATAAGAACAATGACTTCATGAAATTCACACACAAATGGATGGAACTTGAAAATATTATCCTGAGTGAGGTAACCAAGACATAAAAGAACACACATGGTATGGTATATATTCACCAGTTAGTGGATACTAGCCCAAAAGCTCACAATGGCCATGATACAACCAACAGACCATATGGAGCATAGAAGAAAGGAAGATCAGGTATAGATGCTTCAGTCTTGTATTGAGGGGGGAAACAGGACGATTGTGCGAGGTAGAAGGAGAGGGGGACAAGGGAAGGAGAAAGGAGGGGGAGGACATAAAGGTGGCAGTATCAGAAACTGGAGGAGATATGAGAAAGGTACAGAGGATCAGGAAATCCAATAAAAATAGGTAACAGCGGGGAAGAGGAACTGCAGACAGCCACTGGAACGTCTCAGACACCAGAGGAACGTGTGGCTCCCAGGACCCAACGAGACTGACTTTAGCCATAGTGTACAGAGAAGGGGGTATAGAACCTGTGGAGACTACCTCCAATAGATAAGTGCAGACCCTGGTCGATGGATGTGGCCAACCACCCATCTCAAAGATTTTTAACCCAGAAATGTTCCCGTCTAAAGGAAGAGCAGGGACAAAAAAATTGAACAGAGACTGAAGGAAGTGTCAACTGGGAATCCCATCTGAGGATACATCATGTCTACAGACACCACACCCAACACTGCTGCCATGGTCAAGAAGCACTTGCAGACAGGAACCTAGTGTGACAGTTCCTGGGCAGGTCTTGCAAGCAACTGACCAAAGCAGATGTGGATGCTTGGAGCCAACCATCAGGCTCAACTCAGGGAACCTGGTGGGTGAGCTGGCAGAAGGACTGGGGGAGCAGAGGGGGATTGTAACCCCACTGGAAGAACAATATAGGCTGGCCTGACTACCTGGTTCTCCCAAAGTATCCACCACCAACCAAGGAGTGTACCTGGAAGGATCCATGGCTCCAGATACAAATGTAGCAGAGGCTGGCCTTGCCTAACAGCAGTGGGAGGGGAGGCCTTTGGTCCCAGGGAGGTTGGATGCCCCAGCATAGGGGGATGCTGGAGCAGAGAGGAGGAAGTATGAGTGGGGGAGCACTCTCATACAGGCAAAGGGGAGGGGAGGGCAGTTATTGGGATGGGAGTTAGTGGAGAGGGTAATGGGGGATGTGGGGTATCATTTGAGATGCAAAGGAATGAAATGAATAATAATAAAGACTGAGTCTTCAAAACACTGGACTGTGTTTCATATTCTTTTGTTTTGTTTTGTTTTTATCCTCAAGGAAGTTTTTGTATTTTACTATTTGCTGTCAACAATGATGAGCTGTGGCCTTTCTAGGATCCTTGGAATGTGGGTGCTCTTGCAGGTACCATTTTTTCTTGGTTCTGGGTGCACAAGTAAGTATGCCAGTCATTATCATGACTAAACTGAATTACACTCTTAAAAGATACCCTTGCTTTTTAGTGTCTTAGCAAAAATACTTGTAGGAAAAACTAGAACTATATATCAGTTACAACTTTTCAGTGTTGTGAGCAGATGCTGGATTAAAGCAATATAAAGTTTGAGAGCTCAGTCTGTGGCAGGGAAGGAATGGCCACAGAGCCTAAAGGCAGTGGGCCACATTATATCTATTATATATTATATTAATATCAGGAAGGAGCGAGAGATGAATCCTTGTGCACAAGTCATTTTCTTTTATATAGTCTAGGACCCAATCCCCTCTGTGGCCCACATGCAGGAGTTCTTTCTCCTTAGTTAAGTGTATCTAGAACATACTCACAGAAATACCCAGTGTATGGTTTGTATGTGCTCAGCCCAGGAAGTGGCACTGTTAGAAGGTGTGACCTTGTTCGAGTAGGTATGTCATTGTGGGTGGGCTTTAATACCCTCATCCTAGCTGCCTGGAAGCCAGTATTCTGCTAGCAGCCTTCAGATGAAGATGTAGAACTCTCAGCTCTGCCTGTACCATGCCTGCATGGATGCTGCAGTGTTCCTGCCTTGATGATAATGGACTGAACCTCTGAAACTGTAAGCCAGCCCCAATTAAATGTTGTCCTTTATAAAAGTTGCTTTGGTCATGGTGTCTGTTCACAGAAGCAAACCATGACTAAGACACCAAGAGATGTGTCTCCTACATGATTCCAAATCCCATCAATTGGCAATAAACATTAAATAGCTTAGAGCCCAATATTTATTTTCTCTACGTTTTTAGTCATATTCACTTCTGTGTGGAATCATTAATTCTATTTTGCTACATATATGTGGTTTGTGGGTGGAGGCAGTGTTCTAGTCTTCCCCTACCATTTGTTTCTTCTGTATGTTAATCTTAGGTCTCTTTCTCTATATCTTGTTGTCCTGCCACACTGCAAAGGGGTCATGGGAGCAGAAGTCATGAAGGCTTAGAAGTAGAATGCAAGGCAGATTTGGAAGCATTCTGAGAAAGCTGTTCATGTGCATAGTATTTATTTATTTATTTATCTCAGAGGAGTTTCATATAATTCAAGCTATACCTGAGGTTTCATGTACTGGGCAAGCTTATATAGGTGAGGCTGGCATCAAACACCTGATCTTCCTGCTTTTAACTTTCTAGTGCTAAGCATGTCTTATGATACTGGGATTCTATTTTTCACACCTAGACTTCTTTTGATTTAGGGTCACAGAAGTAATATAAATAATGGGGAACAGGAAAGGCTTATAATAAGATAGAGGAAACATGTCTATAAAATATATGGATATTAGAGAAGATGAACAGGAAACTGTGCCTTTGGAATAGTAAATTTTTTGAAAGTTGGCTTTGATTTTTTTTTGTACATTTTCTTTCTTTCTTTCTTGCCCAGTGGCTGTCTCACCACAACTGGAGTAACTCCAAAGATGCTCAATTTCTTCTTAGAATCCAAGACAGGAAGCTGTCAGGAGCAGACAGGTCTCTAATCAAAATGAACATTAATACAGAAATGTTTGTAATGTCAATTCTGTGGACTTCTGATGTTTTGAAAACCAACTATCCATGTAAGGCAATCTGGACTGTTGTCTGTTAACTCCTCTCAGCTATTTCTAAATAAAATATAGAAAACACCCTAACAATAAACTCAAAGTCATGAATTTGCTATAGGCCCTTAACTCACAGGCTAACCATCTCAAATCAGTTAAAAAAGTTAAAGAAGGACTGGGTCTAAGCCTTGTATTCCTAAATGTGTTATATAGGCACAATGCCTATGAGAGTAACAATATTCATCTCACTTTTATATCAACAAGAAGCTCATACCAATGAAAACCTTAAATTTGAAACCAAAGTAAATTTTGTACGATTTAAGAAATTATAACTTCATCTTAATAACAATTATACATATTTCTACCAATAGGTTATGGCTATGCAATAAATCCTAGCTAATTTTCCTTGTTCCACCAAAACCACTACTTTTCCCTAGAAAGATAGCCCAATATTAACCACTTCAGTCCCCAAGCCCAGGGAATAGGGGCGCTGACTCTTCATTAACTTCTTCAAGCTGATTATGGGCCTTGAGATATTAGAAGAGGGGCAGAGGGAAGAGTAAATTGATAAGCCTCTGATGCTGTGTCTTCACTGCATCCATCTGGAATTCTAGGACATCAGAGGTTCTAGCAGGTCTGCTCAGCTTGCTTGATGAGTAGATATACCAAGGCTGTGTATTCTGCAATATACAATTCTCAAAACAAATTTTAGTATCAAGATATTTTTTTTGTTTGAATTCTGGAATCTAGTCTTCTGGCAGTCTGGCTCTGTCATGTCAAATCAATATAATTCTGGGAATTTCTATGAGGGTGTACTCCCACCATCCTCCCATTCCTACTTCCCTGCTCTCAAAATTCCTCAACACTAGGGAATCCAAACTTTCAGGCACCAAGGCTGTCTACCTCCACTGATGCCTGGCAAGGCCACCCTCAACTACCTATACAGGTGGAGCCATGAGTCCCTCCCTTTGTGTTCTCGGGCTGGAGATTTTAGAATGGCTACTCCAGCTTGTTTCTTAGGACCATTTGCTTAAAAAATTATTTTCCAGCCTTTTACTCTAAGGTAGAGTCTGTCTTTGTCACTCTGGTGGGTTTTCTGTATGCACCAAAATGCTGGGTCCTGTTTAGATATCCAATGTCTTTTAATTTGGGAATTGAGTCCATTGATGTTAAGAGATATTAAGGAACAGTGATTGTTGCTTCCTGTTATTTTTGTTATTAGAGGTGAAATTATCTTTGTGTGACTATCTTCTTTTGGATTTGTTGGAAGAGGATTACTTTCTTGCTCTTTCTAGGGCATAATTTCCCCACTTGTATTGGAGGTTTCCCACTATTATCTTTTGTAATGCTGGGTTTGTGGAAAGATATTGTGTAAATTTAGTTTTGTTGTAGAATATCTTGGTTTCTCCATCTATGGTAATTGAGAGTTTTGCTGGATATAGTAGCCTGGGCTGGCATTTGTGTTCTCTTAGGGTCTGAATGACATCTGTCCGGTATCTTCTAGCTTTTATAGTATCTGGTGAGAAGTCTGGCGCAATACTGATAGGTCTGCCTTTATATGTTACTTGGCCTTTTCTCCTTACTGCATTTAATATTCTTTCTTTGTTTTGTGCACTTGGTGTTTTGATTATTATGTGATGGGAGGTATTTCTTTTCTGGTCTAGTCTATTTGGTGTTCTATAGGCTTCATGTATGTTTATGGGCATCTTGTTCTTTAGATATAGGGAAGTTTTCTTCTATAATTTTGTTGAAGATGTTTACTGGCCCTTTAAGTTGGGAGTCTTCACTATCATCTATACCTATTATCCTTAAGTTTGGTTTTCTCATTGTGTCCTGGATTTCCTGGATGTTTTGTGTTAAGAAACGTCTACATTTTGTGTTTTCTTTGACAGTTGTGTTAATATTTTCTATGGTATCTTCTGCATTTGAGATTCTCTCTTCTATCTGTTGTATTCTGTTGGTGATGCTTGTGTCTATGACTCCTGATTTTTTTTCCTAGGATTTTTTTTATCTCCAGGGTAGTCTCTCTTTATGATGTCTTTATTGTTTCTACTTTTATTTTTATGTCCTGGATGGTTTTGTTCAATTCCTTCACCTGTGTGGTTGTGTTCTCTTGTAATTCTTTAAGTTATTTTTGTGTTTCCTCTTTAAGGGCTTCTGCCTGTTTACCTGTGTTCTTCTTAAATTCTTTGAGAGTGTTATTTATGTCCTTCTTAAGTCCTCTATCATCATCATTAGAAGTGATTTTTAAATATGAATCTTGCTTTCCTAGTGATATGGAGAATTCAGGACTTTCTTGTGTGGGAGAACTAGCTTCTACTGATACCAAGTACCCTGGGTTGCTGATGCTTATGTTCTTGCACTTGCCTTTTGTCATCTGGATCTCCTTAGTGCTACCTTCCCTGTCTCTGACTGGAGCCTGTCTTTGCTATTATCTTGGTTGTACCAGAACTGTGTGGGATGGGTGTTACTACTGGGGCTAGAGCTGGTGCCCATCTGCTCAGTACTCAGGCACAGACAAGATGGAACCAGTGCTCCAGGCCAGGAGTGACTTCCTGGATCCTAGTGGGTCCCAGTTACTCCCTGTTTTGGGCAAGTGTTGCTGTCTCCTTATCTAAGATCCTGCAGTGTTTAGAGCTCCTAGAAGGCCCGCTTCCTCTGGTTTCTGTGAGATTGGGGGCAGAGCTACGCAGTGCTCAGGCCCAGATTGGAAGGACGGAATAGTAACTTAAGCACTATTTTACCTCTCATCCTCCCATATCTATAAGATGTGAAAAATGTACAGTGTCAGAAATATCAAATTAGGTATAAAAATCTTCATATTAAAACAGATGTAGACATGATAAATTGCTGACAGCTCGTTTGATTGATGATTGATGATGATGATTGATAGACAAATAAAAAGAATGGAAGGAAGAAATACTATGCCTAAAAGGGTGCTTGGGTGGCAAAAAGCATATGAAAAGCTGTGTTCAATATCAGGACTTGATAGAATAATGAAAATTATGATGGTAGTGAGATACCATTTTAAAGAAGTAACTGCAGTGGTAAAAAGAAAGAAAGAAAATCATAATTGTGATGAAAGGATGCAAACTAGCTAAAACTTTTATATGTTGCTAGTGTGAATGTAAATTGGTACAGTCACTTTGTGAAAATCTGTACTACATATGCAACCCTGCCATCCTCCTCCAGCTCTTCCTCATGAGAAGTGAAAATATTACAATCATGGAAAAGACTTTATATGAATGTGTTTGTAAAGACTGTATATGCTCATTCAAAGCTAGAAACACTGCAAATTGTCTTCAACTGATGGAAGGGTAAACATCTTGTGGTTCTTTCATAACACAGAATAATATACAGAATTGCAAAGGAGTGAACTGATGCACATGGTTGAACAGCCAGTGTGGTCTGCCAAATGATAGAATCTATACTAAAATGGTTACATGTATATGGTTCTATTTACATAATAATTTGCAATAAGACAAACTATATACATAAATTAAAGGAACATTTTTTTTTCAAAGGATATAGAAGGATCGACTACATAGACGAGACTGTGTGCTTATTGTTAGGAAGACTGGAATGTTCTATGTCTTGACTGGAGTGATAACAACTCTGTGTTGCTAAAAATCTTCTAGCATGGTACACTAAAAAGGGTGAATTGTAGGGCTGGTGGTGTAGTTCATTGGTAGAATTTTTGCCTATTATATGCAAGGCCCTGTATTCTATACTCAGCATCGTCAAAAGAAGAAAAATATATAAAGTATGTAAATTATATGTCAATAAATCTGAGTTAAATATGTGATTCTCTGGGCTGAGTGAAAAGGATTGTTTAATGTTTGTAGTAGAGAAAGAAATAGTTCTATAGACTCTAAATGCTGCTTTTAGTTCTCTTACAAGGTAAGTGAAGCTATATATTTTGATTCCAAGAGCTAGTACCTAAATTCAGTGGCTGTCTTTTTTTGACTACTGCTGTCAAATATAAAATGAAAAACTACAACAGACTGATTATCTTAGTGAGAAATGAGCACATGGATAAATCAGTTACCCAAAGTCCATGCCCTTATAGGTATATGGTATACACAGCACCCTTAGAGAATAGAATATTCCTTGAATTTGTGTGTGTGTGTGTGTGTGTGTGTGTGTGTGTGTGTGTGT
>JANHMN010000005.1:3129349-3143890 GCA_030674055.1 Rhabdomys pumilio | reverse complement strand
CTCTCTCTCTCTCTCTCTCTCTCTCTCTCTCTCTCTCTCTCTCTCTCATCTCTCTATATCATCTCTATCTATCTTGTAGTGCTAAGGATGGAATCAAGGGCCAGGCCTTGCACAAACTAGTTTGCTACTGAGCTGGAGGAGTCTTCCCAGGCTAAGAGATGGGTTTCCAAGATACTGGGCCAGTAGCCTATGGGGTGATAATTGGTAAGAAGTAGCACAACTTCCTTCCTGGGTTTAGTCTCACAGCAGGCATTGACAAACATGATTTTGAATTCCTGAGCTTTTCACCTTTATCTCCTGAGTGCTGAGATTCCAAGCTTTGGATTTGGTGCTGAGGATCCTGCCCTAGGCTTTGTGCACAGTAGGCTGTATTAAATGAGCTCTGCCTCCTCCCCCATTTAATTTTTTCACTCCTTACCTATCTGCATCATCTCCTTTCTTGAGATTTTGTTCTATCTTCCTGTGTATGTTGCATTTCCTTCTCGAACTTCATGACTAGATTCTAGTCCAAGTTTGGTCTTATTCTCCTCCCAGCCCTTAGAAGCTGATACCTATTTCCTTATGAACCTGACCTCCAGCCCTTCCCCTTCACCCTATCCACACAGGGCTCTAGCTGGATTCTAACATCTGCTGAAATTAGCCTAGTTCAAATAAGCAAATAATTAGCATTGAAAAGAGGTACTTAGTTGCTCAACAATAAACTAACATGAAACATCTGAGAGTTCATGTAAATTAGAGCTTATTTTCCCATATCAGTATATAATTTGAAAATATCTAAAGGAAATCAGTTTCCCCTCTTGAACCAGACACAATACACCCATTTTTAACTATTAAGTGTGACTAAACAGTACATTCATATAAAACACAAAACTCAGCGTCCTGTAAGTTGAAGTTAATTTTAACTCATTGAAATTTTAGAAAATCAGGTTGCAAAGGAATCTTGAACACCATGGTTAAGGCATGCTACCCTTCAATACTTACTAACACTAAGCATTCTCTATGTTTTAGAGCACTGTTGTTAATTAATGGGCAGGCCCAGAAAGCCTAACAGAGCAGGGCTGAATGCCTCCTCCCCTCCCAAGGCCAGTGTGGCTGGGGAGACAGCAAATGTTCCTGCAACACTAAGTGTTGGCATGTTTACTCACCATTTTCTCTTAGCCCTACAAAACTGAGAAGCTAATTTTATGTTTGCCAGGCAGGGTGGCCCTTGCTCTTTGGTTTTTCATGATTGAGATAACTGGAATTTGCTTGTGTTTTCCAGCCAGAAGCCACTGCTGTTAATACTTTTAATATTGAAGCACTCAGGTTAAACTATTGAGCCAAATTTAAGGGAATCATCAAGCTTTCGGAACTAAAGTATAAACAGAGGGCAATTTTCAGAATTTTTAAGTCCTTCTTCCTGGCTCTGAAGTCTTTCCCTGAGGCTGACATTAGGCAGTACTCAGTCATTTTCCTTGAGGCACCAAGTTAAGTTCCCCAGGAAATTAGCTTTTGTCTTGGTCCATCCTGTGTTTCCTCCTTAGTTAATCATTGCAGATTCCTAATTTGGTATTCTACGTGTATGATTTGGTGAGCCACAGAATACTAGAATTTAGATTTGGTGCAGTCAAGGGGACCATCCAAAGTAATGCTTATGAAGGGATTTGAGGCAGTAGACAAATGACTAAGTTGCTCAAGCACATTTAAGACCATCCATGTCTAAGTGAGAGGCACAGAGTCAGGCCACTGGTTTTCCACATTTATTTGCATTTGTAGGCATGGAAGCAAGAGCTGTACCTATTTGAAATAGACTTTTGAATAGTTCAAAACAAAAGCTTCTGCTTGAATTTCACGACTTGTTTTTTTCTTGGTGTTAGGCCTCAAACTCAGAGTAGTGCATATACAGACTAAGCGAGAACTTTACTGCTGATTGATATCCCCTGCCGTTGAGCCCAGTTTTAAAGAACTAATTGTGTTCTTTTCAGAATTTGAAGGACTTCACAGATATTTATCAATATCGATTGTTCACCATTAACATATCCATGATACTGTAGCTTAGTACGCACTCAGTCTACCTTTACTTCTATTTTCACTTGTCCAATAGAAAAATGTAATTTTTCAAACGACATTTCATTTGAAAATTATGAGAGAGGAAATATTGAGAAATGCTATACATAGATTATTTAATACAGACCTATCTATGGCATAAGGCAAATGTTAAATATTGTCAGGGAAGCATAAAAAGTCAATGCTACACAAGATAGTTTCTTTGTCTTCAGTTGTGCCTACATCTTTATAATGTAGCAAGCACTCCACAGCCACTTACCTACACCAGAAGCCCCCAACAGGTTCTTTGCACTAGGAAGTAGAAGTGGAAAATAGGTGAAAGACAAAAACCAACAAAAATGAAAACCTCAACAAAACAACAAATCTCTTAAAAAAAACAAAGAATTTGACACATCTTATTTCATTGATATATAGATGAAACTTACTGCCATAAAGCTAATTATTCTTTTTTTCTATTACAATAATTATATTTTTATTAAGACAAAGAAGTATGAAAATATTGTCCAGGCATGAATTAAGAGAGAAATCCTATCTTTTGACATTCTGTTTATTGTAACCATATGCCTTAGATATTGTCTTCTTTCTTTCTTTCTTCTTTCCTTTCTTTCTTTCTTTCTTTCTTTCTTTCTTTCTTTTTTTTTTTGGTTTTTCAAGACAGAGTTTCTCTGTGTAGCCCTGGCTGTCCTGGAACTAACTTTGTAGACCAGGCTGGCCTCGAACTCAGAAATCCTCCTGCCTCTGCCTCCCAAGTGCTGGGATTAAAGGCATGTGCCACCACTGCCTGGCATTTTTTTCTTTTTTTCTTGAATATTTTAATTATTTCCATTTCATATGCCATACCCTTTCCCCATTTCCCCTCCCTAGAAACCCCCTATCCTAGCTCCCTCCTCGTTTTTGCTTTTATATCATTTTAATTACATGCAAGTATCTAGGTTGAGGAACTAGAAATACAATACATGCAAATAATCATGGAACAAGCAAGACAATAAACATAAATAGTCAAAGAACAAGCAAGGCAATAAATAAAATTCTGTGAATACTCCCTTGATCACTGTTTCTAAGGGCTTATCAGGATGACCAAAATATGTGAGCCAACTTCCCTGTCCTAGCCCAGAGTCATTTTCCTGTTCTAGCCTAAAATTTAGATTCCGGTCTGAAATTACTTCTTTGTTCTAGCTTAAGATTTAGATTCCTGCCTGAAATTACTTTTTTGTTCTAGCCTAATGTCAGATTCCTGCCTGAAGCCCACTTCCTTGTTCTTGGCCCATGTCATATTCCTGCTAAGCAGCCGATTTCCTTGTCCTTGGCCAATGTCAGATTCTTGCCAAGCAGCCCCAAAGGCTCTCCACCTCTCCCCCTTTTTATTTCATGAACAAGACTGAGCCTGTCTTAGGTCATTCTGACAAGAATGGCTTCCTTACCTGTCAAGGAATATGCATTATCAAAACTAATGAATTTCTGTCTTAGGTTGGTAAGGCTCAGCACAGAATCTTACCTGTCCTTGGCTTGCTAGGCTGTTAATTTAATAATTCTGTCTAGGAGTCCATTTTCAGTTTCAAGCCACGTATTTTGGCTGCCAACATGTTGATGTTGTTAAAGACAAGCTTTAACAAGATGGGCAGGAAAAAAAATTATTTCCAGGACAAAAAGGGCTAACATGATCAAGCTATATATGCCATTCTTGATTCTTAAAGTAGCAGTTTTAATGCTAACAAAGCATGCCTCTCACTCTTTTTCTTTCCCTCCCTTCCCCTCCCTCTCTTTCTTTCTTTTCTTTTTTCTTTTTCCCCTTTGAGATTAGGTCTTACTATGTTTGTACCTCAGGTTGCCTTCAAATTCCTGAGACTCATGACTTGTGTTCTATCTTCGGTAATGCTGAGATTACAAGCATGCCCCACTGTACCTGGCTAAATTTTGAAATATCAGTGAAATACTTCTGATGAAAGAATTTTGATGTACCATTTCTAATAAAATGGGTTCTATTAAGTGCATAATTAAACTTTATTTATATTTAAAACTGTTAAATTAATTTATATAGTTACAAATAAATAAATGCAGGAGTCCAAATTTAAAGCTATGGGTACAGCTTTTGGTCTTCAGTTAATAATAGATCTCATCTAGTGAGATTTAAAATAAATGGACTTCTCATTTGGTATGTATACTATATGCTGAGGTTTAAATTCTACCTGAAAGCAATCCTGAAAAGAAAATGTTAAAAATGTATTCAGTTTATTTTATTCAAAATATGGAACTGTATAATTAGGTAATTGCTGTTTCAGAAGTTTATTGATCAGAAGTAATAAAATAATCACAATGAAAAATTATTCAAAAAAGATTTTATCGCTAACCAAATGTTTATTAAGTCCTGTTTTTCTTACATGGAAGTAATAGAAAATTTGATACAAGAAAAAAGAAACTTCAAAGTTGGCCTTGAAGTGTTTTCTGGAAACACAAAAAAAAATTCCCATATCTTCTTTCACTGTTTTTTGTCAATCTTATACAATCTGTCAGTTGTAACAAAAATCCAAAGCTCCATCTCATCTGCTCAAAATGGTTCACTGACATTCTAATTAGATGTTATTTCCCATGGCTTCTAAAATCTTATACTTACTCCTTTAAATTTCTAACTATTTTTTAATTTAAAACTCATGGCTTGCTGTCATCTTTAGACAGCTGCATGGTTCACGGCCATCTTGGCTAGGGTTGGAGAGGGCAGATGTCATATGTCTTCACCACCATCTTTGGACAGCCATGTGACTGGCAACTGTCTTCGTTGGAAGGAATGAATGTCTTTATGGCTTTACCGCTATCTTGGTTAAGGGGATAGCCTGTGGTTGTGTTACGGGTCAACCAGGGGGACAACAGGTCTCTAAAGGTACGTTTAAATTGGGACAGGTTTTTTGTATGTTAATTACTATCCTGTCTTAAAAGCAAGGTTTATAAGAGATAGGATTTAAAAGCAATGCATGTGTGATGAGATATTAAAATGGGACCTACATGCATTCATACACAAGAGCACACATTGCTGGCAGCCAAATTTTGTAACGTAAGCATCACTTAGATGGTGTTGATTTTAGAGACAATAGATTGTTTACACTATTGGAGCTTGGTTTTGCCTTGTAGAGATTATGCTTGTACCCTCTGTCTTCACTCTTGAAGTAACAAAGGTACTTCATTCTAACATCACTAGAGCACACAGTTAATATATGTTAAATGTTTTTCTGAGGAGGAAATTTTGGAGTTCTAAAGAAAAATGAAAAAATCTGGATATTTGTAATGATCAGCTTTTAAAGTATTTAAGTTTATGACTTTGGACATTTTAAATTTATAAGATACTTTATTATAATGTCTTTATTAATATGTGATCTTTAGAAATAAATATGAGGTTAAAAATTAGGACCAAACCTATGAGCACCAAATATTAAAGAAGTCTTTCCTAGGGGTAGCCTCGGGTAGCCTGAATGTTTGCATTACAATTCATAACAGTGGCAAAATTGCAGTTGTGAAATATCAACCAGAAAGATTTTATGGTTGGGAGATGACCACAACATGGGAAACTGTGTTGAAGGGTTGCAGCACTGGAAAAGTTGAAAACCCTTGACTTAGAGAATGTCTCTCCTTATCTAAGGTCTATTCATGCTAATAAAGACTGTTTTAAGAATTTTTGTCTAACCCGCTTGTCTTTGCTAACATTGGTAAGCAGTAGCTATTTTGGTAAACTGAGTCATATAAAAACTGTTATCATTTATAATGGTGTCCTATGTAAATGATTAGATAGAAAGAATAAGGTTCAAAGCCATGCTAAAGGTCTAAAAATATGTCCTATGGCATCTAAAAATCTGAGAATGAAAAGAGCTTAATAAGTTTTGAGTGTTTCAGAAAATGATTTAAAATACGTAAATACAAGTTCTAAAGGTATAAAAATGATTTAAGGTATGTGAAGATTGGAAATGCTTCAGATTTCTTTCCCCTTCTGTGCCACTCACTGTTATACTAAGATTTCAAGGGTTCAGAGTTTTACCATTGATCAGTGGAGTTCTGATAAGCTGGCAGAAGACTGACTATTTACCATTCAGTCATAAGCTCCAGATTTTAAATTTTTTCTTTAGTTTTCTTCTAAAAATAGATTTAAAGATTCTTGTCTCAGGGTTAAAACATATACCTGGCTCTCTGGACCGAGAAAAAGGCTCATAGTTTTTAACCCAAATAGTTTTTACTAGGACTAAAAGGTATGAGTCTACTCCAGCTATTTTCACAATTTGATGTTACTACAGACTAATGTTAGTATTATCTAGAAGATTTATTTCTTTTTGTAAACAAAAAATTCATGAAAACTTCATGGAATCAAAGAAATCATAAGACTTGGATCTTCCTGTGTCACAGGTCAAAGGGACTCCAGATAATGACAGCCTACAGTCCTGCACCTGTCTATTCATGAGAATGAGAGCTCTCTCTTGGTCTTTGGATTCCTCCCATTCCCCAAATACTAGGACTATGGACCTAAAAGTTGCAAATGTAAGATTTCCATCTTAAGTTTCTAAACTTTAACTTTTTGTCATAGTCTTGACTTGTTGCAGTAGATTTTCATGTTGGTTGACAGACACCATCCGGAGATCACCTGTGGACTGCCAACTACTGAGCTCTAGACTTTGCTGAAAGCTGATGTAAACCTGTTCCACTGATGTGAATCCTTCCTGCCTTAAGCTGCCTCAGTTAACCTGATGCTTCTGATAAATGCCCCATTGCCCAGCATTTGACTAGCCTTTCAGCCTTCCTGGGACCTGACAGTGATGCCCTATTTTCAGCTTTAAGTAGATAGAGAAGAGAATATTTTGTTCCTTGCCCCACTAACAGGATGAAGGGCTAAGACAAAAGGAAATTCTCTGACATAGGGGACAAAACAGCTACCTATGATGCCAACTGGCATACCAGGAAAGTGGGCCCAGATATATCAACTGGTGGATTAATTAACTGAAATAGTTCTACAGTATGATAGGATGCCTGCTTTATGGAGAACAAAGAGGTATTATATGTCTTTAAGAGAAAATTATTATTTCTATAAACATCATTTGGGATTGGTATTATAATCTGGCAGTACTAAAAAAATATTACAAAAAGGGATCTGATATCAAATAAATGACTGGTGCCCTGTCAATTTCCAGGTTCCTTCTAGACAGTAACTCTGTTGTCAGCCATCAAAGAGCTTTGGCCCTTCTGCTTGTGCTAATTACTTCTGGGTCTTGCATCATTAATACAATAACTAAATGATAATTCCTATCTAGTACCATTAAGCTGACGCTTTTTAAATCCCAGTATAAATAAGTACCCATCAGAGAGTCAAGGATTTGATCCAAGATACAACTCAAAGTGGGAACTTAAGACCTGAAGTTAACCTATAAGCTCCAATTGCCCAAGGAACAGCTCCCTGTAAGAACTTTGGACTTTTTGTATCTGCTGTTAGTCTGCCTCCTTCATAGTGTACTTGATTCTTCCTCTCTAGTGTCTATTCTTTCTGCAACAGTTATCATTCAATTTCTTTAGTTTTCCATATAGTTCTAGAATTACAGGCATGAACCACCACAACCAGCTCAAAGTATCAAGCTTTTGGATCACCATGCTTAGTGGTGTGGGCCTGTCTATAAAACCAGCAACTCAAGAGAGTTAGAAAGCGGACCACAAGTCCTGTGCCTTTGCCTGTGTCTGTGTCTGTGTCTGTGTCTGTGTCTGTGTCTGTGTCTGTGTCTGTGTCTGTGTCTGTGTCTGTGTCTGTGTCTGTGTCTGTGTCTGTGTCTGTGTCTGTGTCTGTGTCTGTGTCTGTGTCTGTGTCTGTCTCTATCTATCTATCTATCTATCTATCTATCTATCTATCTATCTATCTATCTATTCATCTATCTATCTATCTATCTATCTATACACACACATATGTATATATACCTATATTTCCTTTGTTTCAAAAACAACACATTCCCCTTGACACATTTAGATGTCCTCTTCATGGGCTAGATATTTCTCCTCTCTTCATCTTTGTCCTATTGTCTTGCCACATAGTTATCTCATTAGATGCTGAAAAAGTGTTTGACAAAATCCAACACACCATTCATGTTAAACATATTAGAAAGATTAGGCATACAAGGCACACATCTGAACATAATCAAAACAGTATACACAGCAAGTCAATAGCCAATGTCAATCTAAGTGGACAGAAACTTAAAGCAATTCTAGTAAAATCCTGGACAAGACAAGGCTGTCTACTCTCTCCCAATCTATTCAATATAGTACTTGAATTCTAGCCGGAACAATAAGACAACTAAAAGAGATCAAGAGGATACAATTTGGACAAGGAGTCAAAGTATTGTTATTCACAGATGATATGATAGTATACACAAACGACCCCCAAAATTCTACCAGAAAACTACAGCTGACAAACACCTTCCACAGTGTGGCTAGACACAAACACAAAGTTTGCTCAAGGAAATTAGTAGCCTTTTTTTTTAAAATACAAATGATAATCTTCCCAAGAAAGATACCAGGGAAATAATACCTTTCAGAAAAGCCACAAATAATATAAAATATCTTGGTAAAACTCTAACCAAGCAAATAAAAGACCTGTATGACAAGAACTTCAAGTTCCTGAAAAAAGAAATTGAAGAAAACATAAGAAGACAGAAGGACCTTTCATGCTCATGGACCGGTACAATTAACATAGTGAAAATGGCCAACTTACCAAAAGCAATCTACAGATTCAATGTCATCCCCATAAAAATTCCAACAATTTTTTTTATAGAACTTGAAAGAACAATTCTTAAACTCATATGGAAAAAATAATAAACAGGATAGTCAAAGCAATCCTGAACAATAAAAGAACTGGGGGAATCGCCATCCCTGACCTCAAGCTGTACTACAGAACAAGAGTGATAAAAAATACATGGTATTGATACATAAGCAGACATGTTGATCGATGGAATTGAATTGAAGACCCAGAAATAAACATACTCACCAATGGACACTTGAATTTTGACAAAGAAGCCAAAACCATACAATGGAAAAATAGAAAGCATTTTCAACAACTGGTGCTGGTCTAACTCCATGTGGAGAAGAATAAAAAATAGGTCTACATTTATCACCCTAAACAAAACTCAAGTCCAAGTTCATAGAGGAACTCAACTAAAACCAGATACAGTAAATCTCATAGAAGAGAATGTGGGAAATACCCTTGAAGTCCTTGGCACATTGGATTTAGTTCACATGGTAATTGAATAAATCTGTGAGTGGGAAGCATGCATTTGTGTCCATAGATGAGCCTCTGATTTTTATGTAAGTGCTATAAGGTGGAGAGAGGCAGGATATGTGACTAGAAGATGTTCTGCTGTTGATCTTTGTCATTTCCTATATTTTCTTACAAGTGAATTATCAAAGATCCATATTCAGCTTCTCATTACCCACTGAGGTAAGCTCTGAAACTTCTTTATTTTGGAAAAGAATTAATATTGGCATATCAGGATTAACTGAGGAATGGGAGCTGAGGAGAACAATATGGTGGTGGAGGAAAAGTGTTCATTAGTTGAGCTTGGAGAGAAATATTGAATTTTTCTTTGCACTGAATACATGAGCACCTAAAATCAGGTAGAATTAGGAAGTAAAAGATTAGAAAAAAATTTAGGAAGTAAAAGTAAGAGTGAATTTTCTCTGCATAAACATTTAGCTACAAGAGACATTCAGGGATATCGTTCTGGTCATTTTGTCCTTAGATGTAACAGCCTATTCTGATGATGACAGTAGGAAATGACCACAGAGGCTCTTGGCAAGGTCTTGGCTAGAAGGAAGAGTAGGAAATACTTGGAAGCCAACCAACAGAGTGGGGATAAGTGGGAAGGCAAGGGTAGAATCAAAATCAGGATGGAATGTACATTTGTACTTTTGTTTAGACCCAACATTGTCTAGAATCTTGAAATTCAAGGTAGTGTCACTCTTTGCTAGAGACCAGGGATTCTCAGATATTTAAGCCTTGTGTTTCTGTTATCGCTGTCAAGGGACAAGGCTTTCTGCATGATGAAAGCCATCACCTCATTTTTCCAACTTAAGATGTTTGTGTGTTTACAGACATGCTGTCAGCACATTTATGGTTTTTGATGACTTTCAAGAACATGATCAGTTGCAGAAAGGCTATTGGACATAAATGTAATTGCTACAGGGTATCACAGTGTTTTGGTGATAGCTAAGAGAACCAGAAACAGAAGAAACATGGGTTTTTCTGCTTATTCCCAATGAACTACAAAGGTTACAGATGGAATTTGAAGCCATGTAAGGAATGTGGGTGGGAGACAGTGTGTGACATGTTCAGCTGCATTTGATAGCATCCTATGGGCTAGACTACACTAGAAAGTGAAAAGCTACGACAGTGAGCTAGGCACAAGTGGCACCACTTGCCACACTAAATCTGATTTTAGAAAATGAGCTGAAATACCTGGATTTCATTCCCCTATGTGTGAAGAGAGGAAGGTACTATATCACTAGGATTGGCTGCAGGTGCCTTTACTTATTGCTAAGTTACTGTTCCTCAAGATAAGTGAATGCAGTTGTGAGCTCTAATTTTTGAAGAAAATTTGATTGGAAATAAATTGGAAGGTTCCAGAGTTGGTGTGATAGAGTTTAACATCCTTTTGGTCTACTTGAGAACTGTAAATATTTTAGTCTTTCTTACTTATTAAATGCTTTTTAATAAGTTTTATATGAATTGCAGAAGATGACTTCATTCAAGTTTATGAAATGATTTCCTGAATTTTCTCTACAAATGTAAAAAAAAATTCTGGAATCATACTGAGATTTGATAGACTATTTTTATTAACTTAAGCAGAGGTTTAAAAAAATACTCGTATGCTTCTCTCAGTCTACAGAATTGATCCTTGAGAATGCACAGAAAATTTTGTAGTTTTGTATGGCGGTTATCTTCTGCAATAACATTGTAAGTATGTAGAGGTTTAAAAAACTACTGGAACTAGAGTAATATTCAAAGATGTATCCACCCATGTTTTCTGCTTTTCTCCAGATTCTTTCTGCTTTTCCTTCAAATTCAGTATAAATATTTTAAAAACTTTCTGGCCATTATTGCCCATTGAGTCCATAGAGTTCTCCTGGAATCCATAGAGTTCATCTGGAGGAATAACAACATCTACCTGAGATTCAGGCTTCTCTCTCTCTCTCTCTCTCTCTCTCTCTCTCTCTCTCTCTCTCTCATTTGCACTATCAAGAATCATTATGTGATTTTCATCTTTGTTCTCTCAGTTTTGCTCAGATAATCTGATTATTGCATTGTCTTTTAATACCTCTGTTCTTAGCCTTTATGTCTCCCTTGGCATCTGAAAATTTTACTTAGTGTGTCCTCCTTCAGCTATACCCCAGGTGCCTTGTGTAGCACATCATGGGTGAATACTTCAGTTGATGTTTTCTGGCCAAAATCCTTCGTGGATCCTTATCCAACTTGGTGCCAGCCAAAATTCAGGGAAATGTTTGTCTGCTCATCTTCTCCTTTCATTACTACTGCTCTTTGGTTTTACGAGGGAAGAGAGTATCACGGGTGCAGGTCATTACTCCTAGAGGGTCATATGCTGCTCATTATGAAGACACAGAACTCATTTTGATACTGTAACTCTGTAGCCAGACACATGTAGGCATCACCAATTGACAATATAACTTATCCAGCTTTCTTTCTCTATAGACACAGACTACTGACTTACTCATTCTTCTTACAAAACCTCTCTGCACAGCCATGACTTTTCTGTCACTTTCTATTCAGAGATAAGTGTTTCTTCTTGCAATATCTTTGTGATTTTAGACTTCTACCGACACTCTCCAAGTTACACCCCCTGAAAAGCTGCTGCAACTCTAGCTGCTTTATGTATATTTAAGATTAAGTAGAGCAGGTCTGTACCCATGTGGAAATCACATCCTGAGACATCCCAGAGAGGCCAGTGTCCTCAGAGAGGCAGGTAAGGTCAGTGGAGCACCGCCCTACACCACAGAGCCACAGCTGGGAGCAGGAAGCTCGCAGGGCACCCCCCAGGCACCCAAACCCTGGCCCTACGGAATTCCACTCCCCTTCCACTCCTCTCCGGATCCTGGTAGCAGGATCAGAAACCCAGCTAGTCTGCACCCTTGTGGAAACCACATCCTCAGACATCCCAGAGAGGTCAGTGTCCTCAGAGAGGCAGATACCCAGTGGGTCTGCACCCTTGTGGAAACCATATCCTGAGACATTCTAGAGAGGCCACCAACCTCAGAGCCCGGGACATTATACCCAGAGACATTCTAGAGGAGCCATGGAACCCAGAGCAGCAGACACCATATCCTGTGACATTCTAGAAGAACCACTACACTCAGAGCAGTGAACACCTAGCTGATCTGCTCTCACAAAGACACCTTACCCTGAGACATCCTAGAGGAGACACTGCATTCAGAGCATCTGGAGATCAGGATCACAAGATCACAGAGACATCTGGATCTTGAGGAGTTCTGACATAGGCAAGATAAATGGAAAGACAGTCTCCAGTCAGAACTAGTGAGTGAGTGTAGCACTAGAGTTAACTAAATGGCAAAAGGCAAGCACAAGAACATAAACAACAGAAACCAAAGTTACTTGGCATCACCAGAACCCAGTTATCCCACCATAGCAAGCCCTGAACAGCACATCACAAAGAAAAGCAGGATACAGAATTAAAATCACTTCTCATGATGATGTTAGAGGACTTCAAGAAGGTCATAAATAACACTCTCAAAGAATTTGAGGAGAACACAGGTAAACAGATAGAAACCCTTAAAGAAGAAACACAAAAATCCCTTAAAGAATTGCAAAAAACCACAACCAAACAGGTGAAGGAATTACACAAAACCATCCAGGATCTAAAAATGGAAGTAGAAAGAATAAAGAAATCTTAAAGGGAGACTACCCTGGAGATAGATAACCTAAGAAAAAGACCAGGAGTCATAGATATGGGGAGAATGTGAGGGTGGGGAGGTGGGAGTGTGTGGGGTAGGTGGGGGCACAGCCTCATAAAAGCATGAGGAGGGGGGATGGGAGAGGAGGTTTCTAGATGATGGGGAAAAGTGGGGTAAGGGTATAAAATCTGAAATGTAAATATAATGTTCAATTAAAAAGGAGGAAAAAAAGAAAAGTTGCTAGAACCAACATCTTTAATAAAATGTCAGCCCTCTAAAAAATAAAAAAAAATTATCTTGATACTAAAATTTGTTTTGAGAATTGTATATTGCAGAATACATAGCCTTGGTGTATCTTTTCATCAGGCAAGCTGAGCAGACCTGCTCAAACCTCTGATGTTCTGGCATTCCATCTGGATGCAGTGAAGACACAGCATCAGAGGCTTATCAATTTAGTACTCCTCCGCCCCTCTTTTAATATCTCAATGCCCATATTCAGATTGAAGAAGTTAATGAAGAGTCAGTGCCCCTATTCCCTGGACTTGGGGACTAAGATGGTTAATATTGGGCTGCCTTTCTAGGGAGAATTGTTGGCTTTGTTGGAACAGGGAGGATTAGCTAGGATTTATTTCATAGCCATAACCTATTGGTAGAAATCTGTATAATTGTCATCAAGATGAAGTTATAATTTCTTAAATGGTATAAAATTTACATTGATTTCAAATTTAATGTTTTCCTTGGTATGAGCTTTTATTGACATAAAAGTGAGATAAATATTGCTACTCTCATAAGACATTATACCTGTATAACACATCTAGGAATACAAGGCTTAGATCCAGCCCTTCTTTAAGTTTTTTAACTGATTTGAGAAGGTTAACCTGTGAGTTAAGGGCCTATAGAAAATTCATGGCTTTGAGTTTATTGTTAGGGTGTTTTCTATATTTTATTTAGAAATAGCTGAGAGAAGTTAACAGACAACAGTTCAGATTACCTTACATGGATAGTTGGTTTTCAAAACGTCAGAAGTCCACAGAATTCACTTTACAAACACTTCTGTATTGATGTTCATTTTTATTAGAGACATGTCTGCTCCTGACAGCTTCCTGTCCTGGATTCTAAGAAGAAATTGAGCATATTTGGAGTTACTTCAGTTGTGGTGAGACAGCCACTAGGCAAGAATTGTCTCTTTCCATCTACAGACAAATTACTGTCCAGAAAAGGACACACTTACAGAATAGTCGACTGATTATATCTGCCTAGACAGAGTAATCAGCCCTTACTAATTCTGCATCAGTTAAGTCTGTCAGATGATCTTGGGCCAGAAGTCTGAAGATCAGATGCTCCAAAGTTTTGTAGTATAGGGGCTGTCCAGGTACAGTATAGGGACTGCCGAGGTGCTCAGAGATATCTATAAATTGGCTATGTTTTAGAAGCTATGCTTTGTGCTTCCCATAATTTCAGTTAACTCAGTCAGTCTGGATTTCTGACGGGGTTGAAAACCTATAGTCTCATAGCGAATCCTGGCTATTTGCTTTGAGAGAAAAGATTTGAGTGGATGGTTTT
>JANHMN010000005.1:3109738-3121622 GCA_030674055.1 Rhabdomys pumilio | reverse complement strand
ATCGAGTACTAATAGGCTCTTGAGAATAGCTTATACAAAATGTTCCCCATGATTGTTCCTTGGACCCTGTCACACACTGAATAGTGGGCTGGGACTTTCCACAGGTACTCTCCAATAACCCTCTTCACTCCCCCTGGGTTGTGTTTCCCCCCCCCACCCGGTTTGTGGTTTTATCCTTCTGGTTTTTGGCTTTAAATTCCTTCTATCTCCAAAGCCTGTGGTCAGACCCAACTGCCCCTGTGTGAGTTACAAGTCTTGACCTCCGTATGCTGATCGAAATATACCTCTTGCTGATTAAATTGAGTTCTGTGTCTTGTGAGTTATTGGGTGGTCGAGAATTCCTGAGGTTTGAGTGGGGGAAATTCCTCCCTTTCTTTTTTTTTTTTTTGGCTTTTCTTTTCTTTTTATTGGATATTTTACTTACATTTCAAATGCCATCCCCTTTCCCCATTCCCCCTCCCTAAAAAACCCCTATCCCATGCCCCCCTTTCCTTTTTGCTTTTATACAATTTTTAAAATGTTAATCAAAGGCTTTATAAGTTTGCTAATGCTCAATCAGAAGTGTAACCCAATACCCAACCTGGATATATAATCTATCTTTGGCTGTTGGAGACATGTGAACATCTGTCTCCATTCACCCCCTCTTTCTCACTCTTCCTCTCTCTCATCACCTAGCTTCTCCTCTCCTTCTTCTTCTCTCCTTACTCCTTCTCTTTCTCTCGATACTTCTTCCCCCTTAGCTACTCCTACATATCACCCTTCCTGTTAGAAAAAAATAACTTTTCTCTCATAATACAATAAGAGCATAATTATGCCTATTTGTACCAGTGAGGTACAAGATAGTCCTAATACCCAGTCCATCATGTTGTTGACTAACCAGAACCTTTGTCATCTCTCCTAACTAAAACACTTAGTTTTCAACCTGGCTTTTTTTTCCCTTGGCTTTAGAATGAATGTCAGCTAAAAACCATCCACTCAGATCTTTTTTCTCAAAGTAAATAGTCAGAATTGGCTATGAGACTATAGGTTTTCAACCCCGTCAGAAATCCAGATTGACTGAGTTAACTGAAATTATGGGAAGCATTAAGCATAGCTTCTAAAACTTACGGAATTTGTAGAGAACACTGAACACCTGGACAGTCCCTATACTACCGAAAGTTGGAGCATCAAATCTTCAGTCTTCTGGCCCAGAATCATCTGACAGACCTTAGTGGTGCAGAATTATTAAGGGCTGGTTATTCTGTCTAGGCAGATATAATCAGTCGACTAATCTGCAAGTGTGTCCTTTTCTGGACAGTAATTTGTCTGTAGATGGAAAGAGGCAATTCTTGCCTAGTGGCTGTCTCCCTGCCTCTGGAGTAACTCCAAAGATGCTCAGTTTCTTCTTAGAATCCAAGACAGGAAGCTGTCAGGAGCAGACAGGTCTCTAACCAAAATGAACATTAATATAGAAATGTTTGTAAAGTCAGTTCTATGGACTTCTGACGTTTTGAAAACCAACAATCTATGTAAGGCAATCTGGTGAATTGTTTGTTAACTTCTCTCAGCTATTTCTAAATAAAATATAGGAAACACTCTAACAATAAACTCAAAGTCATGAATTTGCTATAGTCCCTTAACTCACAGGCTAACCATCTCAAATCAGTTAAAAAAGTTAAAGAAGGACTGGGTTTAAGCCTTGTATTCCTAACTGTGTTATACAGGCACAAGCCCATGAGAGTATCAATATTCATGTCACTTTTATATCAATAAGAAGCTTGTACCAATGAAACCCTTAAATTTGAAATCTAAGTAAATTTTGTACCATTTAAGAAATTATAACTTCATCTTGATAATAATTATACACATTTCTACCAATAGGTTATGGCTATGCAATAAATCCTAGCTAATCCTCCCTGTTCCAACAAAACCACTACTTTTCCCTAGAAAGGCAGCCCAATATTAACCACCTTAGTCCCCAAGCCCAGGAAATAGGGGTGCTGACTCTTCTTTAACTTCTTCAAGCTGATTACGGGCATTGAGATATTAGAAGAGGGGTCGGGGAAGAGTAGATGGATAAGCCTCTGATGCTATGTCTTCACTGCATCCAGATGGAATTCCAGGAATTCGGAGGTTTGAGCAGGTCTGCTCAGTTTGCTTGATGAGTAGATACACCAAGGCTGTGTATTCTCCAATATACAATTCTCAGAACAAGTTTTAGTATCAAGATAACTTTTTTTTTTCTAGAGGGCTGACTTTTTTTTTTTAAAAAAAATGTTGGTTCTAACAAGTCCCCCCCCCATTTTTTTAATTTGGTTATACTATTTACATTTCAAATTTTATCCCCTTATCACATTTTCCTCACCACCCAGAAAACACTTATCCTATCCCCAGTTCTTGTGCTTCTATGAGGGTGTGATTATCCAGTTTCTATGATGCTGTTTCCATTAATATAAACTGCCTCCCAACTTTCTAAATCCTTCCATTTGTGTTATTAAATCTCCTATTATACTTTTCTTTTTTCTTTTTTCCTCTTTTTTTTCTTTTTTTTCATCTATTTTTAATTGGGTATTAAATTTACAATTCAGATTTTATCCCCTTACCCCCTTCCTCCCACCACCCAGAAACCTCCTATCCCATCCCCCCACCTCGTGCTCCTATGAGGCTGTACCCGCACCTACCCCCCCCCACCCATTACCCCCTCCCCACCCTCACATTCCCTCCCCCACTCTGTGTTTGTTTTCATGGGACCAAGAATCTCCTCTCCCACCTATGCCCAACAAGGCCATCCTCCCCTACATATACCACTGGGGTCATGGATCCCTCCCTATGTGCTCCCAGGCTGGTGTTTTGGACCTTGGGGGGCTCTGGTTGGTTGGTATTGTTGCTTTCCTCCTGGGGTCACAAACCCTTTCTGCTCTTTCAGTCTTCTCTCTAAGTTCTCCATTGGGAAACCCTTGATCAGATCAGTGGTTAGCTGTGAGCCTCGTCCTCTGAATGTGTCAGTCTCTGGCAGACATCTAAGGAGACAGCTATATCATGTTCTTGACAGCACTCACTTCCAGCCATCTACATCAGTGTCTAGCTTAGATGACTGTACATGGGATGGATACCCAGTTGGAATGGTGTCCTGATGGCTCTTCCTTCAGTTTCTGTCCCACGTTTTGTTTCCATATTTGCTCCCTTTAGTGTTTTTGTTACTCGTTCTAAGTAGAACTGAGGTATCCCCACTTGGTCTTCCTTCTTCATGAGCTTCATGTGGTCTGTGGATTGAGTCTTCAATATTCCAAGTGTTTGGGCTACCATCCACTTAACAGTGAGTAAATACCATGTGTGTTCTTTTGTGATTGGGTTGACTTGCTCAGGATGATAATTTCTAGATCCATCCATTTACCTCAAAATTTCTCAAACTCATTATTTTTAATAGCTAAGTAATACTCCATTGTGTAAATGTACCACATTTTCTGTATCTATTCCTCTGTTGAAGGACATCTGGGCTCTTTCCAGCTTCTGGCTATTATAAATAAGGCTGCTATGAACATAGTGGAGCATATGTCCTTGTTATATATTGGAGCATCTTCTGGGTATATGCCCAGGAGTGGTGTAGCTGTATCCTCAGGTAATGCTATGTCCAGTTTTCTGAGGAACCGTCAGACTGATTTCCAAAGTGGTTGTGCCAGCTTGCAATCCCACCAACAATGGAGGAGTGTTCCTCTTTCTCCACATCCTCGCCAACATCTACTATCACCTGAGTTTTTTGTCTTAGCCATTCTGACTGGTGTGAGGTGGTATCTCAGGGTTGTTTTGATTTGCATTTCCCTGATGACTAAGGATGTTGAGCATTTCCTAAGGTGCTTCTCAGCCATTCGAGTTTCCTCTGTTGAGATTTCTTTGCTTAGCTCCGTACCCCATTTTTTAATAGGGTTATTTGGTTGTCTGGAGTATAATTTCTTGAATTCTTTGTATATCTTGGATATTAGCCCTCTATCGGATGTAGGATTGGTTAAGATCTTTTCCCAATCTGTTGGTTGCCATTTTGTCTCATTGACAATGTCCTTTGCCTTACAGAAGCTTTGCAATTTTATGAGGTCCCATTTGTCAATTCTTGATCTTAGAGCATAAGCCATTGGTGTTCTGTTCAGGAACTTTTCCCCTGTGCCTAGGTATTCGAGAGTCTTCCCCACCTTCTCTTCTATTAGTTTCAGTGTATCTGGTTTTAAGTGAAGGTGTTTTATCCACTTAGATTTGAGCTTTGTACAAGGAGATATGAATGGATTGATTTGCATTTTTCTGCATGTTGACTTCCAGTTGAACCAGCACCATTTGCTGAAAATGCTGTCCTTTTTCCACTGGATGGTTTTAGCTCCTTTGTCAAAGATCAAGTGACCATAGGTATGTGGGCTCATTTCTGGATCTTCAATTCTATTCCATTTATCTTCCTGCCTGTCTCTGTACCAATACCATGAAGTTTTTATTACTATTGCCCTGTAGTTCAGTTTGAGATCAGGGACGGTGATTCCCCCAGAAGTTCTTTTGTTGTTGAGAATAGTTCTTGCTATCCTGGGTTTTTTGTTGTTCCAAATAAATTTGCAAATTGCTCTTTCTATCTCTATGAAGAATTGATTTGGAATTTTGATGGGGATTGCATTTAATCTATAGATTGCTTTTGGCAAGATGGCCAGTTTTACCAAATTAATCCTGCCAATCCAGGAGCATGGGAGATCTTTCCATCTTCTGAGATCTTCTTCGATTTCTTTCTTCAGAGTCTTGAAATTCTTGTCATACAGATCTATCACTTGCTTGGTTAGGTTCACTCCAAGATAGTTTATATTATATTTTGCTATTGTGAAGGGTGTCATTTCCCTAATTTCTTTCTCAGCCTGTTCATCCTTTGAGTAGAGGAAGCCTACTGATTTGTTTGAGTTAATTTTATATCCAGCCACTTTACTGAAGTTGTTTATCAGGTTTAGAAGTTCTCTGGTGGAAATTTTAGGGTCACTTAAGTATACTATCATATCATCTGCAAATAGTGAAATTTTGAATTCTTCCTTTCCTATTTGTATCCCTTTGACTTCCTTTTGTTGTCTAATCGCTCTAGTTAGGACTTCCAGTACTATATTGAATAGATAGTGTGACAGTGGGCAGCCTTGTCTAGTCCCTGATCTTAGTGGGATTGCTTCAAGTTTGTCTCCATTTAGTTTGATGTTGGCTACTGGCTTGCTGTATATTGCTTTTACTATGTTTAGGTATGGGCCTTGAATTTCTGCTCTTTCCAGGACTTTTAACATGAAGGGATGTTGAATTTTGTCAAATGCTTTCTCAGCATCTAGTGAGATGATCATGTGTTTTTTTTTGTTTGAGTTTATTTATGTAGTGGATTACATTGATGGATTTCCGAATATTGAACCATCCCTGCATTCCTGGGATAAAGCCTACTTGATCATGATGGATGATTGCTTTGATGTCTTGTTGGATTCGGTTTGCAAGAAATTTATTGAGTATTTTTGCATCAATATTCATAAGAGAGATTGGTCTGTAGTTCTCTTTCTTTGTTGGGTCTTTGTCAGGCTTTGGTATGAGTGTAATTGTAGCTTCATAGAACAAGTTGGGTATTGTTCCTTCTGTTTCTATTCTGTGGAATAGTTTGAAGAGAATTGGTATTAAGTCTTCCTAGAAGGTCTGATAGAATTCTGCACTAAAACTGTCTGGTCCCGGACTTTTTTTGGTGGGGAGACTTTTAATGACTGCTTCTGCTTCTTTAGGGGTTATGGGACTGTTTAGATGGTTTATCTGCTCCTTGTTTAGCTTTGGTACCTGGTATCTATCTAGGAAATTGTCCAATTCATCCAGATTTTCCAATTTTGTTGAGTATAAGCCTTTTTAATAGGATCTGACGATTTTTTAAATTTCCTCAGTTTCTGTTGTTATGTATCCCTTTTCAGTTTTGATTTTATTAATTTGATTGCTATCTCTGAGTTCTTTGGTTAGTCTGGCTAAGGGTTTGTCTATCTTGTTGATTTTCTGCATGAACCAGCTCCTGGTTGTGTTGATATTTTATATATTTCTTTCTGTTTCAACTTGGTTGATTTCAGCCCTGAGTTTGATTATTTCCTGCCGTCTACTCCTCTTGGGTATATTAGCTTCTTTTTGTTCTAACGCTTTCAGGTGCTGTCAGGTTGTTAATGTATGCTCTTTCCATTTTCTTTTTGTGGGCACTTAGAGCTATGATTTTTCCTCTTAGTCTGCTTTCATGGAGTCCCACAAGTTTTGGTATGGTGTGTCCTCCTTTTCATTAAATTCTAAAAAGTCTTTAATTTCTTTCTTTATTTCTTCCTTGACCAAGTTATCATTGAGTAGAGCATTGTTTAGCTTCCACGTGTATGTGGGCTTTTCGTTGTTTTTGTCCATGTCAAAGACGAGTCTTAGTCCATGGTGGTATGATAGGGTACAAGCTATTATTTCAATCTTTTTGTATTTGTTGAGGCCTGTTTTGTGACCAATTATACGGTCTATTTTGGAGAAGGTACCATGAGGTGCTGAGAAAAAGATATATTCTTTTGTTTTAGGATAAAATGTTCTATAGATGTCAGTTAAGTCCAATTGGTTCATAACTTCTGTTAGTTTCATTGTGTCTTGGTTTAGTTTCTGTTTCCCAGATCTGTCCATAGCTGAGAGTGGGGTGTTGAAATCTCCCACTATTATTGTGTGAGGTGCAATGTATGCTTTAAGCTTTAGTAAGGTTTCTTTTATGTATGTGGGTGCCCTTGCATTTGGGGCATAGATGTTCAGAATTGTGAGTTCCTCTAAGTACATTTTAACTTTGATGAATATGAAATGTCCTTCTTTATTTTTTTCATTACTTTTGGTTGAAAAACGATTTTATTTGATATTAGAATCACTACTCCAGCTTGTTTCTTGGGACCATTTGCTTGGAAGATTGTTTTCCAGCCTTTTACTTTGAGGTAGTGTCTGTCTTTTTCACAAAGATGCATTTCCTGTATGCAGCAAAATGTTGGGTCCTGTTTATGTATCCATTCTGATAGTCTATGTCTTTTTATTGGGGAATTGAGTCCATTGATATTGAGAGATATTTAGGAAAAATGAATGTTGTTTCCTGTTATTTTTGTCATTGGCAGTGGAGTTATGTTTGTATAGCTACCTTCTTTCAGGGATGTTGGAAGATTACTTTCTTGCTTTTTCTAGGTTATAGTTTCCCTCCTTGTGTTGGAGTTTTCCACCAATTATCCTTTGAAGTGCTGGGATTGTGGTAAGATATTGTGTAAATTTGAATTTGTCATGGAATATTTTGGTTTCTCAATCAATATTGATTGAGAGTTTTGCTGGGTATAGAAGTCTGGGCTGGTATTTGTGTCCTCTTAGGGTCTGTATGATATCCGTCCAGGATCTTCTGGCCTTTATAGTCTCTGGTGAGAAGTCTGGTGTAATTCTTATAGGTCTTCCTTTATATGTTACTTTACCTTTTTCCCTTACTGCTTTTAGTATTTTTTCTTTGTTTTGTACTTTTGATGTTTTGATTATTATGTGGCGGGAAGTATTTCTTTTCTGGTCTAAACTATTTGGAGTTTTGTAGGCTTCTTGTATATTTATGGACATCTCTTTCTGTAGGTTAGGAAAGTTTTCCTCTATAATTTTGTTGAGGATATATACTGGTCCTTTAAGTTGGGAGTCTTCCCCCTCCTCTATACCTATTATCCTTAGGTTTGGCCTTCTCATGTGTCTTGGATTTCCTGTATGTTTTGGGTTAGTAGCTTTTTGTGTTTTGCATTTTCTTTGACAGTTGTGTTAATGTTTTCTATGGTATCTTCTACATATGAGGTTCTCTCTTCTATCTCTTGTATTCTATTGGTGATACTTGTGTCTATGACTACTGATCTTTTTTTTTTTAGGTTTTCTATCTCCAGAATAGTCTCCCTTTGTGATTTCTTTATTGTTTCTACTTCTGTTTTTAGATCTTGGATGGTTTTGTTTGATTCCTTCTCCTGTTTGGTTATTTTTTCTTGCAATTCCTTAAGGGATTTTTGTGTTTACTCTTTAAGAGCTTCTATCTGTCTACCTGTGTCCTCCTTAAATTCTTTGATGGTGTTATTTATGTCCTTCTTAAAGTCCTCTATCATCGTCATGAGAAGTGATTTTACTTCTGAGTCCTGCTTTTCCAGTGTGATGGGGTGTTCAGGGCTTGTTATTATGGGAGATCTGGGTTCTGATGATGCCATGTAACTATGGATTCTGTTGCTTACATTTCTGCACTTGCCTTTTGCCATCTGGTTAACTCTAGTGCTGCCTGTACTTGCTGTCTCTGACTGAAGCCTACCTTTCCAGTTATCTTGCTTGTGTCTGATCTCCTTGGGGTCCAGATGTCTCTGTGATCTTCTCCAGCTGCTCTGAGTACAGTGGTACCTCTAGGATGCCTCAGGATATGGTGCCTCCAAGGTAGCAGACCAGCTAGGTGTCTGCTGATCTGGATGCAGTGTCTCCTCTAGGATGTCTCTGGATCAAGTACCCACTGCTCCGAGTGCTGTGTTTGCTCTAGGATGTCTCAGGATGAGGTGTCCCCTGCTCTGATTGCAGTGGTTCCTCTAGGATGTCTCGGGATATATTGTCTGTTGCTCTGAGTTCAGTTGTTCCTCTGCCACTCTGGGTTCAGTGGTGTCTCTGCTGCTCTGGGTTCAGAGGATTCTCTATCACTCTGGGATCAGTGAGCCGTCTAGGTTGTCTCCGGAGGAGTCCGGGGTCGACACAGGAGCAAGCCAGTGTGTGGGTCTGCACCAGGCCTCAGATCCAGGAAAGGGGTTGAAGGGGAGAGCCACTCTGCAGGGGGGGAGGGTTGGGTTTCTGCTGGAATCTGAGTGCTCCCCACACTCAGCTATGGGCATAGGGCCCTGTGTGGGTCTTACCTACCTCTCTGGGATCAGTGGACCCTCTATGATGTCTCGGGAGCAGTCTAGGGTCTACTCAGGGGCAGACCGGGGCACAGGTGTGCACCAGGCCTCGAATCTGGGAAAGGGGCTGAAGCGAGTTCCTCCCTTTCATGAGGACTTTACACAGTGAATGTCCCTACACTCATGCACGTGCTGGCTGAGCTAAAGAGACAAAGTTGGCTTTAAAATGAGTACATGAAAGTAGCAGTCAGTGGTGGAAGGGAGGGTAATGTGAGGTGCTAGAAGGGATAGAGAGGCAGATTACTCAAAATACGTTTTATTCATTCTCAAACATCAAATGAAAATGAAATAACTCTCAGATTTTAGGACTACAATTGGATTAAATAAGCCACAGGGAGTGTCAAATGAGTGGGCTTTCTACCATTAGCAGGTAAATTGCTGCATAATGATCTATTGCTATCCAGTGCAATCCAAGCTCTCCTCATTGGTCCTATCTCTTCATTCACTCCATAGTGGTTTCTTTCCTCTGTTATACACTCTGCCTTCAGCTTTGATGAACCACAAGACTTGATACAAAGGTACTGCACCTTTCTGCCCTCATGCATTGCCAATATTCTAAATACTATGAAGTTCTTCCCCTCTTGCCTTACAACTTTGCCTATAATGCAGAACCCAGGTGGGAAGAGCTTCCTGGCTCTCTTGGAATATATTTGACTGTTCAGCACCACTGTATGTGCATAGTTGCTCCTATTGCCCCCAGCATGGGTAGAGGTTGGATCAGATTGTAGTTGTTCCCAGAGGTCACAAAATTTAGGACTAACTTGTGGAACTTAACTGGCTTTCCACAAAAATTCAAAGTGAATGTCTTCATGAACCCAGGGCTTAGTTGTCACCAGGAAAATGTTTCACATGGAAAATCAGTGGCTTGAGTCAAGAGCAAATGGGAAATCAAGACTGGCTTGGATCTCTGCACAGAAGCTGAGAGGATCAGCAAGACAGTGTGCCACCTCTGCCCAGTCTATCTGGCTAAAGTGTAACTCATCATAAGCCTGTGAACCTAAAGCAGTAAATGGGCTCAGGTTTCTATATCAGGGATGGACCCCTACCATCAGAGTTCTGATCCCTGGGATAGGTATAGTCTGATGAGACTACGGAGCTAATTGGTAGATGAGACAGCTATACACACTACAAATACTTTGGTGGTTCTCATTAGCCTCTGGAAGTTTCTCCACAGCACACACTGGAGTGGTAGAGGGGTGAGAGATTGACAGTGACAGTTAAATGCCAAGATGCCTGAAACTTCTGGAGCCATGAGTGTTTCCTGCTCAGATGGAGTCCTTGACCTGAAAAGTCAAAGAGTAATTAACCACATAGTCACCTTGTTCATGAAACAAAACCCACAACACCACAGAATCAAAACATGTCAAATGCAGACAGGCAAAGGTCAGCAGACAGGACAGACAAACTGCAGTATTTAGAATAGTGACTTCAAGTGTTTGTATAATCCAAGTTGCAGCCTGTGGGGCAAGTAGGTGAGAGAGGAGCTGGAAAGTCATCTGACTAGGCATGGTGTATGACTTCAGCAAGGAAATAGGCTCTAGGTTTTAGGAGAGGGCTGATATCATGGGGTTATTTAAACCTGAGCCTTTGGGTCTGCTAGGCAAGTCTGTGTGGAGTCCTCATGCACAGTGAGGTTCCCAGGACAGGCGATGTGGTTTATCTGGCTTAGTGCTGCTATTCTACTCCACATTCCTCACCTACTGATAGTTGGTGTCCAACAAGTCCATTCTGGATTCAGGAGAACCAAGACAATACTTTGACTTTTGACCTGGACCACCTGTGAATGTCTTTGTTGATTCATGGGATCACAGGGAAAAGGATAAAAGACAGTCGCTTGACAGCAGGGGCTTTATCTGTACTCCAATGCTCTACAGGACCCTAGGAAATAATGAACAAAAAAATGTCAGTCATCTTAAAGTCAACCTGCAGCCTCCTCCTGAGCTGCTGTGAGACCAGCCCCTCCTAATTGGTCTCACAGTTCCTTCTATTTTCTTGGTCCAGTTGAATCTTCTCTCTTGGTTCCCTCCTCTAATCATTGCACTTTCTTCTCTCAGGAACAGCCCTTCCCAGACTCTCAGTCACCAAGATAATTCTCAGATATCTGCCCTGACTCTGCCATTTTCTCCCATCTATCACCTACAAGAGTGTTTCTCAACCCTCTGGGTTATGGCCTCTTTGGGAGTAGAACAACACTTTCACAGGGGCGATTTAAGACCATGTGCATGTAAGATATTTACATTACGACTCACAACATTAACAAAATCACAAAAATAATTTTATGGTTGGGGGTCACTACAACATTAAGAAGGTTGAGAATCACTGACCTAGGGCATGCCTGCTTTTCTCCTCTCCTGTCATGCATGAAGGAAAAGGTAAAGAGTACATGAATGAGAGATAAAGGCAAAAATGAGTAGATTTTACATTGTCTCATCAGCCCATGTTCATCTTTGGCCTGACAACAAGAAATTTGGGAAGATTTACTAGCTAGTGGCTCCATTCTTCATCAAGAACACATTGGAAAGTCTCTGCACATTGGGTTCCAGGACTGCTGTGGGTTAGGTCCAGACTGTGATACTACATACCATGGTCTCAGGCTCAGGCAAAAGGTCTGATGGCTTTTTAAGACCAGCATATAAATTAAGTTTCATCTTCACACCAACTTCCCATAGCTTGTGGTACCCAGGAACACACAGTGTATGATTTCTGTGCTTATTTTAAAGTTGGAGTCTTGCCAAAACCCTACACATGGACCAGGAACTCAAGACAGGCACAGATAAAGAAGGTTCCTATTGTTTCTTGATGCTCACAGCTTCTTCTGTTCTTGCCTACCACACCATACCATCATACTACCACACCAACACAGGCTACCACAGCATACCACAGCATACCACAGTATACCACAGCACAGCACAGCACAGCACAGCACAGCACAGCACAGCACAGCA
>JANHMN010000005.1:3069264-3109728 GCA_030674055.1 Rhabdomys pumilio | reverse complement strand
CACAGCACAGCACAGCACAGCACAGCACAGCACAGCACAGCACAGCACAGCACACATCAGCCATTGGGTGGGTATCAGCAATGGTTCCAGCTTAGTAAGCAACTCCAGACACCTTGAAGTTCAAGATGTGTTTAGAGTGGGCAGTAGGGCCAAAGATACTCTGGACACAAGAGTCCTATGCCAGATAGGGAGTGGTCAGACTCATTTCTGGTCATCTTTTGCCCCCACGTGTACAGTAAAGGAATTGCAGCTCTTCAGTGGCCTCCCTTGTGACCTTTTCAGTTAACATTTCCCATGTGTTCTGTTCTCAGCCTTTTCAGAAATTCTGTTCTCTTAGCACAGTCAGTCCTTTGCCCTCCTTGCCTGTGCTCCAGTTGAGGAGCAAGTAGCCAGCATTGGATGAATCCAGCTGTGTGCTCTCAGAGTCTCCATGCAAAGATAGAGAAGCACAAATTAGATGAACAAATCACATAGCTTATAAGCTTCCAACCCCCAGTAGTCTCACTTACTCTTCCTTGTTCAGGATGTTCATGTGTTGAGTCTTTCCAGTCTCATGCTCAGACTTCCAGTTAGTTCTCCCCAAGCTCCCTGTGCCCTCCATTCCTTATGTTCAATTTAGAAGTCACAAGTATGGGGCAGGAGTGACCTCAGAATCTCTTCAGTGGATTTTTTTTTTTTTTGGCTGCTTTCTGTACTCAATCCTTCCCCATGCTAAAAGAAGTTTTCTTCCCAAAAGTGAGTGATATCTTTATCTACATTCTGGATCTCACTCAATTCTGTGTAAGCCCTCTGCAGCACCATAATCCCCCTTTCTATTTCACCAATTTCCATCAGCATGCAAGCATGATGTTCATGTCTCTTAAGTTAAAATATATCATTCTTTGACACCCATGTGCTCTCTTCTAGCTAGAGAGTTCTCTACTCCATTTCTAAGCCCTTGTCTTCATTCCTTTCCCTCTGTCTACCTGCTCACAATACTCTTTAACACACACATCTGTGGACTCAGTGCTTATCACTTTATGGAACCAGCTCTTACCAAAGAAAATAAAAATCAGCAGTTTGTTAAATCCCCCGTTTACTCCCATGTTCTGTAGCTCATGGCAATGCTGATTCATTTGCTAACCATTTCTTTTTCTCCTCCTCTGGCCCCTAAACTTCTCCTTGTTACTCTTCCTTGCTGACTATTCCTCTATATATTAAAGGGATTAGTTCTTGGAACTTAGTTTTTTCTAAATCCTTTATAGCATAGGTGATCTCTCTGTCTCTGTCTCTGTCTCTGTTTCTGTTTGTCTCTCTGTCTCTTTGTCTCTGTCTCTCTCTCTCTGTCTCTCTCTCTCTCTCTCTCTCTCTCTCACACACACACACACACACACCTCTTTACGTAATGTATATAGGCTATTACTTGTGACTACTTATTTTTACCCTAAAATACAGATACCTGACTGACTTTTTAGCTGTAACCTGTATTGAAGAAAATTTTAACATCTGCCATTTTCTTGCAAGTTTCCACAAATTGAACTGACATCTTTCGAGTGACATTATCTAGAAATGTGGTCTCATCGTTTAATAGTATCTTCAAAATATTTCTGTGTGAAGTATTCAGAGCCAGTGTATCAAAATTTGGCCTTAACAGTAGCCTTCTCTATCCGTACAGCCTTCCTCTCTTATTCACGTGGAATGTCGGAAGACCCACAGCATATTCATGAAATCTTGGACAGAAGTTGCTGTGGAGTCAGTGTAGTTTTTCTGCTCTCCCAGTGCTTCATTCTGTTTAAATATATTCACTATTGTGAAGTATAAAGGATGAAAGCCAACAGATTGGGAAAAGATATTAACCAGTCCTACATCAAATAGAGGCCTAATATCCAAGATATACAAAGTGCTCAAGAAATTATACTCCAGACAACCAAATAACCCTATTAAAAATGGGGTACAGAGCTAAACAAAGAATTCTCAACAGAGGAAACTTGAATGGCTGAGAAGCACCTTAAGAAATGCTCAACATCCTTAGTCATCAGGGAAATGCAAATCAAAACAATCCTGAGATACCACCTCACACCAGTCAGAATGGCTAAGATAAAAATCTCAGCTGATAGTAGATGCTGGTGAGGATGCAGAGAAAGAGGAACACTCCTCCATTGTTGGTAAGATTGCAAGCTGGTACAACCACTCTGGAAATCAGTCTGAGGGTTCCTCAGAAAACTGGACATAGCATTACCTGAGGATCCAGCTATACCACTCCTGGGCATATACCCAGAAGATGCTCCAACATATAACAAGGACATATGCTCCACTACGTTCATAGCAGCTTTATTTATAATAACCAGATGCTGGAAAGAACCAAGATGTTTCTCAACAGAGGAATGGATACAAAAAATGTGGTACATTTACACAATGGAGTATTACTTAGCTATTAAAAATAATGAATTTGAGAAATTTTTAGGTAAATGGATGGAACTAGAAATTATCATCCTGAGTGAGTTAACCCAAGCACAAAAGAACACACATGGTATTTACTCACTGATAAGTGGATGTTAGCCCAAAAGCTTAGAATAGAGAATACTCAACTCACAGACCACATGAAGCTCATGAAGAAGGAAGACCAAGTGGGGATACTTAAGTTCTACTTAGAACGAGTGGCAAAATTACTCAAGGGAGGAAATATGGAAATAAAACATGGGACAGAAATTGAAGGAAGGGACATCTGGAGTCCATTCCACCTGGTATCCATCCCATGTACAGTCACCTAAGCTAGACACTGATGTGGATGGCTGGAAGTGCATGCTGTCAAGAACATGATATAGCTGTCTCCTTAGAGGTCTGCCTGAGACTGACACATTCAGAGGACGAGGCTCACAGCTAACCACTGATATGATCAAGGGTTTCCCAATGGAGAAGTTAGAGAGAAGACTGAAGGAGGAGAAAGGGGTTATGACCCCATGAGGAAAGAAACAATACCAACCATCCAGAGCTCTCCAGGGTCTAAACCACCAGCCTGGGAGCACATAGGGAGGAACCCATGACCACAGTTGTATATGTAGGGGAGGGTGGCTTTGTCGGGCATAGGTGGGAGAGGAGATTCTTGGTCCCATGAAAAATGAACACAGAGTGGGGGAGGGAATGTGAGGGTGGGGAGGGGGTAGTGGGGGCGGGTGTAGGTGGGTGCACAGCCTCATAGAAGCATGAGGAGGGAGGATGGAATAGGAGGTTTCTGGGTGGTGGGAGGAAGTGGGGTAAGGGGAAAAAATCTGAAATGTAAATATAATGCCCCCAAAAAATTTAAAAATATTTAAATAAAAAAAGAAAGCAAAGAATGAAAAAAAAAATAAAATTAAAAATAAAAAAATTAGCTTGATACTAAAATTTGTTTTGATAATTGTATATTGCAAAATACACAGCCTTGGTGTATCTATTCATCAAGCAAGCTGAGCAGACCTGCTCAAACGTCTGATGTCCTGGAATTCCATCTGGATACAGTGAAGACCCAGCATCATAAGCTTATCAATTTACTCTTCCCCCCAGTCCTCTTCTAATATTTCAAGGTCCATAATCAGCTTGAAGAAGTTAATGAAGAGTCAGTGCCCCTATTCCCTGGGCTTGGGGACTGAGGTGGTTAATATTGGGCTGTCTTTTCAGGGAAAAGTAGTGGTTTTTCTTGGAACAGGGAGGATTAGCTAGGATTTATTTCACAGCCATAACCTATTGGTAGAAATATGTATAATTATTCTCAAGATGAAGTTATAATTTCTTAAATTGTACAAAATTTACTTCGATTTCAAATTTAAGGTTTTCATTGGTACGAGCTTCTTATTGATATAAAAGTGAGATTTATATTGTTACTCTCATAGGCATTGTGCCTGTATAACACATTTAGGAATACAAGGCTTAGACCCAGTCCTTCTTTAACTTTTTTAAACTGATTTGAGATGGTTAGCCTGTGCGTTAAGGAACTATAGCTAATTCATTGCTTTGAATTTATTGCTAGGGTGTTTTCTATATTTTATTTAGAAATAGCTGAGAGGAGTTGACAGACAACAGTTCAGATTGCCTTACACGGATAGTTGGTTTTCAAAACGTCAGAAGTCCATAGAATTGAATTTACAAACATTTCCGTATTAATGTTCATTTTGATTAGAGACCTGTCTGCTCCTGACAGCTTCCTGTCTTGGATTCTAAGAAGAAATTGAGCATCTTTGGAGTTACTCCAGTTGTGGTTAGACAGCCACTGGGCAAGAATTGCCTCTTCCCATCTACAGACAAATTACTGTCCAGAAAAGGACACACTTGCAGAATAGTCGATTGATTATATCTGCCTAGACAGAGTAATCAGCCCTTAAAAATTCTGCTTCACTAGGTCTATCAGATGATCCTGGGCCAGAAGGCTGAAGATCAGATGCTCCAACGTTTTGTAGTATAGGGACTGTCCAGGTGTTCAGTGGTCTATATAAATTGGCTAAGTTTTAGAAGCTATGCTTAATGCTTCCCATAATTTCAGTTAACTCAGTCATTCTGAATTGCTGACGGGGTTGAAAACTCATAGTCTCATAGCCAATCCTGGCTATTTACTTTGAGAGAAAAGATTTGAGTGGATGGTTTTCAACTGACATTCATCCTAATGCCAAGAAAAAAAGCCAGGTTCAGAACTAAGTGCCTTAGTTAGAAGAGATGACAGAGGTTCTGGTTAGTCAACAAAATGATAGACTGGGTATTAAGACTATCTTGTACCTCACTGGCACAAATAGGCATAATTATGCTCTAATTGTATTTTGAGAGAAAAGTTTTATTTTAAGAGGAATGGTGATATGTAGGAGGAGCTAAGGTGGGAGGAGTACAGAGAGGAAGAGAAGGAGTAAGGAGAGGAGGAGGAGAAGGAGAGGAGAAGTTAGTTGATGAGAGAGAGAAAGAGAGAGAAAGAGAGAGAGAGAAAGAGGGGGGACATGGAGGCAGATGGTCACGTGTCTCCACTAGTCAAAGATAATTGATATATCTAGGTTGGGTACTGGGTTACACTTCTGATTGAGCATTACCAAACTTATAAAGCCTTTGATTAACATTTTTTAAAAAATTGTATAAAAGCAAAAAGGAAAAGGGGGCATGGGATAGGGGTTTTCTGGGGAGGGGAAATGGGGAAAGGGAATGATATCTGAAATGTAAATAAAATATCCAATTAAAAAAAAGAAAGTATCTCTACAACCTAATTCTACATTAAAAGCATGTTGGATATAATAAAATATCAGTATGTTATCATAATAAAATATCATTAATATAAAATCATAAAAAATAAAAATAAAAATAAATAAAAAATATAAAGGATGAAAGCCAATCTGAATATAGCATTTAAGTGACTTTGTGAGGTGACTAGAGCTAGATAAACTCATTAAAGTTCAAATTGTTGCTGAGTATTATAATTTTATAAGAAAGAGATTCAGTGTTAAATTGGCCAAATGTGAGCACTCCACACCTCTTCCCATGTCATCCCTTCATCCTTGAGGCTCTGTCAGCAAGTTCAGCACTCATTTCCTAACCTTTGCTGCCTATAATTCCAGCCACAGGAAATCTGAAAGTATTTCCTGGTTCTATCAGTATGAGTACACACGCGCACACACACACACACACACACACACACACACACACACACACACAGAAAGAGAGAGAGAGAGACATATACATACATAAATAAATAATAAATAAATCTTATAAAGCAAAGAAATTGCATGTGTGTGTGTGTGTGTGTGTGTGTGTGTGTGTGTGTGTGTGTTATGTTAAACTAGATTCCTAAAGTTTTGCTATACAGTACCAGCATCAGTCTATCTTTTACTTGGTGCCTCTTTGTGTCACGACTCCTGTTGCTTTGGCAGATACCATAGACAGTGTAAATATGACCAACAATGGGATCATTCCCATCTTGCACATGAAAACGTGAGATTTTTCTCAAAATATTCAGAATAACACACAAATAAAGACTTAATGAATTTTGGGAAGAAGCATAAAGTCGAGTATCTTTTACACTCTCAGAATAACCAGCATGATATAAAGCTTGATCCAAGACTACCCTCTAGAACAGCAACATAACACATTCCTCTTGCACAAGTCATGAGCTAAATTTTTAATATGTCAAAATTAATTTCCAATGCTACTATATTCAGAAGAGGATCTTTGAGGAGGTAACTACAGTTAAATGATGTCAGATGAGAGGGTCCTAATGCAGTAAGTAAAGTATACATAAAAGAAGACATGCTAATACAGAAATTTGATGCTGGCTACAAACCCCAATTTTAATCAGGAATGATATTTGTAGACACTGTGACCATGGAATTCTAGCATTCAGCAGTGCAAGAAAGTGTATTACTATTGTTTAAGTCATTCACTTTATATTGTATTTTATTAAGTGGCCCCAAATAATAAATTCAGATAGTCAGTTGGTGACTTGCAGGAAGTAATATACATAGGATATCTCTGGCTACTTTCCTTTTTCCTAACTCTAGACAGCCAACCATAAGACATATCCTTTTAGCTCTGCCTCCAAATTCTGTCTAGAATCCTTCTGCAGTGTATCTCCAAAGAGCCATCACTATCCTTTGTATGTGTTCTTATTATTTTTGCAACATTTCTTTGAGACAGTGTCTCATTGTATAACCTTAGCTCTCCTGGAACTCATTATGTAGACCAGGCTGTCCTGGAACTCAAAGATCCTCTTGCCTCTGCCTCCTATGGAGTGCTGGAATAAAAAACCTGTGCTACCATGCCCAGCAACTGTTCTCACCTTTAAAACTGGTCTTGTTTCTTTTCTTTTTTGTATATTTTTATTTTTCATCTTGACCTCAGTTCCTTCTCCCTCCTCTCCTCCAAGTGCTCTCTACTTTCCCCATCCCCCCTTCATTCTTCCTTCCTTTCTCTTCAAAAAAGGTTAGGCATCCCAACCCTGGAAAATCAAGTTGCAGTAAGACTAGGCAACTCTCCTCCTATTGAGGTTGGAGGAAGCAACATAGCAGGAAGAAAGTGTCCCTAAAGCAGGCAAAAGAGTCTCACTGCTAAGAGTCCCACATGAAGATAAAAATCACAGAACTGTTATATGTGTGTAGAAGGATTAGGTCAGATCCAGTCAGGCTCCCTGGTTGGTAGTTCAATCTCTGTGAGCCCCTATGAGTCCAGGTTCCTTGATCCTATGGGCTTTCTTGTGGTGTCCTTGTCCTCTTTGGCTCCTACAATCTTTCTTACTCCTCTTCTGCAGGATTCCCCTAGCTCTACCTAATGCTTGGCTGTGGCTTTCTACATCTGCACCTATAATTTGTTGGATGAAGCCTCTTTCATGGCTTTAGTAAGCTTTATATTCTCATTGTCTATGTAGTACCCAAAGTGATCTCCATGAAGTGTATTGTACCATTATCTTGTCTGAAACTCTCCACAGCATTTTGTCATACTTACTGGTTATTGATAATATATAAGAAAGTGTTTTCTAAAAACTGGTTTGAATACATCTATCTTGCTAAAACTTTTCTTTAAAAGAAAACAAAAACGTCCTGGTGAAGTTTTACCGTTTCCAGTATAGTTCTTTCCCTGATCAAAAAGTATCCTAAGAACACAATGTCATGCCTGGAAGCATTCATGAACCCCAAAAGACCACCAAGGAGCCACTTCAGATGTACTCACATTAGGGTCTCTTTATTACAAGCTTGGGTTTGAGCTCTCCTCCAACTCAACCCTGACACAGCACAATGGGAAGGCAGAGCAGTCTCGAATCCTCAGCAGGACAAGGTCTTATAAGGAATGGGAGTAAGGGGTGTCCAGCCTGGCAAGCATCTAACAGAATGACTATTGTAAACTGACAGGTGGGTTCCCTGAAGCAAGACCGTGGACAATCACAAATGGTCTAAAAGTGCATCTGAAACAATCAGACTAATCTTTGATTAACTGTTGCTAGGAACTATCTAGGCAGTAACTCTGGGTTATAGGCAAAGGACAAGCCATGGGGTCCTTCCTGTTACTTGGGTGCAGCTTAGGTTCAGCTGCAGGTCAAGTTCTCAGACATTTTTCTTTAAAGATGGAGTCCAGTCCCAAGATGAAGTAGATTTGGCCTCTCAACAACACTATATTTACTTGCACATATATTTTGGTTTTGAATAAGCAAATAAATAAATGCACTTAAGCAGGTTGAATATGTAGCTATTTAGTTTATGACCACAGTCTGAACAAAAAGCATTATAAAGTGAGAATAGAGATTGGATTTTCCTCTTTTTAGATTCCAGAGAACAAAGTAGATCATTGTTACATGTTTATTTTTTAACAAAACAAAATGAAAGACATAAAACTCTAATGGCAGCACATAGTAGCTTTAAAATGAAGGTAAACATGATGGAAAGGCCATTTCTAGCTAGCTTTTGCAGGTTTTTCTTGGATTTAGACTCAATATCAATATCATGAGGTAAAGAAGCAACATGGATATTAGAAGAAGCAATTTCAGTGAGGGCCCAGGAGCTTTGAAAGCACTGTGAAGCCACCTTGCTCTTTGAGCTAGTATGCCTTTGAATTGGCTGGGGTTTTTCAACTATAAAGGCAGTTAGCAAACGTCTTTCTGATCCTTGAAGGGAAAGAGAAGACTTTCTATATTTAATACAGATGTAAAGACTTGCTATGGACAAACAAAGCCATACATTTATTTATATTTAAAGTAACTAACAAAAATATACTGAAAAAGAAACAAAAAAGTCAAAGAGTGAGACATATGGACAAAATATTATGAAAAATCAATAAAAAAAAACCTTAGAACTTAGGAATTTTTATCCAAGTGATTCATACTCCACTTTTAAGAGAGAAATGCATATTTCCTGTGCATCATCATGAATAGTAATTGAAAATGGAAATACCAGTTGCTTGGAAAATTTGAAGTCTCTATACAAAAAAAATAGTTTATAACCATTTAAAAATTTTTTCAAAATAGTAAGATATGCTCAAGGTACAGAGTATACTTATATGAAAATACTCTTGTATAACCCAATGATTTGTGCAATTAGTACAAAGTACTGAACATAATTTATCAGTTAAAAGTGAACTTTTTAAAATTACTAGAATCATGTAATTAAATACTTAAAATTTTTTATTGACTATTTTACTTATTTACATTTCAAATGCTATCTTTCTTTCCAATTTCCCCATCACAAACTCCCTATCCTACCCCCTTCCCTTCAATAAAATACTTTTAATTTATTAGTAGTATTAAATTATGTGTATACATGATCTTTTAGTAGAGATGAGGAATTTTATTATTTGCAGATTCTATGATCATATTTTCAATAAAAGCAAAGATGTGTATAGATTATTTCTAAAAAATTAACATGTTACTCCAAGACCAGAGATAACTAAAATTGTAAGAAATCTTATTCACAATTGTGAAAAACATGAATGTATGCATATACATATCAATTATGTAGAAAATATTTTTATTGGATATTTTATTTACTTACATTTCAGATGTCATCCTCTTCCCATATATCCCCTCCCTAAAGCCCCTAATCCCATTCCCCCTCCTCCTCATTTTTGCTTTTATACCATATTAATTACATGCAAGTATTAAGGTCAGTTCTAGGTTGAGGAACTAGAAATACAATAGATGCAAATAGTCAAGGAACAAGCAAGACAATAAACACAAATTTCAAAAAACAAGCAAAGAGATAAACAAAATTCCGTGAACACTACCATGATCATTGTTTCTAAGGGCTTATCAGGATGACCAAAATATCTGAGCCTTCTTCTCTGTTCTAGCCCAAAGTCATTTTCATGTCTGAAGCCTACTTCTTTGTTCTAACCTAAAATTTAGATTTCTGTCTCAAATTACTTCTTCGTTCTAGCCTAAGATTTAGATTCCTGCCTGAAATTATTTCTTTGTTCTAGCCTAATGTCAGATTCCTGCCTGAAGCCTACTTCTTTGTCCTTGGCCTATGTCAGATTCTTGCCAAGCAGCCCCAAAGGCTCTCCACCTCTCCTCCTTTTTTATTTCATAAACAAGAATGTATCTTAGGTCGTTCTGAAAAGAAAGCCTTCCTTACTCATCGTGGAATATGCATTATCAAAAGCAATGCCCTTCAGTCTTAGGTTGGTAAAGGCTTTGTGCAGAATCTTACCCGTCCTTGGCTTGCCAGCCTGTTAATTTAATAACTCTCTTTGGGGGTCCATTTTCAGTTTCAAGCTATGTACTTCGGCTTCCAACATGTTAATGTTGTTAAAGACAAGCTTTAACACAATGGGCAGGAATAAAAGTATTCCCAGGACAAAAAGGGCTAACATGATCAAGCTATATATGCCATTCTTGAAGTTTGACCAAAATAGAAATACTGGCCTCAGGCCCTGGGTAATTTTATCAGCAGTATCTACTGCATCAACTCTCAGCAGAGCAGCGTTATTTGAATTCATAATCTCACTATGTAAAGTTAAAATATCCAGAGAGGTGTTAGAATTATGCCAAATACACTGCAAGTGTCTTTAAACTTTTTCCTAATTATAATGACTATGACTGTAAATTTTAAAACTAACAGGAATCCAATGATATTTGGCATGACACTCAAGATGGCTCCTTACTCTTATACTCTGAACCTCCTTTTAATAATTTGAATAGGATAAAGAGCATCAATCCAGTCTTCCAAATACCTGTCTAAATCCTCTTGTATATTCAACATATTAGTAACATTTTTTACTAAAGGATTAACAAAAGTAGCTCTCTTAACTTCATCAGCTCTGCACCCAATCCCCTAAAATACAGAGAAGGCTGGACTCCCAGGAGCTCTACCCCTCCCAGGAGTGTAGGTGAGTGTAGGCCACAACCCCCTCTCACAACAGGGAGTAATTTGAGACCTGTGAGGATCCAGGAACTCCCTCAAGGTCAGTGGCACAGGACCCTCCCAGTCTGTGCCTGAGCCTATAGCAGTCTTAAGGTGTCAGCTCTGCACCCAATTCTCAAAACCCAGAGGAGGCTGGACTCCCAGGGCCTCTAAAACACCCAGGAGTATAAGTAAGTATGCTGAGACAGCCCCCTCCCCAAAAACACAGGGAGTAAATGGGACCTGTGGGGACCCAGGAACTCCCTCAAGGCCAGTGGAGTGGGACCCTTCCAATCTGCACCTGTGTTCCAAACAGTCCTAGGGCACCAGATCTGTACCCAATCCCCCCAAACTTAGAGGAGGCTGGACTCCTAGGAGCTCTAACATGCCCAGGAATATAGGATAATAGGGTCACAGGATCTCAGGAGCTTGAGCACACCAGGATTTCAGGAGACCAGAAACAGCTTGATTCCCAAGAGCTATCACAACCAGGAACTCAGGATCACAGGATTAGAGACAGCTGGACTCTGAGGAGTTCCTACACAAGCAAGATAACAGGACAGACAGGCTCCAGTCAGAAACAGTGAGTGCAGGTAGCACTAGAGACAACAAAATAGCAAAAGGCAAGCACAAGAACATAAGCAACAGAAACCAAGGTTACTTGGCATCATCAGAACCTAGTTCTCCCACCATAGCAAGTCCTGGATACTCCATGAAACCAGAAAAGCAAAATTCAGATTTAAAATCATCTCTCATGATGATGATAGAAGACTTTAAGAAGGAAATAAATAACTCCCTCAAAGAAATACAGGAGAAGAAATGTAAACAGGTAGAAGCACTTAAAGAGAAAACACAAAAATCCCTTAAAGAATTACAAGAAAACACAACTAAACAGGTGAAAGAATTGAACAAAATGATTCAGGACATAAAAGTGGAAGTAGAAAGAATAAAGAAACCACAAAAGGAGACTAACCAGGAGGTAGAACACCTAGGAAATAGATCAGGAGACATGGATGCAAGCATCACCAACAGATTACAAGAGATAGAAGAGAGAATCTCAGGTGCAGAAGATACCATAGAAAACATTGGCACAACTGTCAAAGAAAATACAAAATGCAAAAAACTCCCAACCCAAAACATCCAGGAAGTCCAGGACACAATGAGAAGACCAAACCTAAGAATAATAGGTATAGAAGAAAGCAAAGATTCCCAACTTAAAAGGCCAGTAAATATCTTCAATAAAATTATAGAAGAAAACTTCCATAACTTAAAAAAGAGATACCCATGAACATACAAGAAGCTTACAGAATTCCAAATAGACTAGATCAGAAAAGAAATTCCTCCGGTCACATAATAATCAAAACATAAAATGCACAAAACAAAGAAATAATATTAAAAGCACTAAGGGAAAAAGGTTAAGTAACATATAAAGGCAGACCTATCAGAATTACACCAGATTTCTCACCAGAGACTATAAAACTCAGAAGACAGAAGATGCTGGACAGATGTCATACAGACCCTAAGAGAACACAAGTGCCAGTCCAGGCTACTATACCCAGAAAAACTCTCAATTACCATAGATGGAGAAACCAAGATATTTTATTACAAAACCAAACTTACACAATATTGTTCCACACATCCAGCCCTACAAAGGATAATAGAGGAAAACCACCAACACAAGGAGGAAAATTATACCCTAGAAAAAGCAAGAAAGTAATTCCAACAAACCCAAAAGAAGATAGCCGTACAAACATAACTCCACCTCTAATAACAAAAATAACAGGAAGCAACAATCACTTTTCCTTAATATGTCAACATCAATGGACTCAATTCCCCAATAAAAGACATAGACTAACCGACTGGATACATAAACAGTACCCAACATTTTGCTGAATACAGGAAATGCACCTCAGTGACAATGACAGACACTACCTCAGAATAAAAGTTTGGAAAACAATTTTCCAAACAAATGGTCCCAAGAAACAAACCGGAGTAGCAATTCTAATATCGAATAAAATCGACTTTCAACCAGAAGTTATCAAGAAAGATAAGAATGGACATTTCATATTCGTCAAAGGAAATATAAACCAAAATAAAATCTCAATTTTGAACATCTATGCGTCAAATGCAAGGGCACCCACATTCATAAAACAAATGTTACTAAAGCTCAAAGCACACATTGCACCTCACATAATAATAATGGGAGACTTCAGCACCCCACTATCATCAATGGACAGATCATAGAAACAGAAACTAAATAGAGACACAGTGAAACTAACAGAAGTTATAATCCAAATGGACATAGAAGGTATTTATAGAACATTTCATCCCAAAACAAAAGAATATACCTTCTTCTCAGTACCTCATGGTACCTTCTCCAAAATTGACCATATAATTGGTCACAAAACAGGCCTCAACAGATACAAGATAATTGAAATAATCCCTTGCATCCTATCATATCACCAAGGACTAAGGCTGGTCTTCAATAATAATAAAAACAATGGAAAGCCCACATACAAATAAAAACTGAATAACACTCTACTCAATGATAACTTGGTCAGAGAAGAAAGAAAGAAATTAAAGACTTTTTAGAATTTAATGAAAATGAGGATACATCATACCAAAACTTGTGGGACACAATGAAAGCAGTGCTAAGAGGAAAACTCATAGCTCTAACTGCCCACAAAAAGAAACTGGAAAGAGTATACACTAGCAGTTTGACAGCACACTTGAAAGCTCTAGAATAAAAAGAAGCAAATATACCCAAGAGGAGTAGACAGCAGGAAATAATCAAGCTGAGAGCTGAAATCAACCAAGTAGAAACAGAAAGAAGTATACAAAATATCAACAAAACCAGGAGCTGGTTCTTTGAGAAAATCCACAAGATAGATAAATCCTTAGCCATATTAATCAGAGGGCACAGAGACAGTATCCAAATTAACAGAATCAGATCTTAAAAGGGAGAGATAACAACAGAAACTGTGGAAATTAAAAAAATCATCAGATCTCACTACAAAAGCCTATACTCAACAAAACTCAAAAATCTGGGTTAAATGGACACTTTTTTAGACAGATACCAGATACCAAAGTTAAATCAAGATCAGATAAACCATCTAAATAGTCCTATAACCCATAAAGAAATAGCAGCAATCATTAAAAGTCTCCCTACCAAAAAAAGCCCAGGACCAGATGTATTTAGTGCAGAATTCTGTCAGACCTTCAAAGAAGACCTAATACCAATTCTCTATAAACTATTCCACAAAATGGAAACAGAAAGAGCACTACCCAATTTGTTTTTTTAAGCCACAATTATGCTCGTACCTAAACCACACAATGACCCAACAATGAAAGAGAACTTCAGATCAAGCTCCCTTATGAATATCGATGCAAAAATACTCAATAAAATTCTCACAAACCAAATCCAAAAACACATCAAAACAATTATCCACCATGATCAAGTAGCTTTTATCCCAGGAATGCAGGGATGGTTCGATATTCGAAAATCCATCAATGTAATCTACTATATAAACAAACTCAAAAAAACTCCACATGATCATCTCACTAGATGCTGAGAAAGCATTTGACAAAATTCAACATCCCTTCATGTTAAAAGTCCTGGAAAGAGCAGGAATTCAAGTCCCATACCTAAACATAGTAAAAACAATGTAGAAAATATTTTAATACTAGAAAATTTAGTGAAGAACTTTAAATAAGACTTCAAAATGTTGCCTGTAAGTGAGCTATATTCTACTAGCTGGGCTGTCTTGTCTGGCCTCAGTGGGAGAGGAAGCACCTAGTCTTACAGAGACTTGAAGTGCTATGGTGGGGGAATACCCAGGGGGCCCCCACCTACTCAGAGGAGTGGAGGCTTAGAGGAAGGAGTGTGGGATGGTGTAGGAAAAAATATAAACTGGGAACTGCAGGGTCTCTCATGCCATGCTGTGTGTAGTTGGCTGAGAACACCCTGGGTTCCTCCAGCTTGAAGTTAGGCCCGGCTGTTCACCACGGCTCCTCACGGCCCCAACACAAGAGGAAGTCTTTGGGTTTCTAAAACCGGTTTATTGGCATGGTGGATGGTGGATGGATCTGGATGTGCTCTCCACAAAACCCAGGGCGGACCTGAGTTAAATAGGGAGGGGAAGAGGGGGGAGGGACTGGGGAGGAATGCTTAGTGGGCTCCACCCTCTGGCCTTCAGGTACTTCATTAGTATGTAAATCTCTCTAGGGCCTGGGGGCTGTTCACCCTCCACCTGTGTATGTGACTGAAGGGTGAAGGTGGAATGAAGATTAGACCTCATGTCAGGCCCAACAGGAGGGGGTGACTGGGAATGGGATGTAAAGTGAATAAGTAGAAAAAAATTAAAGTAAAAAAAATTTATTAAAAAAGACTGGGAAAAATACAAAGGTCCATTAAAAGCTTGACAGAAAGGAAATATATATGTATTAAAAAGTTGTTAAGATAGGGTATTGCTGTGAAGTCTAGTCTCATATCATAGTCCTGGAACATTACAAATCTTGAAGGTTGAGGTCCTGAAAGCAGAAATCCTGAAAAACTACAATCCTTGCAGGTTTTAAATAACAACAACTATATTAGAAATATTTACAGCTGAATTTCAGAGAGATAATTACTGTGTTTTCCATTTTATACATAATAGTTTCCAAATAATTCAGTAAGGGACTAATATGTTCCTCCACAGAAAGGATCATGGAAAGTATACTGGCCAAAACAAAACACCCTTCCTCTTAAGAATAAAATGAATCTGTTAAGATGAATGACCAACCAATGTTTCAAAGTCCATGAAGTGGTAAGCAGAGCCCATTCAAGAATTTGGTGAAAGAAGACATTTGTGTGCTCACCACTGAATCCATTTATTCCTTTTGGTGTGTTGTTAATTGAAAACAGGTTTCATGTATAATAATCAAACATTATATCTCTCAGCTACTAGCCACTGTTTGTCCTTCCTTCCATCCTTTCTTCCTCCCTTCTTTTCTTTCTTTCTTTCTTTCTTTCTTTCTTTCTTTCTTTCTCCCTTTCTTTCTTTTTTCTTCTATTATTTGATGTATTTGTGTGTTTTGCCTGTGTGTAGGTCTGTGCACCACACACATGGCTGGTGCCCAAGGAAGTCTGAAGAGGCAGTTGGCTCCCTCCTTCCTTTCCTTTCTTTTTCTGCATTCTTTCCTTTTTCCCTCCCTCAATTTCTTCTTCCTTCCTTCATTACCAGTAATGTTTATGTTAAATCTGTGTCAAAATAACACTTCAACACTGTTCACAAGATTGAAAACTTTAATAGAGAATAATCATATCAATGGATATCAATTCACAGAAAACTTTGCAAAGAGAACAGTGCCTGGCAACCATAGCTGCTTACATTCACAGTGCAAAGGCTCTGTCTGACCTTTGGACTTCAGTCCTTTCTGACCTTTAGCTCTTAGAATCTTTCCACCTCCTATTAACAGATTCTCCCATAGATTAGTGCACCCCTCTCAGTTCTCATCAGAGAACATCCTGCACTAACTGTCATAGTTCACTGCAAAAAGAAACCTCAGTGATGAGGGCTTAGAGAGGCACTCACCTATGTGTAGGAGGACAGGTATTTTCAAAACAGCTTGATACTATGACTGTTTAGCAAAACAATAGTGGTAGATTTTTCTTTAGGTCCTATAATCTTGTCCATGAGTTCTTGTCCAGGATAACAATTATAGGCTTGTAATAAAACCAAGAATTTTTGTTTGTTTGTTTTGTTATAGTTGTTTTTTTAACTGTAGCTGTGTCCACACCTAACTCAGAAGCAATTGGCAGTCGATGATTGGAGGAGGGAGAATACATTTTCTTCAGGCATGTGAACCATGGTAGTTACCTATGCTTCAATGGGCAGCTCCAAATCCATGCACATACCAACAAAATTAACTATACACAGTGGGTTACAGGATGAAAAAAGAAGAGGGCATGAAGTTAGCAAGCAAACAAAAAGTTAGTAGCTTTTCATAGTGCAGGGAAGGATTGAGAGCAATCTCCTCCTATGGCCTGCTCCCACACAGTTGTCCTTTCCCTGTCTCTGTAATGCACTCTACCACATTTTTCTTGTTTATGGACTTTCCTTGTTGACCAGCCCAATTTGGAATACATCCTGTGGGCAGGCACCAAACCCTGATACTACTACTGATGCCATGTTGTGCTTGCAGACAGAAGTCTGGCATGGCTGTCCTCTGAGAGGATCCACCCAGTGGCTGACTGAGACAGATGCAGATATTCACAGGCAAACATTGGTCTGAGGTCAGGGTCCCCTATGAAAAATTATGAGAAGCACTGAAGATGCTGAAGAAGATGGATTCCCCATAGGAAGACCAACAGTATCAACCATGACGCCTCAGAGCTCCCAGAGACTTCCTTGCTTCTTGAGCCCATTTATTCTATGTTGTCAAGAGAAGCAGAACTTGTTGGTAATATACCAAAGGCAGGCGATGGGTGAAAGTGGAAACTATGCATCTCTGCAATGACATGCCTTCCAGGCTTATTTGAAGGCTGAGATAGCCATAAAAATTAAAGATTCCATTGTATCTTCCAACCAGAATGGAAGATGGCAGATACTTTGATTGACACATAATAGATATTCAATTAGAATTGTATGGGCTTCTACTTCTTGGCCATTGTAAATAGTGCTTCAGTAAATATAGAATTACAGGTAGCTCTATTGAGTGTACTCACAGTATCACTATATGCTGTGGAGGATATTCTGTTTTCAATTTTTTGAGCAACTTCTACATTGATTCAACAATGACTGTGCTAATTTATATTACCATCCACACTGTTCAAGGGGTCCATTTTCTCCATGTCCTTGCCAAACCATGTTATCAGGACTATGGTGTATACATACAATAAAATATTAATTTGTCACAAAACAAGGAAATATTGTCATTTGAAACATAAGGTATGAGCCCAGGGAAGTTATGCTAAATGAAAATAGTCAGACACAGAAAAAAAAAGTATCACATGCTTTCGCAGAACTTCTTAGAATGTAAAGTGCTGGGTACTAGGGGTTAAGCTGGAAGAAAAGAGAATGGAAAGATGGTGGTCAAAGGACACAAGGTGTTTTTTGTTTTTTGAGAGTAGGGATTGTTCTGCAGATCCACAGTGTAGCCTGGTAACTACAGGAAATAATATGCATTGTATTCTCACCATATACCAGAAAAATGCTAATAGTAAATTTTAAGTGTTCTCACCATAAGCAAACCAAAAATTTATTCAGTAGCTTAATTTAGCCATCTCCTAGCATATATTACTTGCTATATTATTCATTTATTTTAAAAGGAAGAAAAGGTTCAAGGGCAGCTCTGAAAAAGGACTGAGAGGCTGCATGGAGCTCAGAGAATATCTCTTGTGGTACTGCTCAGTGGTGGGGGTGATATGTAGGACAAGGTAGCATGAGGGATCTGTGAGGCTGTGGGGTAAGGTCACAGTTGTGGATGCCGCATTCCTTAGGTTCACAATGAATTCATGACATGGGGTGAGCAGTTGTCAAACAAGCTTCAGGCTGTCAGACTTTGTTAAATGCGGTTAAAATCACCACATTTTTGGTGATTTTCTGTTGACCCTGTGTTCCTACTTCCTGACTTATTGGTCTGCTCACTACCTTCTGTAAGCAACATCCTTCTAGAATCTCCCTATTGTGCATCCAGCTCTCCAACAGTCAGCTAGAGGGCCTGTTCACCAAATACTGCCTCTCATCAAAATCTTGCTCAATCCTTACATTCTTCTGTATGCAGCCAGAAATCCATAATTAGTTGTGTGAATATTTTCCTTGAATACACACACCTTTCTGGTAGTCCTCTGTCATTTCCTTATACTCATCTGGCAAAATCCCAACTCGGAGTCTGCACCTGTGCAAGTGGATGTGGCTTCAGAAATCAGCACACTGAATAAATACTTTCATTTTAAAGTAAGGGCCATTAATCCTCAAGTGGGTTCTTAATGCAGCCCAGCAATCATGCCATAGTTCCAGAGAACACGAACTCTTCTGTCTCCTAGGAGACTATTTCAAGTTTTCTCCCCTCAAATAACTAGCCTATACCCCTCCCTTCTGAATGTTCCACTGGGCTGACACTCATATCAAGTTCAGGATATCCTTAAACTCTTTCTTCTATATTAATCTCCTAAGGGAGGGCTTGGAATAATAGGTGCCCCGTCCCCAGTCTTCCCGCTACCATTGTTTGTTTTCCTCCATATCCTGGTGGGTTCATCTCTTGCCAGCTCATCCTTCCATTCTGCCTTTTGCATTTGTTCCTCATCCTCTGTTCTTCCTTGAAATATAGGATTGTTCAGGGCTTAATTTTGAAAGTGTTTTTCTTTCTCCATATACAGAATCTTGCTAAAGATTCTCTCCTGTGGCTTGATACTAACTAAACGATAACCTTTCATTCCCATCTCCAGTTCTGATATTTACTTAGGAATATAGAAGTCTGTATATAACCAGCTCCATGTTATCTTCTGCATCTAAGTTAAAGCACCTCCATCATTCCTGTATATTTGACTCTTGATTGTAAGTCTTCAACAAATTCTGTGCTGTTATCTAATATGCATGTATCTCCCATCAAACTCCATCCAGAATTTGCTTTCCTTCCCACTGCTTGATGCAAGTCACCATCATCTCTCTCCTGGATTGTTCCAACAGCCCCCACAGAAGTGTCCTAGAGTCCACCCATGACATCCAACTTTCATAAGGAAATCATTCCGATAATTTACATGAAAATAAATAAGTTTTGATATTCTTTGATCCATAGCTCTCAGTTTCTTTCTACATTATTTAAACTAACAAACAGTTGATGAAACTCTGCTTTTGGGGTGCTTATACTTGTAAATCTGTCTATCCAGGACAAGATAGTTCCTCTTGTCCTTCAGTTTTCAACAATAAGAATATGCTTTCAGCAGATCCCTCCCTAATCACCTTACTGTGCTTAAATTTTCTCTATAAAGCCAGTCAGCCATCACTCACTATCCTACATATTTGAATTCCTGCAGAGGGGCTTATGTAATGACCTTGAAGTCGTAATGCATGTTTAGCTCATTGTCATTTGTGTTCTTAGGTCCTGGAATAGCACCTGCCATATAATATCACTGAACAATAAAGGCTTTGGGATATCAGAGAAAACTCCCCAAGTACAGTGATGAGAATAGAAATTTTTTCTTTTTTTCAGTTTTCAAAGGTGGAAAATGAAGTTCAAGATGTTCTTTTTCTCTTCTTGGCTTGTAGATGGCTGTCTGGAGTGTTCTCAAATGATCATTCTCTGTGTGATTGTGTCTTAGCGGCACTAGTGCCCACCCCAAATTCCTCATTTACCTCAGTTTCCTCATTAAAGACGTTGACTCCAAATACAGTCACTGTCTGAAGTAGTGAGGCAAGGGCTGTCATGTGAAGGACTGAAGGGCACGATTGAGACTACAATCTAACCAGTGTATAGTGTGTAGAGGGTAAAGAATGTGCAGAGAAAATGGAATCAAGATCAGTGCTTCTACTTGAGTGTGAAGTGAGGCTTGGAAAGGATGGGCAGGAAGACTTACAGAAGGGTTCAATTTTGATGAATGGGCATTAGTTAAATAATTAATGTAGCTACAAATAGGTATAGTACAAAATGCAAGGTGGGGTAAGGAGGAGATGGGATTGGTGAAAATGAAGGACAGGGAAAAACAGGGTATTCAAGGCTGGAAGAGGGAAGAAGCAGGTCCAATCTCATGGTGGTGATTTTATAGTGAAACTTGACTACTTCTGATATACCAGGATTTAGCAATGACCTGTTGTGGGTAAGCCTCTGTAATGGATGCCAGTGGTGTAGGAAAATACATGGTCCCTAGTTCCAAGAGAGAGGAGGCACCCAATGCACAGGATGAGAGCGGGAGTTACTGTGTCTTAAGCTCATTTGTAAACACCAGGCACACTTTAACTGATGACCTCAATGATCCTCTGAACAATACTTTGAGCAGGCACTCTTAGTCTCATTCCTATTTAGCAGATAAGCAAACTGAGGCACAGAGATAACAACTGACTTGCTGAAGATCAAAGAGTAATAAATGAGTGGTCCTGCCAAAAGGTGGATCAGGGCTCTGCTTTTGAGGTCCCTCTTGTCCTCCTTCCCCACCCTTACCATGCACAGAGGCCCCATGCTTCCAGTCCCTGAAGACAATGGTAAGAATGGAATGGTCAGTGTGGGAATGGGTAGAAGGCCATGAAAGACTTCACAGTACAGATCTCATTGGTACTGTGTAGGCAGAATGAACAAAGTGCCCTTGACCCATAGTGGGAGGAAAGGCATCTGAATGGAGAAGGAACTAGAAGTAGGCTGGTGTTGCTGGAGCAAGCAGCTCAAGTGCAGATGTTGGGAGGACAATAGATGTTACATACTCTTTTGTGCACATAAATACACTCCACTCTGTCACCTTCTTTGGGGTTGTGTACCCAAGGATCTGAGGTTGAAATGAGCCCAGGAGCATGCTGATGGTCTGAAACTACCTTAATCATTTTCCCCACTGACCATGACTCCATCCAACTCTTTTACTACCCAGTCAGAGCATCTACACACAGTTGTTTTCGTCAACCATAGGCATCCTCATCCACAGTGCATCTTATCTTTCTTCATGCAACCTGCCCTTGGGCATTGCTGACCTCCTGACTTTCCAAGGGTTAATGGTTACTGGGGCTCTCTTACAGGCAAGGAAGGCTCCTGAAACAAGGAAAGGAAAAGGGAGGCCTCTGAGTCCATGGGGCAGATGAAGCACAATGGTATGTCAAAAAGAGAGAAGTGTAGGTCCAGGAGCAACAAAGAATCAGCCCTGGAAGCTAGAGCAATGGGGACCCCGGGTCGTCCTTCCATCCCTTCTCATAATATTGGACTTGTTCTGGCCCATTCCCATTAAATGCAGTGCCTAAGGGAGGGAGATAACCCTAGGCACAGTGCTGTGCTGAAAAGAGCTCTCTCTGTTAACCCAGTATGGCACACTGGGCACTTCCTATGCTTCCCAAGACCCACACCCTAATCATCTTGCCTCTCTCTATGGTCCAACCTCAATTCCTAGTCTAATGCTTCTGTCCTACCAGAGCTTTCTTTAGTCAGGCTGAACCTCTCATAGACTGAGGTACATTCCACTCAACACTCCTTGCAGGCCTAAGAGCTTGCATCTTCTTTTTCTGCCACTCCTTCAAGGGGATGCCCATTTCCTTGTCCTTCTAGCTGCAGACTCATGGAAAAAAAAGCAGAATTCTCCCCATTTCTCAGATTTAGCAAGAGAAAAGCCTGCCATTCTCAGGCAGGGTGGGGGATGTAAGTGAGGAAACCAAGGTCACTCAGTCATTGGCAGAAGGAACAGGGCCTGTTCTCTGTGGACCTGAGAAGCCTCATAAGGCGGCCTGGGCCTATTGTTAAGCGCCCCTCTTCTCAGCAGGCACCCAGGCCAGGCTGGCTGGAATGGCAGGTGAGCCTGGATGGGGCCCAGGAGACAGGTCGGACTCTGCGGCTCCAAGACACCTGGACCGCGGGCCTTGATGTGGCACCTAGAGTCCGGTTTTCTCAGGGCTCGCGCCACGAGTCACCTCTGGGACAGGGTGGAGGCCAAGGGTCCCCAGGGAGCCCCAGGCCTGCTGGTCAGGCCCCGCCTCCAGCAGCACGGGCGCAGGCAGGGGCGGCGCTGGAGGAGTTAGGCGCGGGCGCGCTGTGCTTGGTGCGCGCCACCGCCCCTCGGCCCAGCTTGCTGGCCTTCTCCACCTAAGCCCTAGGTCTCTTCAGCCGGCCCCACCCCTTCCTCCTCTCCTGGCCCGGAGGCCTGGTGCGCGGTGCAGCCCGACAATAGTGGCCTGGCTATCGGGGCAATTCTCGAGTGGCACGCCAGGCGGGGGGCGCAAGGCCAGAGCTGGCTCGGCAGAGTGCAGGGGGGAGGGTCTGGCGGAGCCCCCAGAGGAGAGCAGGGGCAGGCAGGGGGTGCTGAGGTAATGGACAAGGCCTGCGCGCCTGGCTGTGAGGGGCGGGGGCTCCAGGCGCTCTTTGGCCCGGACCTGGCGGGAGTTGGGGCGCCAGGGGCGGTGGGAGGGAAGCGGGACAGGGAGGGACTAAGGGAGGAGACCGCTGGGATGGGCCGGGGGCTTGGCCGACGGGGAGCAGGTGGGCGGGGACAAGGGCTCTGCTCGAAGAGGAGCAGCAGAAGGTGGCGGGCTGCCTGCGCAGTGCGGCCGCCTCCTGGGCCCGGAGAACGGTGAGGCCATTTGGTTGGATGCCCGGAGCCCGGAGGGCATGGTTTGGTGTTCAGGGTCACTGAGCTGGGAGCTGGGCACTGCTGGGGAGGGAAGATTTGGAGGTCAGGCAGGCCAAGGTGTTTGGATTCTGGAGCAGATCCCAGGAGTATAGTGTTGCTGGGCCAGAAGCAGGAGTTCTTCACAAGGGCGCTGGTGTCTAGCGAAGGTGGGCGAAGCCAGGCCTTTTCTGGGCCGGCATAAATGGAAGGGTGGAAGGGGAAAAGAGACCCCAGAGTTTGAGTTGAAGCACCATTTGGGAGTTGCCTGTGGTGAATTGATGAATCACGAGATTTGGAAATCGCAGAACCCTTTCCTGGCGAGCAGTTCTGAGTGATGGAAATCACTCAGATTTGGAGGAGTGGCTTTGGAGGCCAGGTTTTGGTACACTAGGTGCTCAAGGGGGCCAGCAGTCTTTGTGGGAGGTACTTTTGGAGCTTTGACCCAGAGAACTGGGATTCAGAGGCCTCAGCCTCGGGTGGGGTTAAGGAAAGTCTTTGTGGTGGCCAGTTCTCTGCCTTCCTTCCTTTCTAGAATTCAGGATTCAGCTGTGTTCCTGTGGGGAGTGGGTTAAAAATTCTTTCAGCCTACAGTCAGCTAGCTGTACAGTATCTACCAGGGGCTGGAGGGACATATACATGCATGACTGCAGCTGCGTTTTCTGTCGTGGAGCCGTCATGCTTTCTTACTGTTGCCATAGTAACTGCCTATCGATGGTATATTTATAGGGGAAGAAGCAGGCACTACATTTTGGGGAGGGAGGGGGAGAAGCCCTCATAGCAGCACCAGTAGCAGTAGTGGTGGTGGCTACAGAATGGCTAATATGGTAGTCCATGACTTGGGAACTGTCTAGGGGGAGATCCTGGCTTCTTTGAGACTCGGAAATGACCTAATGGCTTTTCCAGGCCTAGATAACACAAACTTGGGGCTATGATGTATGTGTGTATGAATGCACGGAAGTCCAGTGTTAGGTTGGGACCAAAGATGGCTGTATGTAAAATTCTTATATAATTTTTCCATGTAATTTTTTGAAAACTCCGCAGTTCACTTCAGTAAGCAATGGTATGTGTTTGCTTTGTAATTAGTGAAAGCTTTGCTCATTCTTTTCAAACTCTGTCTGAATGTGACAGCTTTATTTTTCTTTAACCAAAACACCTCTCCCTAATCCAATTCTCTCTGCACCCTCATCATATGGACACCATAGGTTTTTTGATTGAACACTTTTTGTCATTGTGAAATTTGAGGTATTTCAGTGAAGTGATCTGTTGGTATTTTCCCATTTGCTCTAAAGAGAAAGCCCTGTGATACAATGATAGTACAGATGGCTGTTAGATCGATTACTTTCCCCATCACTTAACATTTATTCATGATTTTTATCGTCCTTATTTTCCAGAGTAGAAGCCATATATTAAACACACAACAGGAATAAACTCTTAACGGATAAATAGAATACTGTACCAAGTTGTGGAGAGAAAAGCATATGTGCATAACAGCTGGGCTTCTGGAGCACTTGCATTTGGCCATCAGTATTAACACTGAACTTCCTGGCAGCCTTGGCAAAACGGGTAGCATAATGGGTTACAAAGCTCATGTGTCTCACATCCCACTAGTCCTAAAACATGAGCTTCTGCTTGGGGAGGGGGACTGAGGGGTGACTGCTCCCAGATGTTGATGGCTTACACAGTGCTTCCAAATATGTGTGAATATGTATATGAGTAGGAGAGTAGGATTATGTTGGCAGAAAAAGGCTTTATGAGGGTACTTTTTGATAGAGGCTCCTCCTCTAAGTTACCATCACAGATTTATTGTGTTGTGTTGTACTTATGTGTTTGTGAGTTGTGATCCTGAAAAACAAACCCACATTATTAGATATGTTTGGAACATGTTGTATGAGCAAGCTATACCCCCAGATCTGTGTCTTCAGTTTGAGCTTTTAAATATATTTACCAAGGTTCTCTGCTGCAGTAGTCTTTAATGCTAAGAGAAAAGATGTGCTTGTTTCCAGAGAAGTTCAGACATTTCTCTCTTTTGGGAGAAAGTGAGCTGAGCAGATTTCCTGAGTTTGGGCCCAGTGGATTGGATCAGGGAGTATAAGACTGTATTTATGTTATACATAGTGGGTCTGCCTCTGCACAACAGATATCTATAGATTACTGTAGATCAGCCTTAGCTAGGCTAGGATATTTGAGATGACTGCTCTTGCTGCATTAAGTTTAATATTCAAGGAACATTTTCATCTCTAGAGGTATCCAGGACACATCTTCACCATCAAGTTCAATTCCAAGTCTTGTCTCTGGGTCAATTTGCTTAACCTTGTCTTTACTTGACCCCATATCTGGGCTCGATTTCTCATCTGTCTCTGGGGTCCTTTCTATTCTGAAGGGACAAAGATTCATTGAAGGGATAGGGAGTGTTAGCTCAGAAATGTTTTTCTTTACAGGAGTGTGTGTGTGTGTGTGTGTGTGTGTGTGTGTGTGTGTGTGTGTGTGTTTGAGAACAAGGCTCTCCTGGGCTTTGGAGAGCTCTGGAGAAAGTCTGTTGAGACAAAGCAGAAGCAGTAGGAGTTAGGAGTGGCTGTATGAGGGTGCTGTGCCTCATGGGATGCTGCTTTGACCCTTTAGCTGGGTTGGTGTGAGGTCACAATCTAGACCTTAGAAGGTTTTACCATGACTTTCTTTTCTCCCTTGACAGGCAAGTGAGACACTGGAGCTGAGGAGGCATCATGGCTGGTGAGTGAATGTTTCTGGAACCACGTGAGTTGGGCAGGCTCATGTAAAAGCAACACATCCATCTTTTCAGCTTTTCTTTCCTTGAGTGGCTCTGGGGTACACTAATGCAATATTTTATGGATCATTGGAAAGAGGACTTGTAGGCCAGACCTGTCAGCCTAGGCATAGAGGGGCATCACTTACTGTGAGGAGTAAGCAGACTCACCATTGGTGATTGATTTCATCCTCCAAAGTCACAACTCATGCCTGATTTTAGTCCCACCAGTGACAGCTTGGAAGAGGAAGAGCTCTCATGGTAAGATCTCTGGCTTTCTTGTCTCAAGAAAGTACAGAAGCTATTGGATGTTTTCTATCTAAAACTATAATACATAGAGTTTTTACTGGTCCTTCTTCCCATTCCACTTGAAGTTTGTTCGCAGTTGGGTCTCATTTTCCTTTGTATGGGGAGGAACCTTGGCCATGTTGGGACCCTGAGCTCCTGCTGGAGAGCACAACATCATAGAGAGGCAGCCCTCCCATCACCACTGCAGTAGATTAGGCCTTTGCTTGGAGTCCTGGCTTTAGGCCTGCAGGATTTGCCCAATTTCCCTTCATTACTGGGCCAGTTTGGTTTGTACGGACTGAACTGCTTCACTGTGGTTCTCTTCTCAGTGTTTCTGGAAGCCAAAAATGCCCATGCAGTCCTGAAACGGTTCCCTCGTGCCAATGAGTTCCTGGAGGAGCTACGTCAGGGCACCATTGAGCGGGAGTGCATGGAAGAGATTTGCAGTTATGAAGAGGTCAAGGAAGTATTTGAGAACAAAGAGAAAACGGCATGTACTGCCCTGGGGCTGGGTTCTGGGAGGAGGTACAATCTTGGGAATAATGAGAACAGGTCTGAAAAAAGGAAAGACTATCACTCCAGCCTATATCTTGCCTGTTGGAGCCCAAAAGGAATTCTGGGGTGTCCCTCTAGGTCTGTTGCATGATTCATGTGGACTTCCTTGTCTGGGAGCTTTGTTTCTCAAGATGGCTCAGGGTGGAGAAGGAATCACAAGCCTGTCCTTGGTACAGGACTTGCTGGAGGCCTCAGATGTCTAACACATAGATGTTAGGTGACCATTGCCTGGTGTCTGTCTTCCTCAGGATTGAGTGACCCTTCTTCTTTTGCAGATGGAGTTTTGGAAGGGATACCCAAATGCAGTCTACTCAGTCCGAGACCCCTCACAGAGCTCAGATGCCATGTATGTGGTGGTGCCCCTTCTGGGGGTAGTCTTGCTGATTGTCATTGCCTTGTTTATCATCTGGAGGTGCCAGCTGCAGAAAGCAACTCGTCACCACCCTTCTTATGCTCAGAACCGGTACCTAGCCAGTCGTGCTGGGCACAACCTTCCCCGAGTTATGGTGTACAGAGGCACTGTGCATAGCCAGGGAGAATCCTCTGGGCACCGTGAGGCAGGAAATAACCCACAGATAGTTCTGGGGCCCAGCCGGGGAGGCAGAACCACTGTCAGGCTGGAGAGTACCCTCTACCTCCCTGAGCTCTCTCTCTCCAGACTATCCAGTGCTACCCCTCCCCCCTCCTATGAGGAGGTGACTGCCCCCCAAGAGGGCAGCAGTGAGGAGGCCAGTGTCTCTTACAGTGACCCTCCCCCAAAGTATGAAGAGATTGTGGCAGCCAGCCCCAGTGCAGACAAGTAGCTGAATACAGGCCCTGGCCTGTATAAAAGCCTCTGTTGGAGGTAGCCTGCTTCCTTTTGGACTTTTGAAAGACTGTGCCACCACAAAACAGCCTTAGCCTCCTTGTTGCCAAATAATTCCCTAATTGTGGATTTGTAGGAAGTCAGTTGGTAGAGACAGTGTGTGTGTGTGTGTGTGTGTGTGTGTGTGTGTGTGTGTGGTCAGGGGAGGCATAGGACAAGTGCATGAACCCCCTGGGAAGAGCTACAGACCTGAGAGTCCAGGTCTTCCAGACCTCCCCCTTGCCACCAAGTCCCTACTATCCTGTCCTGTCATTAGGGACTGGCTTCTCTTATGCCAAAGGAACCATTCAGTAGCATTGATTGTGATTAGAATGACCACAGGCTCATCCCCTGGGGCTGTGGGGCTGTCTGTGGATCTAGGGCACAGAGATGAGGAGGTGAACGCAGCCCTACAGTTCCTCTTTTTTCAACAGTTCCATCCTTCTTGTTCTCACTTATGAGGATAGAAATAATGATTGAACTAGGAACAAAGCACAAGTCATAACAAATAATGAACCATAGATGAAAACAATATCCCCTGGACCATCTGTAGCCCTCCAAAAAGACATCAATTGAACAGACCTTGGCACAGCCTCCCTCCAACACTCACCCCTATGCTCCTGGCCAGGGTGAAATCTATGTGGAGAGCAACTTGGCAGGAGGACAAGGCATGGAAAGGAGGAGGGAAGGGGTCTGGGTGGCAGAGCTCCTTTTTCCAGACCAATCAAGGGGCCCACTTGAACTCTGCCATCTTGTTTCTGGTGTGTACCATCTGTGTTTAACCACCCCCCACTGGCATTATTCCAGGTATAGACTTGGAGTACTCTGTTGTGGGGAAACTGATGAGCCCTTCCTTCATGAAGTCTGGAGTCTCTCCCTGGCCGTAACAGACTGGCATAGAGAGCTCAAGATTCTTCTTTTGTGGGGTTGATCAATCTATAGGATAGTTAAAACCATAAAACCATGAGCTCCACCTCCTTGGCACTGTGCTATCCGGCTTTGAAGTTTTAGGATACTTCCTTTTTTGTGTTGTTGTTGTTGTTGTTGTTGTTTTTTGTAAATAGATGCATTGAACTTGAACTTTAGATTGTGATTTCTCTTAATGATGGTGCCCTTACAGGGAGAAGTTCCCGAAGTGTGTCTTAAATTTTTTCTTAGTGGGGGAGCCTATGACCTGGGGTCCAAAGCCCACCTGGGGTTTGCTCTGCCATAGCCAGGAGTTGATCTGTTTTCAATGAGGCTTTGGAAGCCATTGGGCCGAGGTGATTTGCTCTTTAACTGTCAATGATAAAGTGAAAGACACAGTTATTACCATCTCTACCCACCCCAGCTGTATTCTCCTGGCCTTTATGCCAAATCATTCTTCCTCTGTGGTGCTTTAAAATATGTAGCACATTTTTGTGGGACTCAAAAAGAGTGCATAGCGTGGGTCTACTGGCAACTGTAGTGGTTTCAACCCACAGAGTTGACAAGCTTCCTTCTGTCTAAACAGCCCTCCAAGGCAGACACTGAGATACATTCCTTGAATGCACTTCTGACTTGAGGCCCCAGATGACTTCTAGAAGCTGTTCCAGTGCTAGGGACTTTCCCAGGGGTGTGTTTCTAGGCAAGCTTATGTTCTTACCCCAGTGAGGCTGCCGGCTTGAATAACTCAATCCTGTGGCTCCCCTACCTCACCAGCCCATTAGAGGCTGACAGAGCTAAAGCTTGTGAAGTGCTTGAAGCACCATGGAACCAGTGAAGTTTGCCCATAGTGAGATTCTTTTAGAAATAAGTAGTAGCTACAAGGGACTGGTTTTAGCAGAGGGTTTCCAATGCCTCTGATGTTGAGTGTCAACCTGAAGAGTCAATCTCTTTCCATTTGACCCTTTGTGGGCTTTCCTTTCTCCCCAGAGACTTTCCCCCCCTTTCCCTCCATTTGGATTTCCTTCCTCTGTCCCTTCCTGCTTTCATTTCTTTGTGTCTTCCCTCTTCCCTTTTCTTTCTTTCCATTTTCCTTTTATTCTTTCCCTCCATTGGTCTTCTAGTATTGCCTTTCTGTATGGAGAGATTTGGGGCTCAGAAGTCCCCTGCTTTTTTTATGATAAAGATTTGGATCAATCCCATCCAGACATGCTGGAGATTCTGGGAAAGGGGAAAGCTCTGGGGCCAACCCAGCATCCCCCAGCATTTTTTTAAAGCTGGTGCCTGATTGTGACCTGGGATACATGAAAACAGACTTATCCCAATGTGATTTCTCCTCCATCTAGCAGAGAGTCAGACATAGGCTCCACTCACCAGGGACATAGAGAGTATGTCAAGTAATGCCCACTGCCTTTGGCTTGTGTTGAGGTTTTTCTGTTGAGTTGCCTGGCAGCTAGAGGCTAAGGATTTGTAGGTAAGAGCAGGAAACTGACTCCCAAGGCCTATAGAGAGTGACATGTAGCCCCCAGGGGCTGAGAACTGGATGCAGGGTGAGTAAGAAGCAGCTCCTTGGGTTCTAGGTCAGGTGCTTCACAGAGCTCTTCCAGGTGATTTGTGCCAAGGCCTCTGCAATGGCTTTCACAGCATAGTATTTAGTACATATATAATGGGCATAATTCCTCAAGGTGCACACTTGGCTTTTATGAATGCCCTGTACATAACTTTTCAAACTCTGTCTTTGTATAGACACTGATACAATGCTAACACTTCAGTAGCCACATTTTGTTTGCTTAAGATGTGTGTGTGTGTGTGTGTGTGTGTGTGTGTGTGCATGCGTGCGTGTGCGTGTGTATGTGTATACATATACATGTGGGCATGTTGTCTTTTCTCATTGCTTCTATGAAATGATAGCTGGTGTGTGATTCTATTTGTCCCAAGAGAGATCTGCTCTGAAGAGAAGACTGTTTTCATCTTGTGGGGCCTGCATTCTGTGGGACCCCCTCCCACTCACATGTCTTTTGGGCACAGTGCCCCTTGTTTCAGCTCCTATTTCTGTAGATGTCAGCAACTAAAGGAAATCTGAGCACTCCTGTGTGTGTGTGAGAGAGAAAGAGAAAGAGAGAGAGAGAGAGAGAGAGAGAGAGAGAGAGAGAGAGAGAGAGAGAGGCAGAGAGAGGCAGAGAGAGACAGAGAAACAGAAACATAGAGAGAGACAGAGACAGAGATAGAGCCAGAGAATGAATGTGTGTGAGAGACAGGTAAAGAATGAATGTGTATGTCTGTGTGTGCTTGTGAACATGTGTGTGTGTGTGTGTGTGTGTGTGTGTGTGTGTGTGTAGATGTGTTACTATTGACTTTGAGAATGGTGGGGGTAGTTACTTAGATACTTTTCACTAAAAATGAAAAGGCTTTAAAATATGACTGTCACTTGTTTTCAACCAAAACCTTTTTAAGACTTTTTAAACAAGAATGGCAATCTTGTCTATCCCCTCCCAGACTGCCCATCACTTTGGGTTTTCAAAATGAAAGCACAAGAGAAAGAGTGGGGCGCACAGGTGCCTGGCATGTGCATACCCCTGCACAGCTGTGTTGCGCCCTGGCTGAGCAGTTCCACCCAGGAAACTGAGGCCTCCTCTGCTACTTGCCAATTCCACTGCCATTAGTGTGAATTCCTTAGGGTGCTCCAGCAAACAAGCATCTGCCCAATTGTTTAGATATTGTCTTTTTGGTAGTCCAAACATTAGGGATTAGGGACAGCAGTGTTTTTTTGTTTAAGCAGTTAGAGCCAGATGCTTCCTCTCTCCCACTTGATAGTAACTCCCCAGATCCCAGACAGAGTTGGCGGATCTTTTGACAAGCAAATGGCATCCCATGAGAAAACCAAGAAAAAAAAATCCAACATTGCCACTAGATTGTCTTTTAATTCAAGTGAGAGGAAGATGGTAGAGAGAGGCTGAGTTGCCGGGACAACGCTTTGGAACAGAGTGTGTGCTCTGACTGTGTGTCTGCTCAGTCAATCCTTAGCTATTGGGCCAGGCTGCTTTTCAGCTTGACAAGTGCTGAAGCTCCATTCACAAGCATCACTGATTCCAAAACAGTCACATCTTCCACACTGAAATCTCCTAATACTAATCAGTATAATTAGCTAATTTTAGACTGCTGCAATCAGACTGCTTCCAACTACAGTAAAAGCCCATTAATTTGAGCACACTAATTCAGAACTTAGAGGAAATCCAAATTTGAGATAATTCACAGTAACTGCTATTCTTGCTATATAAAAATATTTGAAAGTGTCTTCCCTTCATTCAGTCTTCATCTGTATAAAAGGAATTCTGTTTAAAATGGGTACCCTTTTCAAAGAAAATGTTCAAGGTACCAAGGATCCCTTCATTGTGCCTTCAGCTTGGAGTTTAGCAGTTCTTGTGTGTAAGGCTCTTTCTGTGCAGGGTGATCCCTTGTTCTCTTTCCATTGTGGGTATGTTAGATATTGCAGCCTTTCACTCCATGTCTGTATTTATCCTGTGATTTAATTAGTTTGTGATCTTGACTGCAATTTAAACACAAGTATGTGTCTTTGTAAGTGTTCTGTAAAGCAGACGTTGCACTAACAGACTGCCTGCTCTCATTTATCCCAAGTCTTCAAACTTTAGAGTGTCTCCTTTCCCAGGCTGTGGGAGGAGAATCTCTCTAGCAAGAATTTCTGTGACAAAGATCTCCAAATAGCACATGCCCTCGGCTCCATGCCTCAACAGTTGTTTCACTGTACTGCTATCTGACTGCTGAACGTGCCTGCCCTTTTCCAGCCCCCAGTGAGCATAAAGACTGATATGTAGGATTGGGACCAACCCTCCAGCTGCTTTTTGCCACCCAACCTGTCTTGCCTCTCTGATGCCGTTTTCCCAGGCCTGAATCCACCTGCTATTTCACTCTGGCATTGTGAATTTGTGACAGTGGCAACCCTGAGCTTTTAGAAATGATTACTGTAAAATGGATTAATTTTGGTACCACTTGAAACTATGCTCATATTCATGTGTTGACTGATGTCAACTGGGGCATCTGTACATTCAGTCATATGTTGGGATTTCAAATGGGGCCTAGGGGCAACAAACCAACTTGCTTCTGACCTTTCTCATGCACGCTTTCTGGCTCCCTTTTTACAATTGTTGAGTTTAGGTGTTAACTTTTGTCTCTTTCTGTATAAGAAAATAATGATTAAAAATAAAGATCAAGTGGCATCCATTGTACCTTGTCCTCGTCAATCAGAGATCCTAGAAGACTCCCCATATTTTGCAGAGTGTGGAAGTCTGGTGGTCAAACTTGTGTAACCCAAAGTCAGATTGTATGGATAAGGAAACAGCCAAACCAGTTTAGGAGCCAGTTAGAAGCAGAGATAGTCTGGATCCTGAAGCTTGTGCTTACAGTGTGTAACATGATCTTCTGACTCATCCCCCTGTGGGATGAAGTTAGTAAGATCTGTCACAGATCTTGTTTAGCAACTTCCTAGTCACCGGATCCCTGGTTAAGTGAAGACTGGGCTCAAGTTGTGAAGCTCTAGGTACTCTCCCCAAAGTACCTTAGGTTTGCAGGCTAGCACCTGCAAGGAAACTAATACACCAAGAGGCCATGGACTTCTGAAGTGTCCATAGTAAGGAGGATGCATGGGCCATTTCTAAACTATCACAGCCAGAAATTACTGAATACCTAATTTGTGATATGCCCTGTACCTGTGTGAACTGAACCAGTCCTCCCAAGACACAGGATTTATAATCAAATATTATTTCACACCTAAGGGAAGAATAGCTTGATTTGGCATGCCAATTAACCAAGGGCTTATGGGGAGTAGGTGCTAGGCTCATCTCATGATTATAGATCTTTCCTCAATTATCTTAATTCATGCTAATCTGATGGCACTGTAGGGCCTCCCTCAGAGAAAGTACTGAGTTTGGCTTTCATGTTGATTGTTCATTCCTTCAGCATATCCCTGCCTTTCCTGTTGTTCTATTAACCTCAGAAGTGCAGTAACCATGTAAAAAATCTTTTCCACTTCTTCCATAGAGCACAGCATGGTCCTTGGCTTACAGTAAGTGTTCAATTAAAAGCAAATGTGTTGACTAGTTATGCTCTCTAATTAAAGTCTCAGTGCCATGACTTAGCTTTCTCCGGCTGCCATCACAAACCTATAGAGTCTGGTGATATATACGAGAATTTATTTCCTCTCAGTTCTGGAGATTGGAAGTCAAAATGGACATCACTGCAAGGTTCAATTCTTCTATCTCCTTGAGTTATAGATAGCTCCCTTTGCCCTGTTTCTCCATACAGTCTTCTTTCTGTGCTTATCTGTATTCTAATCTCTTTAGGAGGACCAGTCACACAGGCTCAGGAGCACCTTAGCGAGTTCATTTTATCCAATTTATCACTTGCAAGATCTTAACTTCTAATGCTGTAACTCAACATATGAATTGGGGGTACTGTTCAGTCCAAAAGCACTCCACCCATGACAAGGGGAGTCTTTGTGTGCTTCCCCCCTACCCCAACCTGAGCACACACTCCACAAAAGCAGTAGGGTGAATATCATGGCTTCTCTTTGATATCGTCAAAGATGTGGCTACCTGGCTACTTTCAAATCAGACTCTGGAACTATTGCTTTCCTGATACTGGTGGACACACTCAGGACAACTACCAAGGATCACCATGAGCTAGTAATGCTGGAAAAGGAAGAGGTCTTCAGAATGATTTCTTACCCTTGGACCCCTCCTGGGATATAACATTAGAGCCTAACACCCAAAGAAAAAAAAACAGAAGGGCCCCCTCCGTGAGTTTTCTAGATGACAAATACTGTTTTCAAGAATCACACTCCAATAATAAGAGTGACTTCCTGCAATCTTACCAAAGACTTAAAACTATGGGATTATTCAGTTCAACTAGTATGTGTATTGGTATTAAAAACAAGATACCATGGAGCTAGAGAGATGGCTCAGCAGTTAAGAGCACTGGTTGCTCTTCCAGAGGGTTCAGGTCCAGGCCCCAGCAGCCACATTGTGGTTCACAACCATCTGTACCTCCTGTTGAGATTAATTTATAAAATGGCGGCACCCAGTCTGATTTATTTTTAAGCAGTAGCCATGTTCCTGACTAGACAAGGCCTGAGGTCAAGAGCAGTGGGGTGCTCCCATAGCTGCTCGGCTCAGACCGTGGCTCAGGGAAGCCAGAAGTACCTCCCCTGGCACCCATGAGACACCAGCATGGGAGATATGCTCTATCTCTACAAAGCTTGGCTGAACCCAAGAATAACCGCCATGCCCTCAGTACCCCGTAGAATGAAGATTCTTATGCTTAAAGATTATCCAATATTTATATATGTGGAAATGCTCAATTAACAAGATGCCCACACAATTAGAATTATTAACCCAATTAACTAACTTAGATATGAATTGTTACCCAGGACTGTTCTTGATGTATCTGTAGTTTTCCATGGCTGCTACATCTCCCCTCTCTCCTAGCTCCTCTTCGCTCCTCCTCTTCCTCTCCCTCTCTCTCTTGGCTCCTCCTACATTAGCTCCTCCCCAATCACCATGCTTATTGCAAATAATGTAGCAGCAGCAGGAAACCACCCTGCTACACCTCCAGTTCCAGGGGATCTGACACTCTCACCCTTTTCTGGCTTCTGCTGGCACTGTTCCCATGTGGCACATATACACACATGCAGGCAAAACATTCATACATATGAAATAAAGTAAAAGAAAACAAGAAACAAGAGAGTGCTTTCTATTAGGTGGGTGGTACTGTATCCCAGGAATACAATGGGTGTGGCAGTCAGTGATGATACCTTAAAGCTGAGAGCACAGAAAGGTTAGGTGCTGGTACAACATCAACAAGCTAGGCTTCAAGCTTCCAGAAAGTGTATAGTGCAGCATGCCAGGTCCCAGCAACCATAAGCACTGAATACTACTGCAAGTGGGACATAAAATCCATAATTAGAATATATATTACACTTGAAATGTAGGGAAAATCACTAAGGCTAGGTGTGGAGGCTCTATGAGAAAGCTTTTTTGAGGACATCATGATCAGCTCAAGTAATTATTAGACATAACTGAGACAGAGAACATGGGAGTGAAGTCAATGGCAGGAGGATAATATATGAAAAGCTCCAGGGTCTAGCAAACTCATACTGATTCTAAGGAAATGGGATGCCAGACTTGTATGAGAAAAAATCCTGTACAAGATGAAGTGCAAGGCCATTTAGCCCTTGTTCAGAATGGCTCTGCCATAGTAATAATGGGAGGGCATAGAGGAGTGCTTTAAAGAGCAAAAAGACCTGTCCAGGTGTGCCCTTATCTGCTATATGGAGAATGGGCTGAAGAAGATTTAAAAAACGAACAAACAAACAAACAAACAAACAAAAAAACTACAAGTGGCCAGGTAAGTAGGCCAGGTGTTTGCAATTATCCTGACGAGAGATGGCAGCAAGAGGGGACAAAGAGAAACATAGTAATTATAAGGTTTTATTATGGCCAAGTAATGAACACTGTGAAGATTTTGAAGCCTCCGGAGGGTTTTGGGACCATGAATTTGTTACCCAAATGAGCCCAGTAGATTCTTTTGTTTGAATCTTTGGTTCACCCTTGAAGAAATGTATCATACTATAATTATGAGGCAGAACTCTGAAAGGGGACTGATAATTGGAAAGGGGAGGATACATTCAGATTTAGAGGGTGTGGTCATTCACTACGAACAGGTTTACTGGAGGACCGAAAGGTTGGGGGAAACACAGATTGGAGATTCACTCTGAGATAAGTCATGGGTATGATGTGGAGGATGTGGAGCTGAGGAAGGCATCCTGTCAGGGAATGATCAGCATTGCTCAAGTTACCATAAAGATAGGCAGAGAAAGCTTGAGGAGAGAAGCCATATGTGAGGGAGTACTGAAGTTTGGTGTTTTAGAAACCAAAGGAAGAGACTATTTCTAGAAGGAAAGATTGGGGAATGATGTGAAATGCTCAAAGATAGTTGATATATCTAGGTTGAGTATTGGGTTACACTTCTGACTGAGCATTACCAAACTTATAAAGCCTTTGATTAACATTTTAAAAAATTGTATAAAAGCAAAAAGGAAAAGGGGGCATGGGATAGGGGTTTTCTAGGGAGGGGAAATGGGGAAAGGGGATGGCATCGGAAATGTAAATAAAATATTCAATAAAAAAATAAAATAAAATAAATTTAAAAAAAGAAGTGAGGAAAGATGATGCCTACAGATTCAACAAAGGTATCACAGTGTCTCTAGCATGGGCTGCTTTCAGCTCTATGACAAAGCAAACAGGATTACAATGAGTAGTATGGTGCCTTAAAGATGAAAGAATAGAGATAGCATGCGTGGTGGAGGCCAAGAAAGCAATGGTATGAAAGTCATTCTTACAACATGAGCAACAGGTCATCCATTGAAAGCACTATTAAGGTCTCATGCACTATGTAAAACTTAGAGCAATTCGCATGTCCTAAGTGTTAGGAAAACTATTGGCTCAGAACCCCTCACCCCAAGTCCAACTTCTCTGAAAAAAAGAGATTTATTTGCCCCAGAGGTACAGAGGGCAGGGAATGAAAGATGAAAACAGAAGGTAGAGAATGAGAAAGAAGGGAAAGGGAACAAGGGAAGGTAGAGGAGTATTTGTTCCAGAGGGACAAAGTACTGCCCCTGGATATAGAGGAGACAGACTTGGCCCATAGGCAAATAGCAGTTTATAAAGGTAAAATGGGGAACCTCATGTTAGGATAAGGTGTTTAATTTTGATTGGGTATGTTAATTAGGTGAGTCAAAGGGGGCTTTTTAAAAAATATGACTCTTTATTATAACATCCTTTGAAAGCCACAGTTTTTTAAAACTTAATTTAATTTTTTTTTTTTTTTTTTTTTTGTTTTTTGGTTTTTGAGACAAGGTTTCTCTGTGTAGCCCAGGTTGTCCTGGAACTCACTCTGTAGACCAGGATGGCTTTGAATTCAGAAATCCACCTGCCTCTGCCTCCAAAGTGCTGGGATTAAAGGTGTGCGCCACCACGGCCTGGCTTAATTTAATTTTTTTTTTTTTACTTATTCATTTTACATCCCACTCACTGCCCCCTCCTGGTCACCTACTCCCACAATCCTTCTTCCATGCCTCCTCTGTAACATTAATTTTTTTCAAATCTTATTTTTAATGATGATTCTTAACTCTTTTAACTTCCCTTGTATCCCAACTCCCACCAGAGGTAGTGGAAAAGAAAGGATACAGGGGAAGTGGACCTGTGGAGAAAGGTTCTTTGGAGCAACTCCCATCTGTGTTGTCTGGAAATTAGCAGTTCAGTCCACAGGTTAGCAGGCAGTGGCAGCTCAATCCACTCACAGACACCTCACAGATACTCCAGCAGTACACATCGGTAGAGTCTAGCAACAGTTGTGGCACAAGCTAGCAGAGACAGCCAGGCCTTAACCTTGGCTCGAGTCAGCAGAAAGGACCAGAAAGAAAGTCAAAAGTTCTTTGCTGTGTCAATCTCAAATCAGTGAAGATGTAAGACTCACAAGCATTGCACAGCTAGCTCTATAAGCAAGCCTAGCTCAGCTTCTGTCACTGTCCATCAAGTTCTATTTATACCCTCCAAACATCACGAGTCCTCCTAGTACCTTGCCTTAGCATGGGTCTTGCTTCAACATGTGCATTTAATAAGCTTGAGTCTGTGGAGTCCCAACAAATGGAACTCAACTGTGCAATGCAAGGTAGGCCAATACATATGTGTCGTTAGCAAAGAATCTTTCATCATGTGTCCTTTCATGTGTTGCCTTTAGCAGAACATCCTCTCTCCTGTGTCTCCTTCAGTAAAATGTTCTTTCACAAGTTTGTCTTAGTCTTTCACCTGTGCTCACTTCACGAAAACACTCCTTCATGTGCTTGCCATGAAGTACATGAAGAAAATTTTTCATGGTAGAAAAATACCATCTAACACAACTGATTCGCCAAAGAACACTTAAAGTTCCCCTATCCCCACTCCCTTTCTCTTCTGAGTGGGTGGGGTCCCCCTGGGTATCCCTCCACCCTGGCACTTCAAGTCTCTGAGAGGCTAGGTGTTTCCTCTCCCACTGAGACCAGACATGGCAGCTCAGCTAGAAGAACATATCCCACATACAGGTAACAGCTTTTGGGATAACCCCTGCTCCAGTTGTCACACATAAATACCAAGCTGCACATCTGATGCATATGTTCAGGGAGGCCTAGGTCCAGTCCATATATGCTCTTTGGTGGTTCAGACTCTGAGAGCCTCAAAGGTCCAGGTTAGTTAACTGGACTTCTATTGGTCTTCCTGTGGAGTTCTTATACCCTCAGGGCCTGCAATCCTTCCTCCTATTCTTGCATAAGAGTCGCCAATCTCCATCCACTGTTTGGCTATGGGTGTCTGCATCTGTCTGAGTCAGCTACTGGGTAGAGACTCTCAGAGGACAACATGCTCCTTTCTGCCAGCATAACAGTATCATTAATAGTATTAGGGATTGGCACTTGCCCAAGGAATGGGACTGTTGAGCCAGTTATTGGTTGACCATTCCCTCAGCCTCTGCTCTATCCCCCATGCCTACATTTCTTGTAGGAAGGATAAATTTTGGATCAAAAATTTTGTGGGTGGGTTGGTGTCTCTATCGCTCCACTGAGGTTCCTGCCTGGCTACAGGAGGTGACCTTTTTAGGTTCCATATCCCCAGTGCTGTGAGTCACAGCTAAGGACACCCCCATTGATTCTTGGGTATCTCCCTTATCCAAGATTTTGCCCTAGAGATGCCCCCTACCTCCTCATCCCACCCTGCATCAAGTTGCAGACTTCCATTCATTTTCATGGCTATCTAGCCATCTCTCCTGTCCTTCCCCACACCTGATCCTGAATCCCCCATTCTCCTCCTCATCCCTCCTCCATCCCAGTTCCCTCCCTCCATCTGCCTCTTATGACTATTTTATTTCCCCTTCTAAGTTAGATTCAGGCTTCCTTGCCTGAGCCTTTCTTCTTGTGTTAGCTTCTTTGGGTCTGTGGAGAGTAGCATGGTACCTGTAGTTTATGGCTAATATTCACTTAAAAGTGAGTATACACCATACATGTCCTTTGGGGACTGGGTTACTCACTCAAAATGATATTCTGAAGTTTCATATTTGTCTGCAAAATTCATGATGTCTTTGTTTTCAATAGCTGAATAGTATTCCATTGTGTAGATATACCACATTTTCTTTATTCATTCTTTAGTTGAGGGACATCTAGGTTGTTTCCAGTTTCTGGCTAATACAAATAAAGCTTCTATGAACATAGTTGAGCAAGTGTCTTTGTGGGATGTCGGAGCATCTTTTGGACATATTCCCAGTAGTGAAATATCTGGGTCTTGAGGTAGAACTATTCTCACTTTTTTGTTTTTGAGAAACTGCCAAATTGATTTCCAAAGAGGATGTTCAAGTTTTCACTCCTACCAGCAATGGAGGAGTGTTCTCTTTGCTCCACATTCTCAACAGCATGTGCTATCATTTACATGAGTTTTTGATTTTAGCCATTCTGATGGGTGTAAGATGAAACCTCATAGTTGTTTTCATTTGCATTTCCCATATGACTAAGGACTTTGAACATCTCTTTAAGTGTTTCACAACCATTCAAGATTCCTCTGTTGAGAATGGATACAGAAAATGTGGTACATTTACACAATGGAGTACTACTCAGCTATTAAAATCAATAATTTCATGAAATTAGCAGGCAAATGAATGGAACTAGAAAATATCTTCCTGAGTGAGGTAACCCAGTCACAAAAGAACTCACATGGTATGTATCACTGATAAGTAGATATTAGGAAAAATACTTGGAATACCCACAATATAACACACAGGCCACATGAAGCTCAAGAAGAAGGAAGACCAAAGTGTGGGTGCTTCAGTCCTACTTAGAAGGGGGAACAAAATAATCACAGGAGTTAGAGGGAGGGTCCTGGGAAGGGAAGAGGGAAGGGGGAAGGGGGAAAGGGGAAGGGGGAGGGGGGAGGGG
>JANHMN010000005.1:3035780-3066944 GCA_030674055.1 Rhabdomys pumilio | reverse complement strand
CTATACCTATACCTATACCTATACCTATACCTATACCTATACCTATACCTATACCTATATCTATATCTATATCTATATCTATATCTATATCTATATCTATTTCAACAACAAACTGAGAAAGAAAAGACTCCTATTCCTAGTAGCCTCAAAAATACCGTACTGATAATTTGACAAGAGAGGCAGAAGCACTTTTATCATAAAAGTTTAAAACCCTGGAGAGACATAGGAAGACACTACAAGTTGGAAGGTCTCTTATGCTCATGCTCATGGATCAACAGAATCATTATCATGAAAAGGGCCCTGATATTTTTTATCCCCCCCAAAAGACCTTCCTTCTCTAGGCCAACTTCAGTTCTTTGCAGCTTGACCCTGAGCTCTTTTGTTTGTGTATCCTGTCTCTTTAAGGCTTCCCTGGGTCCACTTCTCCTTCCTGTCTAGTGGGGGTAGGAATCTGGGGCTTGAAGTGTGACATCAGTACCAGCAGAAGAATTGTTTACTGGTCTCTAAACTGCATTAGCTTCCAGGATAGTATGATCTACTAGGTTCCTTTGCTTAAGCTGGGGTATGCAGCTGTCTAAGATGGGCTGAGGGCAGGCCTTGGAGGCAGGATGTCATTTCATTAAATGGCATTTGGGATTTCTCTCAAGACCTTTGTCTGAATTATTACATGGCATTATGGTTAATATTGTCAGCTTGAAACAGTCTAGAATCACCTGGGAAGATGGTCTCAGTGAAGGACTGTCTGCGTTGGGTTGGCCTGTGGATGGTGTCTGTGGTGGATCATCTAAATTAAAGTAGGTGATGTAAGAATGCAAGAATTGAGCTGAGCACAGCATGCATGCATGCATCTCTATGCCTTTGGCTGTGGATATGATGCAATTAGCTGTTTGAAGTTTATGAGTTGAATTCCCCCCAATAATGGATTCGAATTGTGAGCCAAATAATCATCCCTTTCTGATCTAAGCTGCTTTTTGACAGGATATTTTATTTCATGGACATAAATGTAACTAGAACATATAAGAACTCCAAAGAAGAAAGTGTTAAGATCACAGTGCTCTGTGAGGAGAGAGTTTGGGGTCTATGAAGCCCTGTTTTCTCCCAGTGCACATCTGTGAAACTACAATACACAGTTTGAAATTCTGGTTTGGCTCAGTCTTCCACATGAAGATGGGAAACTGAAGTTTAGAGAATAAAAAGAAGCAGTTTATCCAAGATGCCCCATTTAAAGGCTAAGAGTCACTTTCTGGAAACTGACTCCAGGCCTGGGTTTCTGCCATCTCTCACCACTGCTGCCAAAGCAGGTGGAAACAGGAATCTGAGTAGAGAAGTCAGCTTGTTTAACAGCTGGAAGAGGCTAATGACTGAGAGGCATTGTTGGAAGCAGGTGATGAGGCAGTCAACACAGACAGACAGACAGACAGACAGACAGACAGACAGACAGACAGACACACACACACAGAGACACACACACATATACACATACACACACACACACACACACAGAGAGAGAGAGAGAGAGAGAGAGAGAGAGAGAGAGAGAGAGAGAGAGAGAGAGAGAGAGAGAAGCTTGTGTGGTTAAATACTTTCTCTTTGTAGGAGGTGAATACCTATCAGGGTTCAGCCTGAAACTTGCATGTAATTAACTGGATGTGTTTGATCCCAGAAGAGTAACACCTTAAGGAAAAGGTGACACATTTCCTGTGAAAAAGCTTGGCTTGAAGGGAGAGCATGCTTTCACCCTGTGGGTCACTTTGTGATAATAACATAGCTTGTATTTTAATAAAGATTCAAGCCCTCCAGCAGATAGTTTATAGGGAAGAAATGCAGATCAATAAACAAATGAAAATGGCTCAGGCTTGGCTTATTCATAATTAAAGCATTATAAATTAAAGCAACAATGAGATACATATCATTTTCACCCATTATAGTGATGCTTGTTTAAAAAATCCCATAATATCTTTTGTTCATTCTTCTGTAAAATAAAGGCATTATGTTTCCCTTGGTGGGTCCTGCACACTGATAATATTGGCCAGTACAAGTCAAAGTCATTAACACACATGCCTTTGAACCCCACAGTGTCACTTCCTGTTGTATGATTGCATGCCTGTGAAGAAGAATGCCCAGAAACACCCAGTCTCACTGCTTTGTAGAAGCAAACAGCTCTGGACACTCATGGTGTTCACAGGTGAGGGGAAAAATGTAGTTGGCAGAGTTGAAAAGAAATTTGATACTTCTGTTCTGACACAGCTGAGGAGCCCAGAGCATACTGTTCTCTTACAAAATAAGTTGGCTAATAGCACACTCCTCAGATAAATGATTTCATTTGAGTGAAGTCTTTGTACACTGCCAACTTAGAGATTCACCTCTAAGCAAAAAGTGCTCTCGTCTCTTCCTTCCCATTCCCAGGAACATCTGTCTAACTTCCAAGTGAGAACTCCTTGGCTTCTCTGGGATGTACCATTGAAGTAATGGATTTCTGCAGTCCACTTGGCACACTGGCCATGGCCATCTTTCTAGACCTGGGTATGACAGAAGACTTAGAAGAACTGTAGACCTTTGAAATTCCAAGATTAACACAATAGACCATGGAAGACTTTCAGAGCATTTAAATTAAAAATTTAGGGACATTTCAGATGGAAATTATGATTTAGCTAAAGTTACATAAAGGAGAACATATTAGACATGTTCTATGTAAAAAATTTAAAGTCACGTAGAGGATTGTGTCTTATCTTGCAGCCATTTTTGGCATCCAATACAAGAAAAGAAGGTATGGAAGAAAGTTGAATGCTAGTGTTTCTGGGTGACATTGGGGGCCCAGAAATGGCAAAGGAAGTCTCTCCACTCTTGCTTTGATTCAGGTGTTGGGTTGCTATGCCACCAGGGGGCAGTGCCTCCAAATTCACACACATCATTGTCTCTGTTACTGGAAAGCCCCAGTGGGTCACGTTGGCAGCAGAGGTAAGGAGCCAGGGAAAGATACCTTAGCTCAAGGCCGTGTGGCAAGTCAGTGCAGCTGATTTCCGAACTCTTCTTTCAATCCAGCCACCATGTAGGGAGAGAAAACTGTTAGCTTCATTGTCTATCAACAGACTGGGAACAAACAATAGCATTGTTCAACCAATACTGAGATCTTGAGGAGGAAGGGCAGGACATGGTTGTCAAATAAAATACAGGATATCAATTTGAACTTGGATTATGAATTAACATGAATAATTTTAGTGTAAGTATATTCCAAATGTTGCATGGAGCACAATACTGTTGTTAATAACAACTTTTTCTTATCTAAAGTTCAAATTTATTGGTTAGTGTAGTTTTATTTGCTCAATCTTGCAACTGTGGTTGCACAAAAATGTAGGCCCAGCTTATAGAGCTTCTGGGTTTTACTGAAGGCAATCAAGACGCACTTATATTAGTTTTGAGTTGAACAAGTGAGCTAGTGGGGGTAGGGGTTGTCAAGTCACATTCTCTCTATTAGTCTTATTTCCTCCTCTTCCTTTCTCCTTTCCTTTCTCCCCTCCTTTTGTCTTCTCTCTTCCTCTTTCTAGCTGGGCCCAACTGTGATTGATTCCTTTGACACCTAACCCCTTCTTCCTTCAGAGGCTCTGGGACTTTAGAGTTGGGGTTTGATCATTAATAATGATATCAGCCTAAGATGCTACAGAGGAACATAGCAGACAGGATGTATGTGTAGATTTGTAAGTATATAGGAATTCACTTAAACAATTGGCTCCTGGAACTTAGGGGAAGGTAGCTGGTGGGAATTCAGGCAAACATTATTGCTGCAATCCTGGATCAGAGTTTTGTGTTCCTCCTGGAAGCCTTAATGTTTGCACTGGATTCTTTCAGCAGATTGGTTGAGTACTAGCGCCTGACTGAGTGGCACTCCATTTAAAGTCCACTAGGGATAATAATCACAGTTACAACATAACTTTGCAGACATATTGAGAGCTGAGTCTCTGATGGACGCACTGGGGAAAAGGACCTGATAAAATTTACACATTAAGTTGGTCTAATTAGTAGGAAAAGTGAGGCAGGGATGAAATTTACATCAGTGTACCCAAGCCCAGCATGTCTCTCTTACCTCTCCATACATCCTGCCCAAAATAAGGATCAGATAAGGTCATTTGCTTTGCCTGGTGACTCTGCATTGGAAGAGGCAGGATGTTCTGTACAGAGAATCTCCTCTGATAGAGTGCCATACCCTAGATTATTAGGCAGTACTGGGCTTGTGGGAACCATGATAAGCCTGGGACCTGACAGTGCCTTGGGCACTTATGGATGTTTGGGCCCTATGCCAGTCCTAGTCTCTTCCTAGACCCTGATGGAGGATGGGCCCAACCTACTCATGAGTAGCAAAATCAAGGGGTGGTAAATCAGGGCAGTCACCATAAGCAGCAAGTCTTAGAGTCCTATCTCTTCTCCTAAGTTGCTTACATAGCAGCAGAAAAGAAAGCCACGAGCTCCACCAACAAGATACAGTGGGATCACAAGGTGCCAATCCAAGGCCTGAGCAAAGAGAGGAAGACTCGGCTCCACCCTCTTCTGACAGTATAAGTCCCTTGCACTTCTACCCCTGGAATAGGAGCATTTCCAAGTGTCTTCTCTGTGCCTTCCACCCTGAGCACAGTTATAAATGAATACCTGATGGTGATGGAAAGAAGTTTCTCCCGGTGTCAAAGAAGAGTTAGAAATGTCCACTTCTGAAGATCTGGGAAATGGAAACATTGAACAAAGCCAAGAACAGCTGGTGATGCCAGGTGAGAATCCCCTAAAAGGCTCCTTGGCTATAATTAATCATGTGGATCTACTTGTGATTCTTCTACAACATCCCACAGCTATTGTGTGTGCTGTTTACTTCATCTGGAAGGCTATTTGTCTTTTTTAGGATGCTCAGTGTTGATTCCTGCTCTTCTCCTGCCATAATAGCCTGTTTGGGTTTTTAATTATCCATGGATCATTTGATTATCTAGATTTACACTGATAAATTCTTTTCTTATTTGTATTTCCTATTCTCCCTTATACAGAGATGGTTGATGGTTGATCAGTGATCACTCTACAGAATCCTAGGCCCAGTGTCAGGTCTTCAGTAAATACATACTGAATTTTTGAACAGATGATAGGCTGGAGTCAGAAGTGAGTTGGTACTGAATGATTTCTAAACCTGTGGAGCATTCTTCCTGTAGTCTTCAGTATCTAGGAAGTCCAGGTACAATGTTTAACTATATTCACAGAAGTCTTTGTTCTTCTTTCTAGAAGTGACAGACTGTGGATCCCGGTCTTTGGGGGAAATCCAGAGACATTCAAGGGCAGAGCAAAAGCCTTCTGGATCTGGTTCAGGCTGGTCATTTTGGAATATGACCAGACCTCGTCCCAAGAAATGGGGTATTGACATATGGTAGCTGGGTTAGAGTGGGAGTACTTACTTTTGGGTTTCCTGTCTGCTCATGGTAGATACAGCTAGAAGTTGATTATTGGGAGGAGGAAACTTCTGTATGCTAAGAAAGCAAATGAGAACAGAATAGTCCATTGAAATGTCAGGGCTGTCCTGTGTAATGCTAGGGCTTGAATGCTGGGAATCTGCAAACTAACAGACATGTTGACTGGAGAATACATCTATAGTTGGTTCTCTGCATTCATAGGTCTTGCATCCATTGAGTTAACCAACCTTCGGTGGACAGTATCTGAGGCTGGGGGGGGTGGGCAATCATATCTGTAGAGAACATGTACATGTGTTTTTCTTGCCATGGTTCTTTACACCATATAGTATAAGATAGCACTTACATTTTATTAGACATTATAACTAATATAAAATTATTTCAATTATATAAGAAGATATGCTTGTGTTATAGTATGACATTTTTCATAAGGGACTTGAGAATCTGCTGATTTGGGTAGCCATAGGGCCAGGGTCTAGAAACAGTTCCCATAAGTACCAAGGGATTACTATAAAATTTTTAAAATAAATCTTCATGGTGTGAAATGGTGTTTTCTTTTAAATTACTTAAAATGAAATTGAGGGGTTATATTCTTCTTCAGTAGGTAACTTGGCTTTTCAAAAGACGTCTGTATGTAAAGGTTCTACCAGATGACAGAGAAGTCAGTCATTGTGCTACCCTTGCCACAGCATGCAAGGCTAGAAGCTACCAATAGGTATAGTGTGGGTGGGTAGGGAGATGATATGGCATCGTGGGATTCCTATCGGGTGGGATGCATTGTTGATTCTGGTGCAATGTGGGGGCTGAACAGGTGATTTGGAAGGGTGTTTTCTTTTTTTCTGTAGGGACATCAGGTGCAGATGCCCGTGGTGCCAATAGGGCAGAGCCATGGTGATGCCAATCTCCAGGAGTTTCCTGGCAACTTCCCAGGGGAGGTGATTCCCTTATGAGCAGAAGGGATGAATTGCCTTGTCCCTGACTACTTGAGGAGGAACAAGCAGGGGGCAGGGTCATAGGGACTTCTGAGCATCCAGGTCAAGAAGCAGTTGTATGTTTGTGAAGTATTGAGGTACTACTGGCTTTTGGCCATTTGGGATCTTCATATGCTCTGGCAGACCCTCACACTTCTTTACTACACAAGGGAAAGACTGGAGTATTTATCCAAAAAGCTTCTAGGCTTACTTGATTGTTCTATAACTTGTCTATGACCACCAGCACCTTTGAACCCTTGTACTATTTTCTTCCAACAGTCTGGAGGTAGATATAGATTGACTTGGAAGAGTTCAATGGCCTGGAGATGGAAGTCATGAGAAAGCAGGTAAACATCTGCTGTACAGGTGGAGGAAGAAGCATCAGTGCCTTGGCAGCTGTAAACAAAGCCACCCCCTGACTTTTTATAGCCTTCTTCATAATCATATCCTGTAACAAATTAGGTGAGGTTAGGTTCTTTTCTCTTCTTCTCAGGCCTTGTGGCTTGGGTACCTCCTTGTTGAACCCTTGATATTCCTCTTTTCTGGACTTGCTGGATGGGAACTGGGGAAGAGAAAAGGAAATGGAAGGGGGAACAAAGGCAGTAAAATTTTATTTCATTTTAAGGTCGTATTTGCCCCCTATCCTTATGCATTGCTTTTCCCGTAAAAGCGATTTCTGCTCACCAGTCCTGTGTTTGGTCCCACCACAGATCCAAATGATTTCTGGTCGGCTTCGTGTCCTTGAGGGCCAGGATTTGACCTGGCACCATAAGGAGGCTGTTCTCTTTACTCTATTGGTGTCTGTCTGCATAGGCCGCCTGTGACTTTGGTTACTCTAGTGAAGATTTACAGGCATCAGAACCCTGATGGAGCCATTTCCCTCTTCCCTCTTTCCTTTGCTTCCAGGGATACCTTGCCTACCCCTTTCCCAGCAGCCCTCAGGTAGCAGTTGATTTTTTACCTTTGCTCAGGCCTCCTGCCTGGAGATGAACTCACACTATTGTGAGATTTTAGCTGCTGGAAGGCTAGGTAATCACTGGGCAGCATCACACAGGTGTGTCTGGGTTGGGATGTCACTTCTTTGAATGAATAGGAGGATGGTACCAGCCCTGACAGAAACACCAGCATTAGATATTTCCACCTGCCTTTGTCACCCAGAATTTCTTCTCTTCCATCTTCTGTGAGCAGGGTTTGGCTTTGTATCCCTCCCTTGTTCACTTCTACATCACTCAAGCTTTTGCTCAAAGAACATGCTCAAATAAACACTTCATGACTGCAGCAAAACATGGCACCAGGAGATCTTCATATAAAATTTGCTTTTGGCAGGGTTAGGAAGGTGTACAAGAGGCTAGCCTTCTGGTCCCAACCTGAGACTGGGTTGCTGCTATTGCCCCAAGGTTCCTGGTATTCACCATTGCCTACCTTTTCCCACAGCATCTCTAGCCCAAGCAAGATTTCACACAGTCTTTCCAACTGATGCCCTGTCAATGATTGATTGTAAGACATATCAGAGAAAATGTCATGTAAAGGACCAGAAATCTTTCCATTTTCCTGGGAAAAATAAGTTCCCGAGAGGGAAAACACATCTCTGGACTTTTCTAGCAAGACAGAGAAAGTGGAACCTAGGTTAGGTTCTCCTGAGTCTTAGGTTACAGAGTGGCCTGCTTCCTACTGAGTGTCTGAGAAATGAGGTCTTGAAAGAGTTATAGATGTTACAGCCCTGCCCTTCATATCTATAGCCCTAGAAATCACCTCTCAGATGGTCTAGCCATTGGGCAGGCTTGTCTGGCTGCTAGTCCTTTACTGGGACCAAGTGGTTGACCAACATTTGAGAGTTTTAAGGTTCATTGTTAACTGACTTGGAGTTAGCATGTATACTATCAGAGTCCAGTTCTGCGTACCTGTGAGTTGTTTCCAGGGATGCTTAGCTCACGAGGTCTCTGATATAATGAATGTGAAAGGAGCTCAGTGACAAATCTTTCTGGGTGTGGGATCCTAGAAATTTTACATCACCTTTGTAACTAAGTGGAATTTTCCCAGACAGCCATATCTATCAACACTTCTCTATCCAAATGAGAATTCTATTACCAAATATAGAGAGAACTGAGTATAGGGGCTAGGCTCCACAATGCAGAGAGAGGATGCTTAAGAGAAATAGGTAGCTGGAGAGATCTAGCTGTTCACACAAGGGCATCATGTGGCACTCTTTGCTACCACTATAATGCCCCCACTGCCTTTAGTGGCACAGAAGGCCATCCCAGGGTAGAGATGGGTTTATGAACTAGATACCTGGATGTCTTCCCATACATGTCTATCTTAAAGGTCCCTTTTTTATCCTGTACCAACTGAGCTCCATAGGGAAACTCCAAGGAAGAGAGGGTGCAACCAGGCTGGGCTAACTGTCCTTTGGGACTTGGGTGCTCCTGTGCCTGTGCAGACAAGACATGTTTGCAGAAAAAGTCTGGTTGAAAATATGTTGTGAAACAAAGACTCCCTCCTGGGAGCAATTTAGCTGAGTTGCAAACAAACAGCCTGGTGACCCCTGGAGGAACACCTCCTGAGCTAGGTGAGCTCAGGTGGAGTTCTTGCATATGCTCTGACTGCCTCTCTGTCTGGCCCACAGTATGGCTGCTTGGTTGCTTCTGACAGAACTAGGAGCAGGTTTCTTCTAACTGCTTGCCCCACCTAGGAGGTCTCCTAGATCAGACAGGGACAAGGTGACTTTTGACAGAATCACTTGCTTGTCATTTAGGCTAATAACCCATCTGGATCATTTGTTCCCTGATTATATTCCCCTCTACCCCAAACTGTGACTTTCTCCAAGGAGAAGCAGTGTGTCCAGTGTGCATGCATGTGGGAAGAAACTCATTTCCTCCTGGCCACAGGGGAGGGGACTCTTCTACATCATTCTGCTAATCCCCACAAATGTCTTCCATGTTACCTAGGCCTGGGATTAGAAGAACAGAGCAGCATCTTACTGCCTGGTAGCTTGTGAGGGTGTAGGGCCTAGTTTTCACTGAATTCTGCATCACTGATGCCCAGCAGAAGGAACGTGCTGGTAGAAGGCCCATTAGTGTCCCCAGAGAACAATTTTGGCTGAGGTTATACACTTGGTCTTTAAGGAACACTTTCTATGCAAAGGTCTCCACTGAAGAACGTTCATTCTAACTACCACTGTTTTGTGGTACACTTCACTATGTGCCATCCATGTTACATTTTCAAAATATTCAATTGTACATGCCACACATGAATACAGTCTCCTGAATAAAGGTAGACATAAGCTAAAACAATCCTTAACTTCTCCTGCCAAGCCCTTCCACATGGTTTAAAGTGTGTTCTGCAAACTCTCCATGCTGTTCCATGCAGATTTTATGTGTATTTGTATTTGCACTAGGCTTTAATCTCAGGACATCAGTTAGAGACTTTATGACCACTCCCTTTGGAAGAGCCTAGTGGTCCAAGTAATACCTGCGAAGGTGTGGAAACTGAAGGCTCCCAGCAGGGCCCTCCTCACTAGTCTGATTCCCAGTCACAGCCAGTCCTGGGCAAAAGCTGAAACTATTTTTTGTTGTGAGCCTAGCCTTTGAGGGCTGAGCCATCTCTCCAGCCCAAGCTGAAACTGTATATTGCAACATTTCTTTCGCAGGTTGTCCTCTTAGCAGCTGGGGAAAGAAGGGGGAAGAGAAGAGTGGATTGTGGGAACTGGAAGGCAGAGGGCAGGGACCTAGTACACCTAGGAACAGCTTAGAATCCTGATCTCTTGAAAAGGAGCCAAAGGTTTACTTGCTCTCTTTCAATTCCCAAATCCTGGCCCCTGTGAGAGGCTAAACCAATTGATTTTTCCCTCTTTGACTGTTTTCTCTTTTTGCTCCCAGATTTCTCCCTGATTTAGCCTCCAATAAGGTGGGCTGCCTGGAACGCTGTCAGCACTTTAAGGCAGTGATTTGGTGGCCATGAGCTTGTAGTGTTCAATCTCCAGATAGAAAACTTTGTACCTGCTCTGTGCAAGGAAGAGTCCCTCAGGGAGCTTGGGAGGGGCCAAACAAGCAGCTTCCACAGATAGGCAGCCTAGTATCTAGTTCTCAGTTGTTGATAGCCATGGATGTGCACAGACTACATTGAAGACAGCTTTTTCAAGGGCCAGGGGCACCCTGAACTATACTCTCAAGCTCATTTAGCTGTGGTTATGTGCTCCATTGCTCCTCTGTTGGCTTCCTGGGCTGGTATCAGACAACGTGAGAGAGATCTCTGATTGGGGGGCTGCTGTTGTTTGTTTGGGTCTCAGAGAACCTTGCCTGGCTAGGCAACAGAAGAAGCAGGAAATCTGCAAGTTTCAGCGCTCATGAGCTCCCAAGAGCTTCTCTTCGATTGGAGCTGGTGTGGACAGAACAACAGATGTTGATTTGTGCCCCAGGTCTCTGAAACCATCTGATTGGTGAGCAAAATGGGGAAGAAGGGGGCGTGTGCAACTTTCCTGTGCCCATGAACTGGGGGGCTTATTTGGAAGTCGGAACTAGAACTTATGAAGATAAAACCCACAGACCTTAAAGCTGTGATTGATAAGGGCTCTCCTATGTATGGCTCCTCAGCAGGGCAGAGGTAACTGGCTACTCAGCAAAATATTTGAACCCTATCAAAGCAGCCAGGTGAAATATTTGGTCCCCTAGGAAGGTGGTAGCAGGGGATATCACACCAGACTTTCCCTGAGACACCTGAACTTTGTTCTCTAACAGGAAGAAGATAAAGAGGATGACAGAAAGCTTAGCTAGGCATTGTTTTTGCAGGAGAGTGTTGATCCTATACATCTTCCTATAATATTTTTCTCCTCGTTCTTTCTGGCCATAGCATTTCTGGGCCTACAAGCCTTAGAGCATGGGGAATGTATAGCTTGCAGCACTGTGGCTGTCTGTGCCATGGTAAGGGGAGGGGTTACATGATGCAGTAATACTGCTGAGATTTCGGCCTTTACTTTGGCTGTTGGAGGGTCATTCAAGCCTGCCCAATAAATCCTTAGATTAAAGTACATACCCTAGGTTCCCCAGACTTGGGATCAAGACTCTCTGCCAGTTGGATCATGTATCTGCTGGACCTTCTGATTGAGAGAAGGTTCTTGCATCAAGCCATAGGCCTAGGACAGGAACAGACTCTGAAGACTGCAGCAGGCTCAGTATCTTTGTTTTGACCTTCTACCTGAGTCCAGGAAAGGCTGTGTAGGTTCTATCCACATTGAACTGAAGCAATAAGAGTTGGCTGGTGTTAGAATGCTTTTATTCCTAGATTTTCTGTCAACAGGACCCCAGAACCTTTATTCTCCCCAGATGGACCCTTTCTACTTTTCTCTAATTTTACTTGTTAGTGGCTGCCTCATTCAGGGAGACTAAAACTGAGAGCTTTCATGGCAAATATCTGTAGCTTCAAGTTGAGGTTCAACTGTGGTAGATCAAAAGCAAGTACATCTTAGGTCATGACTAGGAGATATTAAGTTTATAATACAGATGTGACACAAAGTAGGCATGAGGCAAGATGTGGAGTTGGAAAAGTGCAGTTGAAAAAAGGTGAAAAACTTGTTAGTTTAAAGAATCCATTTAGTCATTCTTTAACTCATTCATTCATTCATTCATTCACTCATTCATCTACTATATATCAGGTTTCTATTGTGTGATTGTAACTGAAACAGGTTTAAATGAAATAGGCTAAATGGAACAGAAATGTCCTAGACTTTAAAGGCTTCTTTTTTAGGATAAAGGCTTTCTGTATGGTTTTCAAAGTGAGGGTGATAGTTGGGCCCAGGTGTTGCACATACCAACTCACCTGTCAAGGAAAGTGGATAAAAGGAAAATCTTGGGGATCTGAATGCCTAAATGTAGAGAAACAAGGAGCCAAAGTCTATGTCAAGGGTACAGATAAACCCTGAGGTGGTAAGTAGTCAGGAAGAATGAGGAAGAGGAAAGAAATTTCAGCAGTAGAACAAGCAATACTTGGGAGTTTAGTGGGAGATATCAAAAATAATGGGTAAGTTTCTGTATTGGAGACATGTGAGAAAAGATGAACTTTTCTCAGCTGAGACACCAGAGAGGTAAGACAGGAACTTGATCTCAGAAATACACGATCGTATCAGTATCAGGTTGGGATATACATTGTCCAGGGGCCCATTGTCTCTTCCCAGGAGACATAGACAGCCTGTAAGTACCCGGGGATATGAGGATAAGAAGGTTTTCAGGAAAAATCCAATTGCTGGGGGTCCAGCCTCCCCTGCGGCATGAACTGTGCATAGCTGGGGCTAGGTGTGTCACTCCACCTTCATCTTTTATTGTAAAGATGTGAAATATGTCCTGAAAAAGGCAGACCAGACACACATTTCCAATAACAAAGAATTCTACACTAGAAGTGTCAGCTGCTTGTTAAAGGAATAAGCTACAACTACATTCACTCACTAGTACTCTTTGACAAAGCCTACATGCTGTGCTGAGGGGTTTATTTATTGTAAACAGAGTCAAGCAGTGTCAGTTTCACAGAGGGATAGTCTCAAGCCTGGCTTCAGAACAGCTAATGAAAATGAAGAAGGGCTCAACATCACAGGCTTTCACCTGCCCAATGGGCCCACATAATGAATACCTCACTTACCCTCCTCCTACCCTCAGCTCACCTGGCTATCCTCACAGTTGAGCCCCAGACAATTGTTCCTCCTGGGTGGCAGCAACTTCAGCTCCACCCTCAAGAGCATGCTACCCTTTGTAAAATTCTGGCCCTAGCTTTCCCCTTGCTGCTAATAAACAACTCCCTGGCATTATGTACTTTCTAAGTTAGTTCTGTGACTGAATGTGCTTTCAGAGCCAGATTGTCTAGCTGTGAATCTCTGCAGTGGGTAGTATAACACCAATCTAGTGAGATTGTCATTAGGATTAAATAAATTTATTTAAGTCAATGGCTTAGCACAAGGTAAATGCACAGTAAGTGTGACCTTGATCCTGAATTGTGAGATTCCAGCTGCCTGATGGGAGATCCATTGCTTCTACTTGGTCAGTCACATTGCTTTGTGATTGCCAGCTTGCCTTGATGTTCCACTGCTTACTGTGTAAATGATATGGCATTTGGTACCATCCCTTGCTTGCCACTCAGGACTTTTCCACTACAGTGACTGGAGATGGGGGCTAATTTCTAGCTAAGACCTCTTTATGGAAGAGATCACAAACATTGTGGCAAATCTTTGGCTAGACTCAGTTTGAACTTGAACTAGAAGTCAGAGTGAGATGAACTATGAGAGACTACTTTCCTTTACCCCATGGTTCATGATCAGCATTTCCATTCTCTAAAGTCTTTCTTCTGAGAGTTCACAGAACCTCATCAAGTTGTAGTCTCTATGCCTTACTCCCTCTATCCTTCCCTATACTCATGCCACACTTCTTGAGTTCTTCCTTCCGTTTACCAATGTGCATGACTATTTTGCAGGCGGCAAAACAGCATTGGGTAAGGCTGTTTGCCTTCAGGCAGTACATGAAAGGTACTTTCAATAAGGATAGTGTGGTCTTGATATGGCCTTCACTATTGGACCTGGGAAACTTGGTAGAAAATTGGAGATATAAAGGAAGAGATTGGGCATCTTTTAACAAAGGAGTCTGCATGTCAAGCCATCCTGAATGCTGGCAGTTAAAAATCTTGAAGTCCTGGCTACTCACAAATGTCTGCCTATCAAAGAGCTGAGGGGTATGACCAAATTCACTGTAACTTGGCATGAGATGGATTATACCTTCCTATAGGCAAACAGAGAAAAATTGTTGATTGAAAGTTGGAAGGGAAGCCTGAAGTTTAGTAGAGATGCTTGTGTTGTAATGACACACATGATACTATTTATTATGCTTGTCACTCAGTGTTTAATATACCTTATTTCACAAATTTTATTTTAAAATGTCCCATTATCAATGAATTTGGACAATTTAATTATACTTTGCCTAGGTGTAGTTTTCTTCAAGATATGTGTGTGTGCACATGCTCACATGTACACACACATGTCATTGAGCTTCTATCTGTACATTTATAGCTTCATCAAGTTTGAAAAACATTGAAATATTTTTCAAATTGTCATTTTAATTTTGTACCCTCTGGAAACTTTATGAACACCTACAACATGCCACTGAACTTGCCCTATAGCAATACTAATACTGACTTGCTCTTTTCTTGGATTCTTATAGCATTGGCATTGCATAACTTATTATAAAGCATCTAGAAACATTTTAAAGAATGTGGAAAGAGCAGGAGAGGTGGCTTAGCAGCTAAGAGCACTTGTTTCTCTTGTATAGGATCCTGCTTCAGTACCCAGAACCTACATGGTGCTTCCCAGCCTTCTGTAATTCCAGTTTCCTGGTTGCAACACTCTCTTTTGACCTCTGTGGTCATCAGGCATGCACGGCATGGTGCACATACATGCATGCAGGCAAAGCACCCACATACATAAAATGAAATAAAATAAAATAATTTGCTTTAAAAGTGCTTAAAGAATATGGTACAACCTGCATAGTTTACATTCAACTGTGGTGCTAGACCTTTCCTGCAAAGAATTATCATATTTCTGTCAGTAGGGTCCTGGATCCAATCACTCATGAGCACTGAAATACCACTGTGGTGCTTTTTATTTCATAAATTTATTTTAAATCTCTAGGAATCTGACAAGTACTTTTAAACATATATTTCATATTTAAACATGATTTTTTGAATATAGGTAATACAATTTCAATAACTTTTAAAGTGTTGTCTGTTAATTCACCAATTCGTATTCCAATTAATAGCTTGTTTACTTCTTGTTATGGGGAAATTATTGACATATGTTGTCATTTTAAAGTGGATACAATATGTTATTATGTTATAATTTTTATCTTATCGAATGTTGGAATATATATGTATATATACATATATACATATGCACACACATATTGAAAGTAGATCCTTATCTCATACAATACATCTCTCTCACAGTTTCCCCTCCAATTCCCTTTTATTCACTACCATTCTGTTTCCTCTTCAGAAAAGAGCAGGACTCCAAGAGATAGCTAGTTAGGACAAAACAAGATACAATAAGACAAAACAACTCCCCCATATCAAGGCTGGATAAAGCAAAAATAATCAATAAAATTATTCTTAATAATAATAACATTCTGCTATAATCATTGATTGATGCATCATCCAGTTGTCATCCAAGAGGCTTCCTCTGAGTATATGAGAGCAGGTGCAGAGACCCATAACCAGATACTATGTGGTGAGAGTCTAAATTTGAGATCTCCATCAGGTCTCTCCCCTCAGACTTGGAGAAACTCCATTGAAGAGGGAGAGGGAAGATTGTAGGAGTCAGAGGAACATAGAGAACATGGCCCTACAAACCAACTAAGCAGGGCTCATATCAGTTTACAGAGGCTGAAGCAGCAAGCACAGGACATGCATGGATCTGTATCAGGTCCTCTGCCTAAATGCTATGACTGTTAGCTTGGTGTTTTCCTGGGGTCCCTAAAAGTGGGAAAAAGTATGTCCCCAACTCTTTTGGCTTTTTAAAAATAATATTCTGGGGCATTTAAAAATATTGCATTTTAGTTGCTTGGGAAGAATTTAATTCATTTGGGTTTTACTTTTAAGAGTTTTCAATAGTATCATATTACTCAGTGGTAGAGACTACACACTCCTTACTGCTGATCAAGGCCCTTGTGGATATTCTAACCAAGACCCCACAAGCAATTAGGTTTTCCAATCTGACAGGTGGCATCACTCCCCATCTGAAGACTGAGACCGGTAATATTTGGATTTAGGAGACTGGTACATCTCTGTCTATGTCTCTCTATCTGCATTTGTCTGTGTCTGTCTGTCTGTCTGTCTGTCTGTCTGTCTGTCTGTCTGTCTGCCTGCCTGCCTGCCTGCCTGTCTGCCTGTCTGTCTGTCTTCTCTTCCAACATGATACTCTGCGAAGCCCAGCTATTCTGGTCTCTTTGGAGTCTGCTCTTTCCTCAGCCCAGAAAATCCATTAAGGTCTACTTTCATTTCCCTCTCCATATTATGGCCTAAAAAGATCACAGGGAAAATGAGTGTTGACTACAAGACTGTTTTATTTGTTTCCTTACACCTAAGAATTACAGCTATTTGTTGCCTAATGTTTAAAGTCCTGCAAAATGTTGTTTCATGTCTTTTCTTTTCTAAGTATGGTTATTGCATTCTGGAGGGTATACTCAAGCTCTGTTATACCATCTTACCCAAGACAAATGTTGTATATTCTTTCAAAGTAATCTAATATAAAAGAAGCATAAGGTAAATAAATGAGAGAGAGAGAGAGAGAGAGAGAGAGAGAGAGAGAGAGAGAGAGAAAGTGGAGGAGTGAAGGAACAATTAATCAACAAACTACCTAAAGCTCATTCATTTACTATCTACAATGTCAAGCACTAATAAAAGTTAGTTGCTTGGATAGAGATAGTGAGCTGGTGATGCTTAAAATGTGGAGCCTGTACGCTTTGAATGTTTAGTGGGACAAATGTGAAAGGAATGGACAAAACACAAATGGTTTGGACCCACGTTACTAGAAGAATGGCTTTGCCTTTTCTGAGATGCAGATTCATATGAGAAGATAGTGTTTGGAGGGAAAGATCAAGAGCATGATTCTAGACATATTAATCCTGAAGTACCTTTTCCATCAAACTGAAGTTCAGAGAAGAAGTTGAGCTTGTATTAGAGTTTTTTAAGATGTCACCATTCAGATATATTAAAAGCTACCTCACAACAACCGAAGCTTTAGTGTTAAGAAAAGGGGGGCAGGTCTTCAAAGAAGAGGGAAAAACAGAGGGTACAGAAGGAGCAGGAGAAGGAGGCAAGGAGAGCTTATTATTTCAAAGAGAAAGGGAATAATTACTAATATTTTGCTCAGAAAAAGAATAGAACATGAACAGAGAATGGCTTTTAAGATGGACTGCGTTCCTTTGTTGTCTCCTTAGTTCATCTGGGAGTAACCCTGATGTTCCTGTAGACTCTGCTAGACTACCATCTCTAGCTTTAGTATCCAGCTCAGGGATTGTCTCCCAGTGGGTGACTGGTGTGTGATAAGTGAATAAGAGATTTGAACAGCAGTTCATATTTTAGAGAGTTATGAACCAGAACATCTAGCCTTGGTTTATGATGGATTTCTGGCTTTTGCATCATTATGCATACTCTGAAGAAACTCTGGAAATACTTTCAGCCAAAGTCGAAGAAATTTTTTGTGCCAGACTGGTTATCTATATAATTCTGGTTACTCAGCTAGTAGATGAAAAGAGGCCCAGAAGGACTTGATGATTGAGACTGGGCTTTTTTGAAAATGGCATTAACATGCCTTAATGTAATTTTGGAAAGCACTTTTCTCGGGATCCCACTCTTCACCTCAGATCCCTGTCCAGATATTTTGTCTGCAGCAACTATATGGCCTGTTGTTTTACTTGCCAAGCTTCATTTTGTCCTTAAAATCCCTTGAATCCTCTTATTTATTCCTATTGCAAATCTTGCCTCCTCCGAAGTTTGTAGCCAAAGCAGCATGGCACCTCTGGAGGTGGAGTCCTCTCCCACTTCATTTATAATGCTGGTGTTTGCAGAAGTGAATTGCTTCTCACTACACCCCACTTCTTCCTATATTAACCAGGACTTTCTTTCCTTATTGTCCTTTGTAGCCCTTCCTAATGCACTTGCTAAATTTTAATCTCATTCCTTTGGCACCTGACCCCACCTAACACACCCACTTTCATGGGCTTTACTTCTAGTAGAATTGGTCTCAAGCACAAAAATCAATTTTCTACTGAATCTTTCCTCAAAATTGCTAAGCTTGATTTGTTAACGCCTCGATGAAAAAATAAAAAAACATCAAAAATGGCAACACAAAAGTAAATTTTAACAATAGCAGCACAAAGAGAACGTTTCTCAACCATACACCCTTTTTTTTCCATTCTCACTGTGTTTCTGTCCTTTCTCAGCTAAGATTGCAGACTCGCAATTATGTCACAGTTCTATCTCTTGTCCCTCACCTCCTACTCATCACCTCCTGAAACATAATTCCTTGATACTCTTCTTATTGCTCTCCCACAAAGGACCTATCTTTTGTCCCAGCTTTTCTTCCATCTCTCATCTCATGGGGCAGAAGTATGGACTCTCTGTGAAGTCCACCGGGCATTGGCCTTGAGATACCCGTCTTTCTTGGGAACTCTCTTCTCGTGCTTTTCAAGCCTTCTATCTGTACCCATCCTTGTCTTCCTTTTAGTTGGATACTTGGAATATTTGCACAGCTGTAGACATTTTGAACTCTGCCTCTATTGTCTATTCTTGTCCATTCATGATATGAGAATGGATTTGTACAAGAGTAATTCTCTTGTCAGGCAAACTGTGACAGTGTCCAGGCCAAACCCCAGGGAGTGCTGACCTGTAAAAGCCTATTGCAACAGGCTTTGGAAGTCATGGTGAAGGCAACATTGGCATATTACCGACAGATGCTTGATACACTGAAGGAGGAGGCATTAACTCTTGAGAAATGCTGCTTGGCTGTCATCAAGGAAGCAAATAATTATGGTGAAATCCAGGTTTCTGACTTGAGTGACTTGCCAGAAAGAAAGCCCTGTTAGGAGACTGGCAAACTGAAAAAGTGGCTAATTTATAGGCATATGTGGCAAATGTGGTTTTGGTTATCTGTGCTTTGAGGGTCAGACATCCCTCAGAGGAACTGGTTAATAGGCAACTAAAGATATGGGTGTGGAAGCTGATTAGAGACCTGTTGGTAACAAATGCCTTGGGAGTAGATGATGTTATTTGCAGAGTGTGACATTGAGAACAACCACCTGGCTAACTGTGTGAGCTGAGGCAATGTTTAGCTGCCTGTTCTGGTTCCCCTAAACAGACAGTTCTGATAAAAGGACATGCATGTGTGCTTAGATGATGTCACAAGGGAGTCAGAAAAATAGGAGGGCCTGTTTCTGGTAGAGAAGTTGCATAGAGTCACAGGGGAGGAATATTTTTTAATGCCAAAACTATATATAGAGAAAATATGTGTTATAGTGTCCTCTGATCTGCAAGCTTGCACTTCAACACAACCAGCCCTGAAATTGATCAGCGTGAATGGCCCTGGATTTATTTCCATTGCCTGGAATATTTTTGTCTCCATGGTCTGCTGCCTCCAGGGTCCAAGAAAGTACTTGTGGATGCTGGTTTCTTTCCCTCAGGTATCCTCATTAGCATCCTGATGCCATAGTCCCACAGAGAGCACCAGGAAAGCATCTCTGAGGCCGCTTGACGTGACTGCTGTCACCATGGTGACAGCTTCAGATGCTGGAAGAAGTGAAAGAGGCTGGAAAGAGGTCAGAGTTGAGGGCAAGTGCTGGGGTTCAGGCATGGCCTAGAGTACATTCTGTGGGGATAGATGTCCTTACAAGATCTCCTGTGTAACAAGAAGATATTCAGAGAAAAAAATGGAGGTTGTGTTATCAGGCCAGGCCAGAACAAAGACTGCTATACACATCCTGATTTCATTCTTGTTATTGGTTATTTCATTTATTTACATTTCAAATATTATCCCCTTTCCCAGTTTCCCCTCGGTAAACCCCATATTCCATCCCATTCCTCTGCTTCTATGAGGGTGTTCCCCAACTCACCCACCCACTCCTGCCTTACTGCCCTATCATTCACCTATGCTGGAGCATCAATTCTTCACAGGACCAAGGGACTCCCCTCCCAGTGATGCCTGACAAGGCCATCCTCTGCTACATTTGCAGCTGGAGCCATGGGTCCCTCCATGTGTACTCTTTGGTTGGTTGTTTAGTTCCTGACAGCTCTGCGGTGATCTTGTTGGTTGATATTGTTGTTCTTACTATGAGGTTGCAAAACCCTTCAGTTCCTTCAGTCTTTCTCTAACTCTCCATTGGAGTCCCTGTGCTCAGTCTGATGACTGGCTACCAGCATGTGCCTCTGGATTTGTTAGTCTTTGGAAGAGTCTCTCAGGAGACAGCCATATTAGGCTCCTACCAGCAAGTATATTTTGGCATCAGCAATAGTGTCAGGGTTTGGTGTCTGCATGTGGGGTGGATTCCCAGGTGGGGCAGTCTCTGAATAGCCTTTCCTTCAGCCTCTGCTCCACTCTTTGTCCCTGCATTTCCTTTAGGCAGGAGCAATTCTGGGCAACAGGGATGACATTAGCTAAAATACCCAACAAAGGGAAGAGAGAACCTGTAGAGACCATATCCAGAGGTTAGGCAAGGCCCATGGTTGAGGGATGGAGCCACCCACCCACATCCTGATTTCTAAGTGGAGCTTTGGCTGTGTGATGACAATGTTGGAATCCTATATGTAGGCTGTTAAGGATATTCCGCCTTCCCTGGTATTTCTTTCATATCCAAGTTTGAAGGTAAGCCTTCCCCTTCCCAATCCCAGATTTCATCATGAAGAGTCTTGACTTACTCAACTCTCTGGTCTGAGGATTTATAGCAGTGATGTGGAGTCAGAGGTAGTATGTCCAGCAGTAGAAGCCATGAGAAATCTTGGAGCATGTTGACCATATCTGTCCACATATAGTGAGATGCATAGATCAACCTTAGAACAGAAAAACTACTCTGAGGCCCTCTGACTCCATTCTTCTTGACTGTGGTGAGAGACACTGTAGTACACAACCTTCTTTCTAACTTGTGGCTGGCTTTTTCCTCAACTTCTTTTTCTCAATCTATTTTGTGGACATGTCTTCTATTCTGTGGATATGTCAACTCTCCTATGTTTGAACAAACCTTATAACCCCCCCCCCCCCCCCCGAATAATGATTGCTATACCAATATGAAACTATGGAACTCAGCATTGCTTCAGGATGTAAGGACCAAGGAAATAATTATACTTGCTCACTCTGATGTTGTATTTAAAATCTAAACAGTGCTAACTTATATAAATGCAGTTTTCTTTATTGTACCTTAGTGGATTTTTTCACACATTAACTACTAAGGTCAGTGGGTCTGGTTCTATTCTATTCTCACTCTGTCCATCTCTAGCTCCCCTGCTCTCTATGGGAACTATAGTCAACTGGTTATTGCTTTGTCAGGTGAGAGCCCTGGATATACATGGATGATGACCGAAAAATCCAATGGTGTGAAGAGCTCTCCAGCTAATAACCATAACCATCATCCTCCTCCTTCTATCAAGGCCAATGGCAAAGATGAGCACAGGGCAGGTAGCAGGTGAGTCCACAGAAGTTGAGTGAGTTTTGTTTTCCTTCTTTTCTTTCTTTCTCTCTTTCTCTCTCTCTCTCTTTCTTTCTTTCTTTCTTTCTTTCTTTCTTTCTTTCTTCCTTTCTTCCTTTCTTCCTTTCTTTCTCTCTCTCTCTTTCTTTCTTTCTTTCTTTCTTCCTTCCTTCCTTCTGTTCCTTCCCTCCTTTATCCCTTCTTCTCACTTCCTACTTCACTCTCTCTCTTTCTTTTGCCAGACTTAAGATGGAACCTCAGGGTTTTGTATATAATAGGAAATAACTCTACTCCTGAGCTGTATTCTCAGCTCATATTGGGTGATTCTATCAATAGCCCACAGTCTATACTAACTCCTTGAAGGTCTGACTTACAGTGACAAAGCAAGCTGCATTGGCTGTAAGATATCTTCAAAAGAGACTATGAGATATTTAGGCATGTCCTAAGAAACTCATACTAAGAGAACTTGTGTCAGCTCTATGCCTTTTTCTGCAGACCACAGTCTGTGGCAGCTGATGATGACACTTCCTCAGAACTGCAAAGGCTGGCAGAGATGGATACCCCACGGAGGGGGAGAGGTGGCTTCCGAAGGTAAGTCATCCACTTAAACTGACCTGCTTCCTCTTCTGTTCCTGGGACCTGTCAAATGGATACTAGACCCTCCTTTTAGGTGCACTAGACTTTTAAATCAGGGTTCTCAATTTTTGGGTCAAAACCCTTGGGGCATGTTGAAAGACCATTTCACAGGGGTTATTTATCAGATAGCCTGCATATCAGATATTTACATAACAATTCATAATGGTAGCAAAATTACAGTTATGAAGTAGCAATGGAAATAACTGAGGGTCGCTACAACATGAGGAACTGTATTAAAGGGTCTCAGCACTAGAAAGGCTCAAAACCACTGATCTAGATGCTTTTCCAAGGCAAGCTGAGAGTAGGAAGTAGAGGTTTCCTTTCATATTTGGCTGCCTCAGCACTGGGAAGAGGGGATCCTTTACAGCAGAAGGACCTATATGTAGGGTCTCAAAGTAGTAGGCCTTGTAGGAAAATCAAGAAGCCTGGGACAGGCTTTGTACCGGCCTGTTCTGATTCTTTACAGTCTCTATCCTGCCTTGAAGATCTCCTGTTTGTGCTTCACAGTGAACTGAAAAATCACATTACACAGGAAATCTTCGGAAGGCCATCCTCCCCCACAGGATGTACTTGAGATCACACTTCAGTTCTAATACTTGCCCACAATGCTGGCTTTTTTCCAGATCTTAGCATACAGGAAATCATGGCCTGGCCCATTTCCCTTTTCTCTTTCTCAACAGACAGTAAACATTCTTAGACAGGTCTTGTTTAAATAGCACAAGTTTGTTTGTTTGTTTGTTTGTTTGTTTGCTTGCTTTGGCACTGACTCCTTTCTTCCCTCTAGGATTGTCCATTTGGTGGGGGTCATCAGAGACTGGGCCAACAAGAATTTCCGTGAGGAAGAACCAAGGCCTGACTCCTTCCTAGAGCGTTTTCGTGGTCCTGAGCTCCAGACTGTGACAACTCATCAGGGGGATGGCAAAGGCGACAAGGACAGCGAGGGAAAGGGCACCAAGTACACCTAGCTAGCCTTTGGCGAGGGGGGGAGGCTCCAAAGTTTCCCACACCTGCCATGGCAAATTCTAACCATTATCAGGGGCAGTACAGGGCTGTGCCAAGCTCTGTTGTAGTAGATAAAGAACTGGGGAAAGATGACTTCCTATGTTTCTTTTTACTCTGAATATTTCCATTGTCTTCACCCAAGGCCTCCACAACAGTAGTGATCACCTCACTGTGGGAAACTGGAATATATTTTCTCACCATAGTGATTCCTTTGTCAGACATTCTTTTGCTGCCCATGGAGTGAATTTGGGCAGAAGAGGTGCTCAGCCCAAGCGTCAGAAGTCAGTACATGATGATCAAGCAGGGAGGCTTAGTCACAAAGTACTATTGAAGTCATGCCTGTTATAGCTCCACTATGATCACAAAAGCAGATTTTTGAACAGACTTATGTGGGAGCCAGGGGCATGAGACTCAAATGATTGAGAAGAAGAGGGAAGTGAGAGATGGGGAAGTAAAGAGTAGAATTGGAAGGTCTGATGTTCGAAGAATAAGGAGATAATAGTAGGTGTCTGGCCAATATTCACCATATCTGGTTAGTGGAGGGAAAAATGTTCTTGCCAAGTTAAGATGAAGCATCTGGGAAAGTGATTTGGAGGCTGAAGGCCAGAGAACAATAAGGGAAGATGGGGAGGAAGCACATACAGACCACTAGCTTGGAGTTTCTCTCTTTTTTTTCAAAAGGGACTCTGCCAATAGGCTTAAAGCACTTTTATCATCCTGAGGTACATATTCCTCAGACCCCTGAAAGCCTATCTGGGATGACAGTTCTGTCCTTGATATGTTTTCTAGGCAAGGCCCTTTCGGAAGCCAGGGTAGACAATGAACCTTCCAATGATCAGAATGGATCAGAGGTCTGGTATTTGGCTGTGGGTCTCTAAAAGAGGAAAACTTAAGACTACATATTCCTCAATCCACCAATATTCTTAATTCATTGATGTTTTGGAGAATTTTGGTTTCTGAAACCTTGAGTTCTAGCATCATAGTGATCTCTGTTTGTCTCTTCAGAAAGAAATTTGAACTGTTTGTTTTGGACCCAGCTGGAGACTGGTATTACCGTTGGTTGTTTGTCATTGCCATGCCTGTTCTTTACAACTGGTGCCTGTTGGTGGCCAGGTGAGCATGGAGGGGCCTGGGTGGGAGTGATCACAGAAGCATAGTCCACAGGAAGTGGGATTAACATTACAGCAATCTCAACTCTAGGCAGAGAGTATGCAATAACCCAGTGTTCTTTCTACATTTTCTGATTCTTGCTGAATTCTCTTTTACCTATTCTGTTACCCCAGTGCTCCCCATTAGTCACTATACCATCAAGTCTTCATGCTGCTCCTTTACCTGGCCCTTTAGTGTAATCTTCAGCTACTTTTTCATGCATGTCGGTGCAGTCCTTTGTAAAGCCATCCTCCTCCACTCTCTCTGGAAAAGCTACAGTAGTCTTACTTCTGTGCCTTGCAGATACACTTGACTCTTAACAGTACATCTGCCATAATTGCAACTGATATTCTATGTAGAAAGCAGGATCTTTTTATACTTCTCTTTCTTCTAAAACTATTTAATGGCTCCCCATTGTTTACATGATGGAGCTCTAAGGTTAATCTTCAAGGCTGACTGATCTTGGACTGAACAGCAGTCCAAATAGCATTGTACCCTATGGCAGTCCTTCACTCAGCAAGGGTTGCCTGCATACTTACTGAGTTTTCTGCTGGGTGTATGGTGAAAAGCAGGACAGGCATAGTCATTGCTTTTTCAGTGGTCTCAGCTAGACTGAGTGTAAATATGCAACAAAAGAAATGAACAACATAGAACTAGGGACTCTAGGTAGCAAGTTAACAGACAATTAACCATCACAATGGGTCTCTCAGATACCTTAGTTGAGAGCTTGGTGGGAGGTAGTAATCTGTTCAAATATGTGAAGTTGGCAGAAAGAACATTCTGGATAAAAGAAATAATAGGAAAGAGGCCCCTATCTCTCAATGTCCCAGTATGGCTGAAGGTTGCGGTCCAGTTTGTTCTGCACATTGTAGGGGAGTTTGGTTCTAAATGTGACCACTCTGCCCTTGGACTAGGTCTACCCATTCATTGACCTATTTTTCCAATTCTTCATACAAGGTTCCTATAGCCACTAAACCTTTTATAGTCTCACCAACTCTAGCTTAAACCCTACTCCTGTGTATAGTCTCATCCTGCAAGGGTTCAATGATGTGTTCAATAGGAATCTATAGAAGAAATGAATAAAGAAGCTAGTCAGCTGTTCTTCTAATGACTGGTTTCTTTATTCAATTTATACCACTGATGACTTTCATTCTGGGGCCTTGAACCAGGCATGTGGCATATAGTCATGACTAAGATGTGTTCTGTTTCTGGATCTCAGTCAAAAACATAAGGATGATGATCAATGGTCATTGGTGATATACATGCAGTGATGTTTATTTAGTAATAAGAGTTAAGGTAGAAGTCACTAGTCCTTGTCACTAAGCTGTGACTCACCCATGTCCCTGGTGGCCTCACAAAGCTCTCCCTGCAGACATGATATACAGCTTAGGACCACTATGGGGCCTTACCAGGGTCTGTGAATGAAGCCAGTCCTGTCCTCCTACAGAGCCTGCTTCAGTGATCTACAGAGAAACTATTTTGTGGTGTGGCTGGTGCTGGACTACTTCTCAGACACTGTCTATATTGCAGACCTTGTCATTCGGCTGCGCACAGGTGAGTGAGTACCTGGGATGCACAGGCGGCAGCTGGACTCCTAAGTTCAAAGAACTGAACCCAAGAAAGTAGACCTCTGCCAGGATCCTCTTTAAATCTTATAGCCTTACATACTTACAGAGGTTAAATCTGGCAGGGTTTTTTTGCTTTCTTCTGATCTGCCTTGACATGTGGTCTGTAGAAAGGAAGGCTAAGTGAACAGTTTGTTCCTTGTTGAGAATTATCTTATAGGGAGACATAGGACTGAGGATAAAAGTGATGTGTTGGCTTATATCTCTATCAGGCTTCCTAGAACAGGGGCTCCTGGTCAAAGACCCCAAGAAATTGCGAGACAACTATATCCACACTTTGCAATTCAAATTGGATGTGGCTTCTATCATCCCCACTGACCTCATTTATTTTGCTGTGGGTATCCACAGCCCGGAGGTGCGCTTCAATCGTCTGTTACACTTTGCCCGTATGTTTGAGTTTTTTGACCGCACTGAGACACGCACCAGCTACCCCAACATCTTCCGAATCAGCAACCTGGTCCTCTACATCTTGGTCATCATCCACTGGAATGCTTGTATTTACTATGCTATCTCTAAATCCATTGGCTTTGGGGTTGACACCTGGGTTTACCCCAACATTACTGACCCTGAATATGGTTACCTGGCTAGGGAGTACATTTACTGCCTTTACTGGTCCACACTGACCCTCACCACCATTGGAGAGACACCACCCCCTGTAAAGGATGAAGAGTACCTATTTGTCATCTTTGACTTCCTGATTGGTGTCCTCATCTTTGCCACTATTGTGGGAAATGTGGGCTCCATGATCTCCAACATGAATGCCACACGAGCAGAGTTCCAGGCCAAGATTGATGCTGTCAAACACTACATGCAGTTCCGAAAGGTCAGCAAAGACATGGAAGCCAAGGTCATCAAATGGTTTGACTACTTGTGGACCAATAAGAAGACAGTAGATGAACGAGAAGTCCTCAAGAACCTGCCAGCAAAGCTCAGGGCTGAGATCGCCATTAATGTTCACTTGTCCACTCTGAAGAAAGTACGCATATTCCAGGATTGTGAAGCTGGCCTGCTGGTGGAACTGGTACTGAAGCTTCGTCCTCAGGTCTTTAGTCCTGGAGATTATATTTGCCGTAAGGGGGACATTGGCAAGGAAATGTACATTATCAAGGAGGGCAAGTTGGCAGTGGTAGCTGATGATGGTGTGACTCAGTATGCTTTACTCTCAGCCGGAAGCTGCTTTGGTGAGATCAGTATCCTTAACATTAAGGGTAGCAAAATGGGCAATCGGCGCACCGCCAATATCCGTAGCCTGGGCTACTCAGATCTCTTCTGCTTGTCCAAGGATGATCTTATGGAAGCTGTGACTGAGTATCCTGATGCCAAGAAGGTCCTGGAAGAACGGGGTAGGGAGATCCTGATGAAGGAAGGTCTATTGGATGAGAATGAAGTGGCAGCTAGTATGGAGGTAGATGTTCAGGAGAAGCTGGAGCAGCTGGAGACAAACATGGAGACCTTGTACACTCGCTTTGCCCGCCTGCTGGCTGAGTACACTGGGGCCCAGCAGAAGCTCAAGCAGCGCATCACAGTGCTGGAGACCAAGATGAAACAGAACCATGATGATGATTACCTATCAGATGGGATAAACACTCCTGAGCCAGCTGCTGCTGAATAGCCATAGGTGCCTATCCAACCTTGCTTTGACCCCAGGAGTCAGAAGTGCTGTATACAACTTCACATTTACACACATTATGCTCATGCCCCTCTGAAGTCTCCCCAAAGCCTTGCTGAGGCTTAAGGTTTTGGCTACACCTTGGAGTCCCCCTCCAAGTTCAGCTAACAGCCAAGCTTGTAGGCAATGGAGATCATGTGGGTTGAATTTTCAAGAGCTTGACCTCCTGAGCCTGAAAAGAAATCAGAGAATAGCTAAATTGTCCTTCCTGGGGCCTTTCTGGGACTAGATAACTAGACAGTGTTCTCTGAAGAACACTGTGCACCACAATGCCTGACTCCTTTTAGCTTCTTTACATCTAGTCACTCCCTACTGCATTCTGCCCCAAATATCTTTTTAATGTGTTCTCTGAAAAGCTTGTTTCCATGCACATGTACACATTTAATACTTGGTTGCAGACACTGGACCCCCTACCCTGTCTCCCAAGGCATGCAAGGGCTGTGAGGGGAGTGGTAGGGTGGGTTTGAGTGTGTGTGCTCAAGGTCGTACTTCCTTGTCAGACAATGTCACTCTGAGAAGGAGGTGGCTTTGGCTGTCACACCTTTATGCACACAGGTTCTGAAGAGTTTGTGAAGGCTAATGCTGGGTGAGATACTGTGAATTAGAGGCACTTAAAAGTTAATAAACCCCTTTCAGCTACTTGTGGTTATTGCTCAACTCTCTTTCTTTGCTCAACTCTCTTTCTTCACATTTCCCTTCCCCTCAACTAAGAGTTTCCCACTGGCATGTATTTAGGCATCTTCCTCTGCTCACCTGAGCCTTAATGCTCTTTTAAGACTCATGCCTGAAACGAGATCTTTGTAGAAAATTCCTTTACCTACACCCGCTCCCACACTTTTCAGAGTACCCCCTTTCCTGGTTCTTATATTCTGTGTCCAGTTTTGACAGACTTGGTTGCCCTTCCAGAGTGTGGGCTTTATGGAGCTAAGGTCAAGGCAGTCTCCCTCACTGTTTTAGCTTTAGCCTTGGTGATGTGTCTTCCACAGAGGAGACATTCAATGTTTACTTATCTGGAGAGTAAAGGAAAGCTCAGGTGAACGAATGCAGAAAAGAAAGAATACAAGTGACCAAAAATCATATGCTTCTAACTGCAAACAGCCACATCCTCAGAGAAATACTGACTCCAGTTTCCTGTTCAGGCATACTATTACCTCACTCACTCACTTACTCATCTGCTTCCCATAGGAAAAGTATATGTGGAATATATCATCTGAAACGTTGTATAAAATCAATCATCAACCCTTTCTCATATTGAGAAACTCAGTATCCACTAAATAACTTCTTATTCCACCCACCTAGTTCATGACAATTTACATTTGATTTTCTAGAAATGTGGCTGCCATAGGAATATTATGTAAATAAGATCCTGTAGCACTTGTTCTGTGTCAGCTTACTTCACATGGTATCATTAAAATGTATCCATGTTGCATCACATGCTATATTTCCTTTCCTTTTCAAAGGTCAAATAATATTCCAGTGTATGGATATGACACATTTTATTCATTCAGCCAGCAACCGATGAGTGTTCAGTTTCTGCCTATAAACATAGATATGCAAATGTCCTGGGATCCTGTTTTTTAGTTCTTTAGGAGACAAATTTATTCAAGTGGAATTGTTGGGTCCTACGGTTTCTTTTATTTTTAGGAACTGTCACACTGTTTTGTTCAATTTTAATTATTTTTCCATATCCTTGCCAACATTTACTTTCAGGTTTTGGATATGAGCCCTCCTCCTGGGTGTGAGACAGTTCTTTATTTTGGTTTTGACTTGCCTTTCTCTTATGAGTTATGACTCTGTGCATTTTCACATTTGTTGTATGTCTTTTTTTGGAAAAATATCTTTTCAAATTCTTTGGCCACTTTCAAGTCATCAGATTGTAAGTGTTATTTATGTATTATAAATATCTTCACCACATTTGCAAATATATTTCCTGTCCCTCAAGTTGCCTTTTCACTCCCTTGACTGTGTCTTTCAATGCGTGATTTTTAAAATTCTTTTAACTGTGCTTCTTTTAAATTCACTGTAGTTTCTTTTCTCATTCCCTGGTTTACAGTAAAAAGCCTTAGCTAGAGGAAGTCTCACAGGAGGAATCTGTAACATCACACAGACTCAGGTATTGGGCCTAAGGTGGTACCAGTAGGGAGTTAGCACTGGTGATGATGGGTCACTGCTTTGTATGTACTTGGCTTCTCTATCGTGCTATTATGCTGGAAAAAAAAGACTGTAAGCCCTTCAGCTTAAGAGATGTCCAGCCAACAGGAAGAGAAGCCCCTGTATCTGTAGCCCTGGACAGCTGCTTGCTGTGTTGCTGCTTGTTGCTAAGGCTGCACTGAATTAATTTTTTTTACAAGCACTGGAACCTGCACAAGACGTTATTCTTTCAAGCTTAGAAGAACACTGGTGCCAAAAACAGGTGGATGGCTGTATTGAAAATGATTACCTTCCTATCAGCCAGAAAGTGGTAGTTTTTCTATGGAGTCTGGCTTACCTTTGACCAAACCTCTCACAGCTGCTTGCTTTCACAAAGCAGGGCATTCTTCTGGCTCTCTAGGTTTAAAATACAGACTTTAAGGCTCAGCTTCCCTTTCCCCAGGCATCCTTATATTTCATCTTCCACAACGTTTGCTCTGCATTAGATATCTATGTTTTCTTAATCCTGAGTGAGGTGCATGTGCGCGTGCATGTGTGTGTGTGTGTGTGTGTGTCTGTGTGTGTGTGTGTGTGTGTGTGTGTGTGTTGTATTTGTGCGTCTGTTTGGGACGTGGCACAGACATCCGGTGAGCCTTTGGATGTCAGCCTAGTCAGACAGTGTCTATTTCTGACCAAGCCCCATCCACCCCCTTTCCTCTGTTCTCTCAGCAAGATCGTGACTCTCTGCTGCTTGTTGCTGGCCACCACCCCCGCCTCTCTCTGTAACTGTGTGTAGTGAAAACGCTGAAATATATTTCTCATTGTGTGCTGTGTTTATTCAGTACAACCTGATGTTCTCTGCTCTTAGTTTACAAATGTTTAAATTGGAATGGTTTTATTTTCTTCTGAAAATATCCATAGAAGATAATTTGCCCCGTTTGTGCATGGCCATCAATTTTCTTTTGTATTGGTGACATATAGAAAACAAAAGCCTCCACTGCCTCCCACTCCTCCCCTTTCTGTCTGACCCTTGTTGTCACTGCTTCTCTTACAGACTGCCACTCCCATGCTGGCTCAGACTGAGCTCCAGCCTCAGCAACATTAATCTATCTGTTTCATAGCCTGAAGCTGAAAGATAGAACACTTGTCCCATCCTTTCTTGGAGGGAGGTCAATGTAGAGGGATCTCCTACTGTTTAGTCTAGGAACAAGGAAGTCCTCGGGGCAGATAAAAGGAACCCAACCACCAGAGGGCGCACTGACATCAAAATGGAGTGGTTATTCTGTGTTACAGCCCCTTTACAACACACACACACACACACACACACACACACACACACACACACACACA
>JANHMN010000005.1:2983233-3035475 GCA_030674055.1 Rhabdomys pumilio | reverse complement strand
TGTGTGTGTGTGTGTGTGTGTGTGTGTGTGTGTGTGTGTGTGTGTGTATTGTGGTATGTGTGTGTATTGTTTACTTATTCTCTGGAGGGGGGTCTGCTGATGAGAGTTCTTCAACAAGAGCAAGGAGCTGGGATAAGCAGGGTTGGGATGCCATCTGGTCCCAGCAGGAGGAATGGCGTGCCATGCTGTCCATGGGTTCACTTGTAGGTCACTTTTTCCTCTGAAAGAGACTGAGCTACCAGATATTAAATGATTTTCCTTCTCTCTGAGTTGCCCCTGGAATGACAATCTATCCCTATTTTCAGCACTTCCATGGTATCTCAAGGTGGAGAGTGTTCTAAGAGAGTCCAAGAATGCTACTATTTTGTTCTGTGGACAGACTTACTCATTTCTGAGAACCTTATACTGGTCTTGAAAGATGCAGTTTGGCAATCCAGATAGAGTGTCAGACCAGTAAGCCAAATGAGCTAAGATGTTGGAGCAAAAGGACAAGAGTCCCTGTTTGTGGTTGGGAATGGGTGGAGCCTGTGGCTGCTGGTGGGAGGGGTAGAGCATGAATTGAATTTTTCTTGGGCTTCACAAATCTGAGAATTATCTTGACTTCCCTAGTTGAACTGAAGAAATTGATTTGTCTTTTGGACTCAGAGTTTCTCAGGGCCCTTCGCAGTCCTTCTGAACTCAGGAAGAGAATCTATTTGTCTTCTTATCACATTGCTGAAGTGATAACTTCCAGCAAGGCCTTTGGAGTTGCCAGTTCCTGTGGATCAATGTTTTTAATTAGATGGGTTTTCTTGTTTCTCCTTTATTGGACTGAGTAAGCAAATTAAATTGAGCAATTTGTTGTTAGGTCATTTAAGTGCCAACTCGATTTCATAACCTGGTCTTGTGCCACATTCAAGTTCTTCCAACTTCTCCTGGAATGATGGAACCAGACAGCAGCTAGAGGAATAAGTATCCTGGGGATGGGGTCAAGTCCACAGGACTTAGCCCACCTCTTTTCTGTGGTCTAAGCATATCATTAAGGTGGGTGGTTCCAGGACTTTAGAACCTGGGTTGGATGAGAATAGTAGTGAGACGCTACTAATCAGAAGTTTGGTTGCCTTATGTCATGGCCTCTGTTTCCCTGTTTAGTGTGTAACCCTACTGAAACTCTGGCATTTAGTAGCACTCAGGCTCTGGATTAGTGGGAAATGTTCAAGTATCACTAAAGTGCTACTGGTTTGTTTGGTACTGAAATACAGATCTTGGGAGGTCAAGCCAGGTGGGGTGAGCATGTTGCTTGAGTAGAGCCAAACGCCACTTTGGCTAAACTAACTAACTAACTACCTCCAACTAGCTAACTACCACACAGTTTACCCTCGGCTCTAAGCTCCAGAAAGCTATCCTCTGTGCTGTTCTGTTTCTGGCCTCAGAGTATACTGGGGGAGCTCTAGCGCCACAAGTAGAGCATGCCACAGGCAATTCCAAGCCCTTGCCAGCTCTCCACATCCTGAGAGCCCTTTTGTATGACCTGGATTTCACTGAGGGGGCTTCACTAAGACCCTCAGTTATGGAAGCATTAGGGGAAGAACAGACTCAAGCACAAGGTGTAGCAGGAAGAAGTTTTCCAAAAAATGTTGGCTTTTTTTGAATCTTCCTATCATAGTATCTCCAATGGTAGAATTTTGCTCTCTGTACCCCCCGCCCCCAATCCTCTCACTGCGGGGGATCTCTGGCCACATACACTAGCAGCACAAGGCCGTGCAGCAACACTGTTTGTGACAAGTCTTTCCATTTCTTGTCCTAGAACACAGAGGATTTGTTTAGCTGTGAACATTTTGCCTCTCTGATTTATTCTGGGAAGGAATATGGTTGCTGTGTGCTCTGGAAGAGGGTAGGGTTGGTGGCTGCTGTTGGAGAGTAGAATTGGAGACTCTAGGCTATATTCCAGGCTCCTGGGATGCAAGAGTGAGCCGGCAGGTCTGCAGACAGGCTGCCAGGACCTGTTGAATTCAGAGAGGCAGTGACAAGATGTGACATACATACCAGGACAATGGCTGGAGGGCTCCTGTAAGGGCTGGGAACAGGCATTAAGACCATAGCATTTGGTAAATAACATTAACAAGGAAAGCATCTGGGCAGGCAAATTGGTAATGCAGACAGAGATTTGTGACTGCACTAGCTGTCTGCCTCTGAGTCACTGCTGCAGATCGATTTTAGCTCTGAGCACTAGGATATGCAATGTGCTTCAAAATTACTGCTGGGTTGGAGCCCTTCCTCGAAGAAAGGAACAAGCAATGGGCATAGCACCAATGACCCAGGAGTATTGCTTCTTCACTATAGGCTTCAGTTAGGGTTCATGCCTTTTCACCTTTACCCTCTTGAGTAAACTTGGTTTCCATTTTCCGGAGATTCCTCTGAGTTCTACTTGACCAAGCTGCCTATTGCTGTCTGTATCTGTTCAATGCTTGGTTAAATTTAGATGCCAGCAAATGCTTGTTGAACAAATGGGTAGCCAAGCATGTTTCCTGTGTCTTTGTATATGTGTATGTGTATGTGTATGTGTATGTGTATGTGTATGTGTATGTGTATGTGTATGTGTATGTGTATGTGTTCGTGTGTGTGTGTGTGTGTGTGTGTGTGTGTGTGTGTGTGTGTGTGTGCTGGTGGAGGGCATGTTACATATGTGGAGGAAACCCTTTGGAATTTGATTCTCTCATTCTATCACATGGTTCTAGGAATTGACCTCAGGTCCTTAGGTAAGAAGGAGGTGCTTTGTACCTCTGAATTATCTTGCTGACCTCTTGATTTCTCGGTGTGTAGATTTGTCTATTTCCTATTCCATTTATAAAACAAAATATAGTCTTTATGAAACAAATTATATTCACAACAGGAAATCATTTAGGTAATAAATGAGATCTTGATGACGTGAGCCAGTGGGTAGGTGGAGATGACAGAGTATGAGAAAGAAGAAATAGGCCTACAAAGAGCCCCAGGAACACAGTTCATATTGTAGGTTCAATATTGCCCTTACTTTTCTGTTCTGATTACAGGTCTTCTTGGGCAAAGGCAATGTAGGCAAGGCAGTGAGGGTACAAATGGCTAAGGGCTGACAGTTCATGCTGTACTTGTTGGCTTCATTTCTGCCTGCAGTACATCCTTGTGAAATGGACAACCTTAGATGTGTGTCCCCTAAACTGTTTTGAGTCCCCAGACAGTATCAACAGCCCCTCATTTTGAGCCTGAGACCAAGATTTCTGATGAGGTGTTAACTCAGTTGTAGCCACATTGTCAACTGCAGACATTTGAGATTTTTGATTTGAAGCTGGCTTGAACTTGATTTTTGTGTGTTCTCAAATATCATCATGTGTTAGATCATTTTTGAATGCTGTGAAAGTCATATCTATGTGTTAATATGTTTGCTTGTAATTTAAGAATACCTTTATTTTAAATATCATATCAAATATCAGGTTTCATTCTGGTGTTTTTATACATAATTTGTTTTTGTTAAACTTGAAATTGCAATTTATCCCACACCACCTCTTTTCCCATTTTTTCTTTATTTTTAAATTTAATTTTATTAGATATTTTCTTTATTTACATTTCAAATGTTATACCCTTTTTTGGTCCCCTCCCCAAAATCCTCTATCCCATCCCCACTCCCTTGCTTCTACAAGGGTGTTCCCCTACCCACCTACCCACTCCTGCCTCCCATCTCTGGAATTCCCCTACACTGGAGCATCCAGCCTTCACAGGACCAAGGGCATCTCCTCCCATTGATGTCTGACAAGGCCATCCTCTGCTTCTTATGTGGCTGGAGCTGTGGGTCCTTCCATGTGTACTCTTTGGTTGGTTGTTTAGTCCTTGGGAGCTCTGGGATGAGGGGTCTGGTTGGTTGATATTGTTGTTCTTTCTATAGGGTTGCAAACCCCTTCAGCTCCTTCACTCCTTTCTCTAACTCCTCCACTGGGGACCCCATGCTCAGTCCAATGGTTGACTAAGAGCATCCCCTCTGTATTTGTCAGGCTCTGGCAAAGCCTCTCAGGAGACAGGTATATCAGGCTCCTGTCAGCATGCAGTTCTTGGCATCTACAATAGTGTCTGTATTTGGCAACTGTATATATGATGGATTCCCAGGTGGGGCAGTCTTTGGATGGCCATTCCTTCAGTCTCTGCTCCACACACTGTATACATATTTCATCCTGTGAGTATTTTGTTCCCCCTTTTAAGAAGAATGGAAGCACTCATACTTTGGTCTTCCTTGTTCATGGGCTTCATATGGTCTGTGAGTTGTATCTTCGGTATTTCAAGCATTTGGGCTAACATCCACTTATCAGTGAGTGCATACTATGTGTGTTCTTTTGTGATTGGGTAACCTCACTCTTTCAACCCTTCATTCTTTGCAGTTTTCACATCAAGTGTGCACTATTATATACCTTTAACTTGGTAGCTTTTCCCCCCTTGTGATCACACACACAGCTGAAATCTGCATACAAGGACAGAAATGTGATGTTTGTTTTCTGTGTTTGGATTACCTTAATATAGTATTTTCCAGTTCTGCCCATTAACCTGCACATTTCATACTTTATATTTCTTTACAACTGAATAAAATTTTATTGTATATACACATCTTCATTAACAATTCATCAGTTGGTGGATGTCTAGGTTAATTCTATTTCCTAGCTATTATGAGCAGAACAATAATAAACTAGGTTGGTCAAGTACTTCAGCAATAGGATATAGAGTCTTTGGTAGTATGTCTAGAAGATGGTATAGATGGATCATATGGGAGTTTTATTTTTGAATTTTGAGAAACATCTATATTGATTTGTATAATTTTTTCTGTGATTTTTAGAACATGTTTTTTCATGTTCAAGGACCATGCTTACATCTAAGAAGACTTATTTCTTTGGACTACTGGCCATGAAAAAGATCCAGAAGGTTGTACACACACACACACACACACACACACACACACACACACAAATATACACTCATGGATTTTCTCCAATGCAGACCTGGGGCTCAGAGTTTGGAGAAGAGGTAAGGATTCTGAGTGAAGAAAGTAAGGAAAAAATGGAAGCATGGTAAAACCAAAGAAAAATGGAAGAAATGGAGGGAGGAAGCTACAAAGCATGGAGGAGGACACCTAGGCTTTTATCCTGATGGCTCATAGTTACATAGACACATATATTCATATATGTAACTGTGTTTTATTTATTTATTTTGGCCACCCACTTATATTCTTTTTCTTTCTGTTTCTTTTTCTTTTCCAAGTAGTCTTTCCTCTGCAGACATTTTATTAATTCTTTGATAATTTAATGCAATGCATTTTGATCATATTCACCCAACTCCTCTCCTTAACTTCTCCAGGATCTTCCTCCAGCATCCTGCCATCCTAATTTTATGCCTTTAAAAATTTAATCACTCATCAACATCAATTTGTGTTTCTCATATATTCATGGCTCTGGGACCACTCATTGTACTATGATCAAACTACAAGGAGCCATCCCTTAAGGAAAACTGACTACCCCACCACCAGAAGACATCGATTGTCAAGAGCTCATCAGTTAGGTGTGAGGACTCATGAACTGCTTCCCCTTCCATTTTAGACACTGTTACACTGCAGTCCTCCCTAAACTCTGGCTCTTAGACCTTGGCAGACAATAGAGCTGAAAGAAACATGGACAGTAGAGGCCTGTCTCATGAAGTTTCAGAGGAGAGTGTAGGTATTCTATCATGAACTGAGACAAGGCCATTCTTGCAGTCTTTTGGCTAAGAATATGACTTCATTCTTCTACTGTCCTGAGAACTTGAATGAAGTTAAATTTAAAGGCAATGGACTAGTTTATTTCACAGGGGAAATTTTCAGATAGGAGAACATTCCAGTTGTTGCTAAGAAAGCAGATATAATTGTTACAGATTACAGTACTGAAGAGAAATCTCATTTGCTGCACTGGGACAATAGAAAGAGTGTTCTAATGGCAAAATTCTATTTATTAGAGGCTCCATTTTATGTAGATGCATTTTTTAAAGGAAGAAAGCCTAAATTGAAGGGCTTCTCTGCTCTTCAAAGCTATTTAGGAAAATGTTTCCCTGGGGTAAACACAGCTGATACAGCTGTGACCCAGGCACACCAGTCTCCAGTCCAAGTCAGTAGCACAACTTGGCAATGTCATACATGTGGTACTTATTTTGAAGGAATGAAAGATACAAAGTTGAGAATGTCATGGAGAGTAGTTCAGGCAATGTGAATCTGGGTCATAATTCCTGCCAAGAAACCTTATTGTACCTTGAGAAATATCCTTCATGGGTTTGTGTATTTGAGCACTTGATGCCTGTTGATTGTACTGTTTAGTATGGTTAAGAAACCCTTAGGAGCTGGAGTCTTGCTGGAGGAAGTATATTGTTGAAGGTTATAGCTTTACTCCATTTTGTGTTATCTCTGCTTCTTGTGTGTACATGAAATTGTGATCAATCAGCTTCCTATTCTTGCTACCATGCCCTTCTGTTACCATGCCCTCCCTTCCATTATGGACTCTATGTCCCTGGAATTGTAAGCCAAACTAATTCCCTTTCTTTTCTAACTTGCCTTTGGTAATATTATTTACAGGAGCAAAAGAAAAGTAACCAATAGAAGTCCAGGTAAGCAGCTGTGTGAAGCTGTGAAGAATAAGATGCTGGAGAGTTCTGTGAAGTTGAGCTGTGAATATGAAATGGGGCCCAGCTAGGAGAAATGGAGAGATCCAGGCAATTTCATCATGAGCCCCAAACAGAAGTGCTTGAAATTCCTAATGTCATGATTTCTCCACTATGATAGATTATAACTTAGAACTGTGAACTATATAGACCCTTTCTCCCTTAGGTTGCTTTTATCACAACAACTAACATCTATCTGTTGGTAGGTTATCTATTTACAATGTTTGGATGAAGAAGAAACACACAATTAAATACTGCTTTTTAGGTCTGGAGAGATGACTCAGTAAAATCCTTGACGCACATGGGATCTGAGGTTGTATCTCTAAACACTCATATAAAATATCAGTATGGTGATTCATGCCTGTATAATGCTAACAATACGGAGGAGCTGGAGACAAGAGGATTTTGGAGAATTAATGGCCAGCCATTCTAGCTGAGTTGGTGGGCTCCAGGTTCAGAGAGAAACATTATTTAAAAACATAAGGTAGGAAGTGACTGAGGAATAAAGCTAAGGTTGACTTTTGGTCTCCATATGAATACACACAAACAAACATGCATGAACCTTTATGTCTGCATGTGTAGATGCATGTACTCATACACACACACACACACACACACACACACACACACACACACACAATTCTAATGAGGTTGTGTTTTCCTAGCAAAAAAAAAAAGAAGAAAAAAGAGGAGATGTTAACAATCTCCCTGTGAAACAAGAGTCTCTGTCAAGGATTCTGGGGAAAAGTGAACTTTGAAGAGTCATTTATGTTTGAGATGGATTTTAGTCCCCACAACCACCATAACCATTATCGCCACCACCACACACAGTATAGGTCTCTCAGTTGTTTTAATTTGACATCAGGAGGGATGGCCAAATTTTTGGTATGCCTTGGGAATGAAGAAGATTGCAATATTGTGTCTTCAAAATACCAAGTCACTGAAATGGAAATTGGCTGCCATGTCAGAAAAGAAATAAGGGAGAGAAAATTGCCTTGTGAGCAATTCAGCTCAGCCATAAATATCCTCAATAATCCTTCATACTTTGCTGTGCGTTGTTGGGCATTGAGCTGTTTTTCATCCATCAACCCACTCAGTAGTCACGTTGTATCTGTGAGGTAAATAGGCCTAGAATTAGCTACCAGAAATGGAGAAAGACATGAGAATAGCAAGCAGACCTCACAACCTTAGCTCTGATTACTGCAGTTCATGTCAAAAGGTCCTTGTACTGTAGTGGAAAAGCTGACCTCAAGTCTTTCCATGAGGGGAGGAGACAAGGGCTGACTGAGCTTCAAGGAGCCCAGACTGTTAAGCTCCTCTTACCTTTTACTAGTTTTATAAAGCATACATTTCAATGGCTTGTACTATATTCAAAATGATGTGTAAAATTTTGGTGTGGTGACACACATCAATAATACTAGAACTCACAAAACTTAGGCAGGCGGGGTTCTATGAGTTTGAAGTCAAACTGGATTATACACAGAGTTTTTTGATAGCCTGGACTACATAGAAAAATCTTACTGCTTTTCCAGAACACAGGTTCAGTTCCCAGCACTAACACTCGTTTTCAGATTTCATATCTGACTACTTATAGCCACATGTAACTCCAGCTCCATGAGATCCAATTCTATCTTCTGGCCTCCCTAGGCACTTGCACACACACACACACACACACACACACACACACACACACATACACAAGCACACACGCACACACACAAATTAAAAGATAATTATCTAAAATCATGACTTTGTGATTCTACAAAAAAATTATTTAGCACTCCCTGAAACAGCAATTTATTCTCCCCTTACTCTTTATTTTCTAGAATTTTATTGTTGAAACTTGTTTGTGGACTCAGGGTGCAGAGTTGAATTAACTTCATCTACTGCTCATTTCAAAGTTGGCTGCAAGCATTAACTATGGCATTGACAAAGTCTCTGCCATCTGAGTTTTCTCTTCCTATGTATCCCACTCCCTACACCCTTTGCTCCCTCCATGAGTGTGCACTCTAATGCATTTGAGATGAGTCACTGAATATGTATGCCTTCTTATAAAATAATAGTGTTGTTTTGGGGTATGTGTTTTTAATTTGCATAAATGTTATTGTGCTATAAATCTTGTTCTGTTTCTCACTTAAAACATCAGCACTATAATTTGGAGATCACTCCATGTTCTGAATATATCTGCTTACTTCAAAATGCTGCTTAGTATTCTGCCAGTCTAGTCATCTAGCTGAAGTTAGAAAAGTCTGTCCTCAATCCCATGCAGTGTTTTCAGAAACAATTCTATGTATGCTCTGATGGGCCAATGTTAAGGTAGGTTCCCATATGAGGATTCTCTGGATCAGACTCCACGTATATTTAACTCACTGGGCACCAGTGAGTGGTTCTCTAAGACAGTGGAGCAGTTTATTGGCCTCTCCTAAAGTAGAACAGGAGAACACATATTTTGCTCTGGCTCAACACAATACTATCCAATGTTTCAAGGCCTGCAAATCCACTGGGACTAACTATGCCATGTTTTACTTTGCATTTCTTTAACTTTTAACGTGTTTTGGGATCATTTTATAGGCTCATTGTCCATTGAATATCTTCTCATATAACTCACTTGATTGATTTTTCCCCTTGTGTCTCTGATTCTATCTCTTATTTTATACACACATATATTTGGACTTCTCTGTTTTTGTTAACTTACAGGTTTTTGCTTTTTTTAGCTTTTTAAAATACACACACACACACACACACACACACACACACACACATTGGATCCCATTACAGATGGTTGTGAGCCACCATGTGGTTGCTGAAAATTGAACTCAGGACCTCTAGAAGAGCAGTCAGTGTTCTTAACCACTGAGCCATCTCACCAGCATCCCCCTTTTTAACTGTTATTATTCTCTCAGACATTATATCCCCATTGCAGTTTCCCCTCCCTCCTCTCCTCCCAGTATCTCCCCCAACATCTCCTCTCCCCTAGATAAACTCCTCTTCCATTTTCCTTTTTAAAAAATGTAGGCCTCCCAGGGATATCCATGAAACAGGGCCCAAAATGATACAATAAAACTGGGCACAAACATTCATATCATAGCTGGACATAGCAACACAGTAGGGGGAAAAGACTTTCAAGTGCTGATAAGAGTCAGAGATATTCCCAACTCTCATTGTTGAGAGTCCCAAAAGAACACCAAACTACACAATAAGTGACCTAAATCAGATCCATACAGGGTCACTGATTGTCACATCAGCTTCCTTGAGTTGCTATGAGCCCTGAGTAGTTGATTCTATGGATCATGTTCTCATGGTGTCCTCTACCCTAATCCTTCCTTCCTATCTTCTGCAGGGTTCCCCAAAATCTGACTAATGTTTTGCTGTGGGTCTCTGCATCTGTTCCCATCAGGTGCTGAATGATGCCCTTCTGATAACAATTGGGCTAGGTACCAATCTATGAGTATAGCAGAATATCATTAGGAATCATTTCATTGAATATTTTCCCGGCCAGGCATGTTTGGGTCTGTCCTGGGTCTCTGGGCTGTCCATCCTCTGGCTCCTATCTATATAGGTGGTGCCTAACATAGGCCCCCTCTCTGGCATGGGTCTCAAGCTGGACAAGACATGGGTTAACCACTACCAAAAGTTCTGTGCCACCATTGTGCAAGCACTTCTTGGAGGTCAAAGGTTTTGTGGCTGGATTAATGTCCCAGTCCCAGTGCTAGGAACCTTGCTTTCTAGAAGATGGTCAGTTTGTACTCCTTATCACTCATTACTTGGAGAATTTGCTAAGGTCATGGTCATAGATTTCATGGAATTTCCACTGCATTAGGTTTCTATATCACCGCCAAATGCTCTCTAATTCCAGTTATCTCTTCCTGCACTCCTCCCTTTCATTCTCCATCCTGTGCTTGATCCCCCCATTCCCGTTTCCAGTCTCCCCCAGTCTACCCAAAAAATCTATTCTATTGCCCCTTCCCAGGAAAATTCATGTATCCCCCATTTAGCCCTCCTTGTTACTATGCTTCTCCTGGTCTGTGAACTGTAGCATGCTTATCCTTCACTTTAGAGCTAATGTCCTTATAAGTAAGTACATGCAATTTTTTGTCTTTATGGGTCTGGGTTACCTTACCATGGTATTTTCTGGTTTCATTCATTTGCATGCAAATTTCATGATGTCATTGTTCAACAATGGAGTAATACTCTATTTTGTAAATGTACATTTTCTTTATCGATTCATAGGTTGAAGAACATCTAGGTTGTTTCCAGTTTCTTGCTATTATTAATAACGCTGCTATAAATATAATTGAGTAAGGGTCCTTATGGTAGGCTATGAAGGGTCTCTTGGGTGATATATCTGGGACTTGAGGCAGATCAATTCCCAGTTTGCTAAGAAACCACCAAATTGATTTCCAAAGTTGTTATACCAATTTGTACTCCTACCAGCAATGAAGAAGTGTTCCCCTTGCTCCACATCTTGACCAGCATGTATTTTTACCTTAGCCATTCTGATAAGTGTAATATGAAATCTCAGAATTGTTTTGATTTGCATTTCCCAGATGGCTAAGCATGGTGAACATTTTTTAAAGTGTTTCTCAGCCATTTGAGATTCCTCTGTTGAAAATTCTCTGTGTAAATCTGTACTCAATTTTTATTTGGGTTATTTGGTTTGTTGATATCTAGTTTCTTGAGTTCCTTATGTATTTTGAAATTAGCTTTTTGTTGAGTGTAGAGTTGGTGAAAATCTTTTCCTATTTTGTAGGCTGTGATATTTTCCTGTTAGTGGTGTCCATTGCCTTACAGAAAATTTTCAGCTTCATGAAGTCACCTTTATCAGTTGTTGATCTTAGAGCTTGAGCCATTGGTGTTCTATTCAGGAAGTTGTCTCTTGTGCCAATGTACTCAAAGCTATTCTCAACTTTCTATTCTATCAGGTTCAGTGTATTTTGTTTTGTGTTGAGGTTTTTAATGCACTTGGAATTGAGTTTTTTCACGGGGTGATACAATAGATATGGATCTATTTAAATTCTTTTACTTTCAAATATCCAGCTAGACCAGGACCATTTGTTGAAGATGCTTTCTTTTCTCCATTATAAAATTCTGGCTTCTTTATCAAAACTCAAGTGTCCATAGGTGTGTGAATTTACATCTAGGTCTTCAATTTAATTCCACTGATTGACTTGTCTGTTTTTTATGCCAGTACCATATGGTGCCCTGTTACAAAACTCCTCCCCTATTCCCCTTCTTCTCTGAGAAGGGGGGAGGCCCTCTGGATACCAACCTACCCTGGTACATCAAGTCACTGAAGGACCTGGCACATCCTCTCCCACTGAGACCAGAGAAGACAACCCAGTTAAGGGTCTAGGATCCACAGGCAGGCAACGGAGTTGGGGACAGCCCCTGCTCTAATTGTTGGACAACCTGCAAGAAGACCAAGCTGCACATCTGCTACATATTTAAGGGAAGATGGTACTAGGTCCAACCTGTGTCTGCTATTTGGTTGGTAGTTCAGTCTCTGAGAGCCCCCAAGGGTCTACGTTAGTTGACTCCGTTGGTCTTCCTGTGGAGTTCTTACCCACTTTGGGTCACTCAGTCCTTCTACCAACTCTCCACAAGACACCCCAGCTCCATCTAATGTTTGGATGTGTGTTTCTGCATCTGTTTCCATTGGCTGCTGGGTAGAGCCTCTCAGAGGACAGTTATGCTATGATCCTGTCTTCAAGCATAACAGAATATCATTAATAGTATCAGGGATTGGTTCTTATCCATAGAATGAATTTCAGGCTGGGCCAGTCATTGTTTAGTCATTCCCTCAGTTTCCACCCCATCTTTGTTCCTGCACATCTTGTAGACAGGACACCTTTTGGATCAAATGTTTTGTGGCTTGTTCTTATCCCTCCACTGAGAGTCCTGACTGACTACAGGAGGTACTCACATATAAGTGGATACTAGCCTTAAAGTATGGGATAACCACACTACAATCCACAGACACAATGAAGCCAAATAACAAGGAAGGTCCAAAGGAGGATGCTTGAATCTCACTCAGAAGAAGAATAAAACAGATATTGGAGGTAGATGAATGGAGGGAACTGAGGGAACTGTGTGGGAGAGGGGATAGAGAGGAGAACATGACTGAGGAGTCATGTGTAGGGAGTAGGGGTAAGGAGAATAGAAATCAGGAACAAGCAGGGTAGGGAGCATCTCTAGGATGTGCTAGAGTTCCTGAATGGGAGAGATTTTAGGGAGTTATGAGGTTGACTCTAGCTGAGACTCCAAGTGTGGGAGATATGGAACCTGAAGAAGGACTGTTTTTTGTTAACTATATTAATCCTACTTATCTGCGAGTCTGAGAGAGCTTTCCATCTTCTGATATTTCCAATTTCTTTCTTTAAAGATTTGAAGTTCTTGTCACACAAATCTTCCACTTGTTTGATTAGAGTTATCCCAAGATATTTTATGTACTTTAGGCTGCTGTAAAAGATGATATTACCCCGATTTCTTTCAGTCTCTTTATCATTTATATATAAAAGGGCTACTGATTTTTTTAAGTTAATCTTATATTCAACCACTTTGACGAAGGTATTTATCAGCTATAGCAGTTCCCTGATAGAATTTTGTGGTTGCTTATGTATTCTTTTATAACATCTGCAAATAATGATACGTTGACTTTTTTTTCCAATTTTTTAATTCCTTTGTCTCCTTTAGTTGTCTTATTGCTTAATCTTGAACTTCAAGTACTATACTGGACAGATATGGAGAGAGTGGACAACCTTGTCTTGTTTCTAATTTTAGTAAAATTGATTTGAGTTTTTCTCCATTTAATTTGATGTTTTCTATAGGCTTACTATAAATTGTCTTTGGAATGTTTAGATATTTTCCTTGTATTCCTGATCTTGCCAAGACTTTCATCATGAAGGTGTGTTGGATTTTTGTCTAGTTCATTCTATTTGCCTAAGATTTTCACAAATTCATTATTTTTAATAGCTGAGTAGTACTCCATTGTGTAAATGTACCACATTTTTTGTATCCATTCCTCTGTTGAGGGACATTTGGGTTCTTTCCAGCTTCTGGCTATTATAAATAAGGCTGCTATGAACATAGTGGAGCATATGTCCTTATTATATGTTGGAGCATGTTCTGGGTATATGCCCAGGAGTGGTATAGCTGGGTCCTCAGGTAATGCTATGTCCAATTTTCTGAGGAACCGCCAGACTGATTTCCAGAGTGGTTGTACCAGCTTGCAATCCCACCAACAATGGAGGAGTGTTCCTCTTTCTCCATATCCTCGACAGCATCTACCATCACTTGAATTTTTTATCTTAGCCATTCTGACTGATGTGAGGTGGTATCTCAGGGTTGTTTTGATTTGCATTTTCCTAATGACTAAGGATGTTGAGCATTTCTTAAGGTGCTTCTCGGCACTTCGAATTTCCTCCGTTGAGAATTCTTTGTTTAGCGCTGTACCCCATTTTTAATAGAGTTATTTGGTTGTCTGGAGTCTAATTTCTTGAATTCTTTGTATACATTGGATATTAGCCCTCTATTTCAATTTTCTTGTATGTGTTGAGACTTGTTTTTATAACTGAGTGTGTAGTCAATTTATGAGAATGTTTCATAAAGTGGTGAGTAGGTATATTCTTTAGTGTTGGGATAAATTGTTCTGTAGATATCTGTTAGGTTCATTTGATTCATAACATATGTTAGCTCCAATAATTCTCTGATTAGTGTTTGTCTGGATGATGTGTTCACTGTTGGGAGTGGGGTATTGAATTTTCTCACTATTAATGTGTGCGGGTCAATTTGTGATTTCAGCTTTAATAATGTTTTCTGTACAAATGTGGGTGCCCTTTTATTTAAGGAATAGATGTTAAAACCTGTAAGATCATCTTGGTATATCATCTTACCTTTGATAATCATGAAGTGTCCTTCTCTGTCTCTTTTGATTAAATTTGGATTGAGGTCTATTGTGTTAGATGTTAGAATAGCTATACCAGCTTGCTTCTTGGGTCCATTTGCTTGGAAAATATCTTTCCAAACCTTTTCTTAGAGGTAATGCCCATCTTTAATGTTGAGGTGTGTTTCTTGTATGCAGCAGAAGATAATATCTTGTTTTCTCATCCATTTGGTTAGTCTGTGTCTTTTTATTGAGGAATTGAGTCCACTGATATTGAGAGATACTAATGACCAATGATTGTTAATTCCTGTTATTTTGTTGTTGTCACTAATGGTGATCGTACGTGTATGTATTTCCCTTCTTTTGGTTTTGTTGGTGTGCAATCATCTTCTGTGTTTTTATAGGTGTAGTTAACCTCCTTCTAGTATCTTCTGTAGGGTTGAATTTAGAATAACTTATTTTATCAATCTATGATGATTGAAAGTTTTGCTGGGCATAGTAATCTGAGAAAACATCCATGATCTCTTAAAGTCTGCTAGACATCTTCCCAGGCCCTTCTGTTACTTGGCTTTTTTCCGTTGCAGCTTTTATGTTCTTTCTTTGTTTGAACATGCACTGTCTTGATTATTATGTGGCAGATGAACTTTATGTTCTGGTTGAATTCATTTGTGTTCTGTAAGCTTCATGTACCTTTATAGGCACATCTTTCTTTGGGTTAGAAAAAATTTATTCTATAATTTTTTTTAAAAACATTTTTTTGGGCCTTTGGGCTGGGATTCTTCTCCTTTTATTATTCCCATTATTCTTCAGTCCGATCTTTTCATAGTGTCCTAGGTGTCCTGAATGTTTTGTGTCAGACATTTTTTGGATTTACCATTTTCTTTGCCCAATGTACTATTTCTTCTATTGCATCTTTAGTGCCTGAAATTCTCTCTTCCATCTCTTAAATTCTGTTGGTGAAGCTTGCCTCTATAGTTCTTGTTTGAATTCCTAAGTTTTTCATTTCCAGAATTCTCTTAGTTTGTGGTTTTTTTTTTTATATTTTTAAAAAAATTGTTTTTATTTCTATTTTCAGGTCTTGACAGTTTTATTCATTTCCTGTTTGCTTGTTTCGTTTTTCTTGACTTTCTTTGCTTTTTGAAAGGGGTTCATTCATCCCCTCAAATTTTTTTCTGGATTTTTTTGAGGGATTTAACCACTTCTTCTTTTAAGGCTCTCTATCATCTTCAGAAAGTTAATTTTAAGGCCATTGCCTTTTCCTTCAGCTGTGTTGGAACATTCAGAACTTGCTGGAGTAGGATAACTGGGCTCTGGTGGTGACATGTTGCCCTAGCTATTATTGTGTTCTTAACCTGGCCTCTACCCTTCTGGGTTTGTCCTAATTATAAGATGTCTCTATTGGGGTTCTGGTGGCTTGCATGTCCTCTTGGGTTCTGGGTACCTGCATGGCCTCTGGTAAAGCAGGAAGTTTCTGCTGGAATTGTAGCCTATGGTATGGTGATGAGGGAGGGAGGCTGATGGGGAAAAGCAGTCCAGGTTCTGAGGAAGTGTTAGTGGTCAGCAAGCAGGGGCTTATCTAGGGTTCTGAATACTTGTGTGGCCTCTTGATAGATCAGTGGGCTTTAGTTGCAGTTGTGGTCATGGATTTTGCTTTTTGATATTTTAATTATCACTTATCATTTTCTTTGTTATATTTAGTGAAAACTTCACAACTTTGGTAGTATTTGTAAAGCTGTGTGGAAGTTTTAGTTTCAGTCTGATCCTTGCCCTCTCCAAGGCAATAAAGCTTTTCTTACATTTTCTTTAAATAATTTTATATTTAGGCTTTGATTCTATCAGAAATGAATGTTTACATATGAGATAAGAGGAGAACATAGCCCGAGCTCTTCCTTTTTCAAATCATTGCTGATAAATATATACATATATATTATTTTTTCTTTCTTTTGTGTCTTTATTCTAATAAGTTTAGCTATTTAAAAGCCTGTATTGTTTCATTTTTCTTTTTAATTTCTGTATTAAAAAATCCCATGACACTGATATTGTCTTGGCAACAGAACAAGGATTCCTTTTTTATCTCAGGTCCTGAAAGGAAAAAGATCGGTATTCTTTCAAAGGGGCTAGTGCAATAGACGTCATAGATTTTTTCCACCACTTGACTCATTTTAAGTTGCACAAAAAGGAAAAAAGATGTTGTCTCAGTGTATGTTCTGTGGCTATAAGATGGTAGGCTGTGTAATTTGTAAAGAAAAGTGATCATTATCATTTAGAAGCTGGGAAGGCCAAGTCAAAGTGTTGATATCTGATGAAAGATGTCCTGTTTGTCCTTACATAATAGAGGGCATCTCATAGAGAATGTGTGTGCAAGAGAGAAAGATGAGAGTGTGCAACAAAAGAAAGCAGAGCCAAAATAGGTCTGAAATAATTAGCTAACTAAATTAAAAGTTTGGAAGGGCAATAGGAATTTTAGTGAAGATCCACTTTATAGATGAGTATACTGATGCTCCAAGAGAGATAAGATTTTCTCCATACACATAGTGATTACCAAGAATGTTGGGATCTGAACTCATGTAATTTGATTCTCTGCATTTGGTCTTTGTCATGTTATGCTAGCACAGACTGTGCAAGGAAAGTATACAAATCACACTACAAACCACAGATACTAACCATTGCAAAGTCCTCACCTGGATATACAGGACATGGACAAGCACACAGTGAGGGCATGTTGAAGAGGCAAAGGCTGTAAACAAATATGTGTTTCCATGGGAGGTCAAGTATAGCTGGGTGCTCTGTGCCAAGTGACAGAAAGTCTCGGAGACCAGTTTCTCGCTACAAGTGAAAGTAGCTTTAGAAAAGCTGAGGACCAAAGGCCCAGGCATTTCAGTAAAAGCAGTTCTAAGCATTTGTTATAGAATGGCGGGGGGCTCTTTTTCCATGGAGGCATGCAAGAAGTGCTTACATGGCCAAATGAATGCTGAGGTTGTGCTTGTGCTTCTCATTTGATCTAGGCCATTCTATGCAACTGGTCTAATTGAGGATCATATTGGCAAGGTCTTAAAAACACAGGTACTGGTATCAGTTCTCCCTCAGTCACTACAAGTTTTTGCCAACTGACTTGAAATGGACAGACTATTTTTTTTTATTTTGATTCTGTTACATCTATGCTTTTGTAAAACAGAGTCATACATTTCTGCATTACAACCATGTCCTGTTGCTAAAGCCTGTCAGTGGGATTGTGCTGTAGTTAATCTATTGAAGATTAAGATATTGCAAATTAAAAGTGCATTTTAACAACAATCTAGGCGTCACAGTTTAGCAGCATAGTACCTTGCCAGTGTCTACTATTTTCTTGTGATAGCATGGCAGACTGGAAGCTGGGGTTACTTCCCACTTCCCAGCTTTATATACATTACTAGCTCAACTTAGAAATGATCTAAGTTGAATAGTGCCTACTGAATATATGCCGCTTTTACAATCCTATAAACTAGAAGTCCAGCTATTATTAAGACAGAGACTATCTATACATAATCTAATTGTACTTATCTCCCACTTAACTACAAGGATCAGACTTGGAGTGGCTTGGGTTTGTGGAGCCATTTATTTAGAAGTTACTGCTGGTCTGAAGGTTCTAAACCACTATGTTTCTGCTCCTTGTTACCAAAGACTCTTCTGCCACTCTTCTACATTACTTTATCAACTGAGAACACAATTTGCCTTATGCTTGTCTTTGAACCTATATTCCTGCTGTGTGTGAGGATAGCATCTCGTACACTTTCCTCTAAAGGTCCAAAACCAAGTGATATTTTCATAAACATAGTATTGTGTTTCTTTTGTGGTTTCAAGTCTTCTAAATCTGCTTTCTATGAGATAAGTAAAGTTATACTGAGTTAGTGATGACTAAGCCTGGGCCAGAGGGCCCCTGTAGCTTCCAAATTGGAATCCTCTGACCAGAGCCACAGTTTCTCTGGCAACACTCCAGGGGCTAGAGTCCAAAGGGTGGAGGGGCATCTGGGTGTGTGTGACTGTGAAGAAACAGTTGCATGAAGGTCCCAAGGCATGCCAAGGAAAGACAGTATTGAGTGAAATGAGTCAAAGGAATGGAATGTGCCCTGTTGATTACTGAAGTTCTGTCTTATTCAAGGTATCATGGTTGAGAAAGGGGTGCTGGATAAGATGCTGTCTGTGCATCTGCTCAAAGCAGGGCAGCTTTATGTCACGACCCAGACCATTTTATTTCATTACATTTACTCAGCAACTTCTAGCTGCCAGTTCCCATGCTAAGCCCCAGGTGAAGGGATTCAGCAATGAATCACAGTTGGCTTCAACTTGAGCTTGAGTTTACAGTGCAGCTGAGAGGCAGAAGCAATAAGTCCTAAAGGAGAAAGAGCAACAAAGTTTTCACCTTTCCTTGTCAGTTCCAGAAGCACACAAATCTGCCCTGCTTACAACTGCATTCACAGTGCCTAGTACTCATTCTGTATTTTTTGAAAGTTTCTTTATATTCTCCTGTGTGCCTGTGATGGATGACTGGTACCAAGTGTTTAAGAACTAATCCATATGATGTTTTGCGGGTGTCCTGTGGCTGTGCTTAACATTTATAGTCAATCAACATAAGTAAATTGAGATCTCAAGAAAAAACATGTGTCCCAGAGAAAGAACAAATTCCACCCAAAGCTTCAGTGTCAGCCAGTATTTGGGAGTTTCTCACCTGCCTTTCCTTATGACCCATTTTATGAAGTTGAGATTTGCATAAGTAGCTTCTACATTGAGTGAGTCAATGCATATATATATATATGTGTGTATATATATATATATATATATATATATATATATATATATATATATATGTAGTATCCTTATCTATCTATCATATAAAATTTTATACTACAGATGAAGTATAAAACTATGTAGTTTGTATTTATGTGTGTATGCGCAGATGTGTGTGTCTATAAAACTCTTAGGCCCACATCTTTTTTGTTGTTTTTAAATTAACAATTGACATAATAGGTTTCATGATGGCTAAACTTATTTGTGAACATAAGGTTAGGTATTTAGAATACAGTTGGGAATTACATTGGTTTAGGATTGTGACACTAGTAGGTACTCCTCTAGGTCCATGACCTCATCAATTAGGTTAAGTTTGTGGGCCTTATGTCCAATATGTCATCTCAAATTCTTAACTATCTCCTCCTCATTCTTCCAGGCACCATTTTACTTTTAGCCAACACCATCTCTTTCTCATAGGTGGCTACAGCAGCCTCTTAAAGTGTGTCCCTGTCATATTTTAAGTCATATTTTGGCACAGAATCCTGTGGAATCTTACATATCTTGTAACATTTGCTCCTTATAACATTCCAGTCACTTTCCATATCATGATAAATAAATAGCAATCTTTACAATAGCCCTCAAACCCCTGGTATACTTGTGGCACCATATTCTACATCTCTCCCCATACTGTGCTAGGTTCTGTCCACAGTGATTCCCTTGCTGGTCATCAAATACAGATGTTATCTCTCCTGAAAGGATTATTTACATATTGATTGTTTTGGATGAGATCCAAACAATCCATCCTATTTCTGTTTCAGTTCAGACACTACAATTGCAAGAGGTAATTCCCTACTTTATAACAGGTCAAAGTTTCTCTTAGAGGTATTCCTTAAATCAGAGCTTTTAGCCCAGATGTCATTATACTTTTATTGCTTAAATCAATAAACTTACAAAGTCTTGAAGTATAATTTTTTCCCTAGTTTAAAACTGTGATTACAATACAGGAAACATGCCTGGTACATAGTAGATATTCAAGAAACAACTGTTAAATGAAACTCTTAATTGTATTCCACCTCAAAGCCAGATGCATTTTCACACTCCAGGGCAAGACCTGAGGAATCCTTGTGTTTCTCTACTCCTTCTTTCCACTTACTGAAGCCCAGGAGAATTTTTTTTTGGTTACTAGTGATGCATGTGTGAAATTGCCAACACAAAATATTGCAAGAACAATTCTCGTTAAAAATTAAGCAACTGAAGGAACGTCTGAAAAAAAAAAACTGGGGGCTTGAAGGATGGATTCATGATTAAGAAAACTAGCTTCTCTTCCAAAGAACCTGGCTTCTATTCCCAGCACACACATGAAGGTTCACAATTGTCTGTAACTCCACTTCTAGTGGATCAAATGCTTTCTTCTGACCTCGGCAGGTCATGAGAAATGCCTGCATGTTTGCACATGTGCTTCACAAACATCTATGTACACAAAGCACTCATACACATACAATGGTAACCTTAAAAGTTAAAAAACTATATCTAGTAGGAAAACTGCTGGTGCTTCTGGGAAGAGTTTGCAAATACTCACAGTTTCAGGTTCCAGGTTTCCAGGTCCTGAGATCATTGTGAAAAGAAACAGAAATGAGAGAGAGAGGGAGGGGAGAAGGGGAATGAGAGAGAGAAAAAGAGAATATGACTAATGTAATGAAAGAAAAACAGAGAGTCACTGGTGTGCTACTCTGTAGAGACAGGTGAGGCTCAAGAAGCCAGAGAGAGAGAGAGATGATGGCAATGAGAAAGACTCAGAAGCACACTCAGAAGCTTAATATATATAGCTAGTATGCTGACTTCCTCATTTTTTGACCAGTGACTTCTTTTTAGTAAAAGGGATTATATAATGTCTGGAGATGGAGCTTAAGGAGGTGAGAATAGGTGGCTAACAATGCCAGGTAGAAAATAAGCTTATTATCTAGTTAATAAATTTACCAGTAAGATTTTTGTACCCATCCAGTTCTTTGTTTTGTGTTCATCCTGTGAAAATGGCATAAAAAGGTAACTGTAGAGGTGTCTCAGCCTTAGAGTGGTGCTCAAGATAGTTAATGGCAGTTTGAGTATCTGGCAAAAAGTTTGCTCACTATATAACTAGGCTACTAAGAGTATCATGTAGATTCCACTACTAGCACTTAGCTTCAGTCCAGTGACCCTGTCCTCAGTTTGCTTAGGGTCATTACTGAAGCATCCGGGGAGCCAGCTTCAAATACAAATAAAGAAATAGAAGGATCACTGTGAGTTCAAGGCCAGCCTAATCTACATATCAAGTTCTACGCTAGTTGGGGCTACATAGGCAGACCTCATTTCAAGAAAGAAGAGAAATGAAATTATCTCATTTGTAGGAAAATGGATATAAACTTTCTGGCTTTCCACTGCTGCCCAAGAGTAAGCCCAAATTTGAATTCCCCACATCTCCCCCAGCGTCTTCCAGCTGGTCTATACTCTATGGTTCTTGGCCTGGGTGTTATTTGTCTATTGGTCTATTGTGTGTCTGATCTGTGTGTCCCTGCTGCCTATGATATGCACGTGTGTGTGTGTGTGTGTGTGTGTGTGTGTGTGTGTGTGTGTGTAAATCTGTGCCTGTCCCCAACAAATGGTTTTGCTCTGTATTTATTGAACAACATAAGAAATGTGGTATGGGAAAGGAACAAGGAATTCTTTATAGAAACCACCGAGTCTTACAAGAAAAGCAATTATTTTACTGACCCAGAATAACACTGAAAACCACGAACAGATGTTATACCCACATGTTGCTTCCAACATTATGAGATATTTATTGTATAAGGTTGCTTTCAACCTCTTGACTGCTTTTAGCAAAGTATCACCACAACACACACACACACACACACACACACACACACACACACAGACCATGTGGGACCATGTGGATACACACATACACACACACTAGTCTGGGTCAGTGGCAAGGAATAGTATATACTTTAAAATTAAAGCTGTGCATTTAGCTTAGAATGTAAAAGATTGATTTGGTTTAGTAATCCAAGGCATAGTATGGTTGGTTACAGTGTTTTCTTAAAGGTATGTTAAACTTTAACAGACTGAGTACACAGTAGCATAATGTGTTAAGTACATAGCCCTAAAGAATCTTAGGCATATTATTAATTTGGCTGCAAGGCCTAGAAAAAGTTCAGTCTCTCTTTGAGTGCAACAGGACATTTTCAGGAAACTGTATCATCACTTGAGCTAATTGATTATACCAGTGACTAAATTCACAGTTTTCTAAGCAACAATTTTAAAAGGATATTCAGGCATAATTGGGGTTTAACACTTGGCATATGTCTTAAGGGACATGTTTCAGAACTTAGCTCTTGAGTTTAATCAGTCTTAAATTAGTATAAATTCAAATGAAGACATAGAGTAGTTTTGGTAAAGGCATAGAAGTTACAAGTTTTGGAGAGGATGATATAACCATTGCCCATTGCAATACCTTAGCCAAACACAATAAAATGAATTTTAAGAAGGCTGTGAAGAAAGGCATAAAACTGTTCCTAGTTTGGTAGATCCTAAAGCTCAAAAGAGGCCTATAGTGTACTCTTATAGGACTAGTTGCTATCAAAGTTCATTGCACTATTCAGAACGTAGGAAGTAAAGAGTGTCCTCCAGAGACTGGAGCTCAGTTCTGGACTGCACAATTGGTGATGCAGAAGACAAGCTAATGTATGTGAAGCAAACTACTAAGACAAGCAAAATGGGAAGGAAGTGTAGGACATGTTCAGTGCAATAAAGAGTTAATTTCTGGAGCAATATAGCCACCCTCTTGAAGCCACTGACCAAATGTTATGAAGAGGAAGTGCCATAGCTCATCGACTTGTGTGCTCGGAAACTCTGAGGGGAGCCATTATTGGCCAGGTAGTGGAAGAGGTTAAATACCAAAAGGCTAGACTTTTGTAAACATAAAAAATGTCTTCAGTGAAGCCAAATGCCAGAAATAGCCTGGGATTCTCTCTGAAGCTTTTCTAGATGGAAGTTGGAGAAAATGTTGCCAGATGACTAGAGGAGAAGGCTTCGTGGATAATGCAAGCAGTAGCTCTTGGAGTCTGAAAAGACATTTGGTTATGTTGTTGTTCATTCCTTTGTTTTACCTATTGGTTATTTATTCACTCACTCATTCATTCAGGAAGAAAATGCTGTGGATAAGATGTTTCATGGCCAGAGAGTTTCCTTTGGCTCCAATGACCCCAGAGCAATGCATTAGTAAGATTGTCCTGGGAACAGAAAAGACTTTGTACATGATGCTCTTCCTGTTTGTAGTCCTCCATACTGGAGATAGGATAAATATACCTTTAGGATAGTTGAATGATTCTAGGAAGGGACACAAAGCCCCATGGGAGCCATGCTCAACTGCATGCCAGGAATTAAGTTGTGATTTTTTATCATTATTCATATCATTGTATTGGCAGCATTGCTCTCCCACCTCCACTTTGTCAGAATCATGGTGAATTTGGTGGCACCACAGGCAACAGAGACATCAGGGAGCCCTCCCTTAAAGAAGTGTGATTAATCAAGCATGAGAATCACCAGATTGCAGTGATGTCAAGGTCTCAGAGATAAATTTGCCAATTAGTGTAGGCATGAATGTGGTCCTAGGGGAATTCACAACTGGAGCCTTTCAGTTTTAGAGCATGAGGAATTTTGGAAACATCTTGGAGTCACTCCCAAAAGCAGGCAATTCATGGTGGACCTCTTGAGATCTAGTTGTTGAATGATCACGAGTCTATATTCCTCATTGTTTAGATGGAAATTTATCTACTTTGGTGGAAGTAGATTTGGTTACCACGGATGTAGCAGAAACCCACAAATATGGCAGCTTCCATTATTTGTTTCCATTTCAAAAGGGATACCCATTCTCCCTTTCCACTGGTGTGACTCTTGTAGAGACAGCCCTGGGTTCTCACCTAAACCTTTTATGTAACGTTCTGTTTTGTTTAAGCTGCAGCATGGCTGGCTATGTGAGTTTTTGTGGTGACACCCATGTTTGTCCAGGATAAAAAGAAAATGAATTTTAAGGTTGCTGTATTATAACTCCAGCATCTCATGGTATCAGTTGAATTCCCTGACCCCCTGCTTCTTGAGAACCCAGGAAAGTGCTGTGCTACTAGTAAATTTGGATGTACTTCCAAAGATCTGAAAATGATTTCTTCAGGGCCTGGGCTCCCTGCACCAGGAAGACCTTGCTGGATGAGCAGGTACTGCCTGTACTAAGGTAGCTTGGCACTTCTGTATCTGCTGCATATGCCATTTATCAGTCTGATAATTTTCTATCTGTAGCCAAGCTTTAAGTATATTGATGGCTATAGATGGAGGCAAAAGAAGATCCATAGCTAGTCCTATGAAGGTAGGTGATAATAAAGGTATCTTTATGATCATCATGAAAAGCTCATGTTTCTGTGGATCCTTCAGTGTGGTGTGCTGCATTTAAAAGGAAGAAGACATCAAGCATGCAACCAGGCACCAGGACTAGGAAGAGTATGAGGATAGAGACAGAGAGGAGAGCCCTCTGGGATAAACAGTAGTAACTCTATCATGCCAAGCCACCGCCTTCTTGCCCATTCATACCTCTGTCATTGCAATTTCCAAAGGCCATCACAAGAGCTGTTTGTACTCACCAGGATGTGCTTATATCTACACTCAGTGTCCTACAGAGGAATGAGGACAGAATAGCCACAGATACAGAGTCAGATTATTTGCCTGCCCTTTCTAGAAAATAGTTGAGACTTGGAAAACTGGGTTAATGGGCTATAGGATCAGCAAGTCTCTTCCTTTCACAGGAGCTGTGTGGAAATAGACTCACATATGATTCTAGTTCCTGGAGGTTCCCTTGTACATGGGTGCATGTTTCAAGTTTCCAAAGGTAGCTGCCTTCAGATAAAGTCCCCTATGAAATATTTAAGATGGACTCCAGTTTTTCTGTTCCTTGTACTCTTCCCATCATTAGGCAGAAGGGGCAATGAGGGATTAAGGAGCGTTAAAAATACAGCTGAGATGAAAACAGTCCCTGGGGCTATCAAAAAAACTTATCTCTAAATTGCGCTATTAGCCGCTGGTCTGTCAAACTGATGAGAACAAAGCTGGTTGTGTGAGGATATAACACGATGCAAAACTTGTGAAAGACCTTACTTAAGGCTTCAGAAGTAGCTTTTGTGGGCCACTCACTTAAGCCTGTGTAATTTGTTTGGTGACAAATAGTGGGAGGTGAGTGGGTGGGGACCCACTTTCATTTAGAAAATTGCCTCTTTTTAGGAACAACTGAAGCTAATAAAAGTGTCTATTGATCTATTTAACTCAGGGTAACAAAGCTTCTGTACGAAATGGCTTTCAAATCCCCTTTTCACTCGGAAATTTATTTATTTTTTTGTGAAAATTCATGTGCTATGAATAAATGGAAAGACAACCTACATTTCCTTTGATCTACTTAATGTTTGTAAAAAGCAAAACTGTTCAAACCTAGAGGCAGTAACCCAAGCACCATCATTCCCCCAAAGTTTATTTAAACTGAACAAAGTATTAGGCAATACCTCACGTTTTCTGATAGGTTCATCTTGCAGATTTGAGTCTTAGAAGGGAGGATTAGGAATTTAGTAGTAATCTTTCCCCCAGCTGTCTACTCACTGATCCTGTGGGTGTACTTGTTGAGTAAGTGAGTGAATGAATGCCCAGATAATTATCCCAACCATACTCTTTCCTAGGAAGTTGTACTCTTTCTTGAAATATCTTCACCTCTACCAGTGTCTCCACAACAGAATGGGAGTGAGAGGAAATTGTGTGTCAAAGCCATCAAATAAATCATAAGTTGTACTTCTTTTGTTTCAAACTCTCCTGTGAATATTTTGTTACTCCTTCTAAGAAGGACAAATGCATCCACAATTTGGTCTTCCTTCTTGAGCTTCATATAGTCTATGAGTTATATCTTGGGTATTGTGAGCTTTGGGGCTAATATCCACTTATCCATGAATGCTTACAATGTGTGTTCTTTTGTAATTGGGTTACCTTACTCAGGATGATATTTTCTAGTTCCATCCGTTCGCCTAAGAATTTCATGGATTTATTGTTTTTAATAGTTTAGTAGTACTCCATTGTGTGAATATACCACATTTTCTGTATCAATTACTCTGTTGAAGGACATCTGGGTTCTTTCCAGCTTCTGGCTATTATAAATAAGGCTGTTATGAACATATTGGAACATGTGTCCTTGTTATATGTTGGAGCATGTTCTGGGTATATGCTCAAGAGTGTTATAGCTGGGTACTCAGGTAATACTATGTCCAATTTTCTGAGGAACTGCCAGACTGATTTCCACAGTGGTTGTACCAGCTTGCAATCCCACCAGCAAGGGAGGAGTGTTCCTCTTTCTCCACATCCTTGCCAGCATCTGCTATCACCTGCGTTTTTGACCTTACCCATTCTGACTGGTGTGAGGTAGAATCTTAGGGTTGGTTTGATTTACATTTCCCTGATGACTGAGGATGTTGAACATTTCTTTAGGTGCTTCTCAGTCATTCGAGTTTCCTCCTTTGAGAATTCTTTGTTTAGCTCTGTACCTCATTTTTAATAGAGTTATTTGGTTGTCTGGAGTTTAATTTCTTGAGTTCTTTGTATATATTGGATTTAGCCCTCTATCAGATGTAGGATTGGTTAAGATCTTTTCCCAATCTGTTGGTTGCCCTTTTGTCCTATTGACAGTGTCCTTTGCCTTACAGAAGCTTTGCAATTTTATGAGGTCCCATTTGTCAATTCTTGATCTTAGAGCATAAGCCATTGGTATTCTGTTCAGGAAATTTTCCCCTGTGCCCATGTATTCAAGACTCTTCCAAACTTTCTCTTCTATTAGTTTTAGTGTATCTGGTTTTATGTGGTGGTCCTTGATCCACTTGGACTTGAGCTTTGTACAGTGAGATAATAAGTGATTGATTTGCATTCTTCTACATGCTGACCTCCAGTTGAACCAGCACCATTTGTTGAAAATGCTGTCCTTTTTCCACTGGACTATTTTAGCTCCTTTGTCAAAGATCAAGTGACCATAGGTGTACGGGTTCATTTCTGGATCTTCATTTCTATTCCATCGATCTTCCTGACTGTCTCTGTACCAATATCATGCATTTTTTAAATCACTATTGCTCTTTAGTACAGCTTTAGGTCAGGGACGGTGATTCCCCCAGAAGTTCTTTTATTGTTGAGAATAGTTCTTGCTATCCTGGAATTTTTTTGTTATTTCAAATGAATTTGCAAATTCTTTCTAACTCTGTGAAGAATTGAGTTGGAATTTTGATAGGGATTACATTGAATCTGTAGATTGCTTTCAGCAAGATGGCCATTTTTACTATATTAAACCTGCCAATTCATAAGCATGGGAGATCTTTCTATTTTCTGAGATCTTCTTTGATATCTTTCTTCAGAGACTTAAAGTTCTTGTCATACAGATCTTTCACTTGCTTGGCTAGTCACACCAAGTATTTTGTATTATTTGTGACTATTGTGAAGGGTGTCATTTCCCTAATTTCTTTCTCAGCCTGTTTATCCTTTGAGTAGAGGAAGGCTACTGATTTGTTTGAGTTTATTTTATATCCAGCCACTTTGCTGAAGTTGTTTATCAGGTTTAGGAGTTATCTGGTAGAAGTTTTTGAGTCACTTAAATATCCTATCATATAATATACAAATAGTGATATTTTAATTTCTTCCTTTCCATTTTGTATCCCTTTGACCTCCTTTTGTTGTCTAATTGCTCTGACTAGGATTTTGAGTACTATATCGAATAGGTAGGGAATGAGTGGGCAGCCTTGTCTAGTCCTTGATCTTAGTGGGATTGCTTTAAGTTTCTCTCCATTTAGTTTGATGTTGGCTACTGGTTTGATGTATATTGCTTTCATTATATTTTCTTTTGGTCATTGCACCTGCCCTTTTGTTCCTTCAGAATGCTCCCTTCCATCTCTATCCATACACATATATTATAGCGCTCCCTTCCAAATCAGACATCTTTTGTCTTCATACAGACAATACCCTCTCTTTTATACATTGGTACATTTCCTACTTCACGATGAGTGTAAAAACTACCAAGATGGTAGAGGCCTCTGAACTCATTATATAGTTCAGAACACTGACCCCAGAGAAGGTAATGAATGCCTAATACCATGAAACATATCAGTAGAGCAGCTATGACCCAAATTTAGCTTACCTGACATTTGCATTATCTTATTCTGTTTTGTCCTTTTCACCTGGTTGCCATCTGTCACTAAACAGTAGAAATAAAGTAAACACAGACAAAATTTCAGTGCTCAGGAGGATCAAAGGAAACATAGGAGCACAACATTTCATAATATTAACTGGGGCTATCTTTGGGTACTTAGGCAGTGGATGACATTTTCTGCTTCTTTTTTCTTATTTGAAATGTTTCAAAGCTTCCTTAATGAGAGTGTATTGCTGGTAATGTGAAGGAAATCAATACCTGTGCAGAGAAAGATGAGAAGGAAAAAGCAGATAAAGAATAGGAAGAGGGAGAGGAAAAGTAGCTGGTGCAGAAGGAAGATGGAGGAGAAGAAGATAAAGAGAAGGAAGAGGGACCGCTGCAGAGCCAGTGTAAGTATAGGAATATTTTGGATGCTTCTTTGGAAGGCTTTATGTATCACTTCTGAATGGAGGACAGCAGCCAGCCAGTTCTCCTTTGAATTAAAAAACATAGTGCTCATCCCCGAGGGAGACTAATTCTCCCTCTCTCTCAGCCGTCATTAATTTCTTGTAAATGGGCCAATATCAAGAGGCTAGCCCTAAATACACATACATGCAAACAATACTAAATGGACTCAATGGTGTGAGTGTATGTGTGTGTGTGTGTGTGTGTCTGTGTGTGTGTGTGTTTAGAAACACAAAGAGAAGGAGGGCATGAAGGGCATAAATTTGAGAAGTGAAGAAGAGGCAACATGGGAGAGTTTGGAAGGAGGAGAAAGAAGCTATAATTACATTTTAGTTAAAAAAACATTCACTTCTTCTCTCAAAAAATTATATTGTTCTCACATAAGCCCCACTCCTAAGACTAGCCAATAGCTGTGTCCTAGGAGAAAAGATGCTTGTCTGAAAATTAGTGATCTCTTGACTCATATCTACATTGCTGACTTCACACTTCATCTGCAAAGGCTTTTTGGATTACTGGGTTCCCTTGTGGACACTGAACCACCATGGACTCAGAGCCAGGTTCTGGGATGTAAACAGTGGGATGAGTGTGATAGAAATAGGACTTAGATGTAATTATTGGCTGTAAGGGCTTTCACTTAAGTGAAGGACACAGATGTGCTCATAAATAAAGCAAAGAAAGAATAGGGTGAAGAGAGCTGCCCAAGCCTACCCCATATGTCTGGGGAATGACATCACATCCTCACAGGGACACACAGCTGTCTTCAAGGGATGATATTGCAGCAGCTGCTTTCATGGCTGCTATATTCATTCTGTTGGGTGTGGGTTGGTTGTGGTGGGTCTCAGAAGCATGTGTAAGCCCTCTTCAGAAACCTTCACTCAGGGCACATACCTCATCTATGTGCCTTCTATTTCTATCATCAAAGTGATAAAAGGGTCCTCAACTGGATCAGGAACTAGGTCTTCAGAACAACCTCCAGGTCATAAGCCAGGAAGAATATGAAGAGTGTTCTCAGAAAGCAGAGATGTTCTTGACTGAGCTTTTATCTCCTCCAGCATGCACACTACACATTTAGCAATTTCCATGGCATCCTCTTTTTTCTTATTTCTTTTCCTCATTCCTTTCTCTTTCCTCCTGCTGATTTATAAGCTGTTTTAGTTCCAGCAGCTAGCTCTCACACTGTAGTAGTAAGGTCCTCTAGCAGCTGGGCAAGCAATATGTAAGAGCTCACATTTAACTTCTCAAAGCTTGAGCACAATAGCTCCTTAAAACTGCCATTTCCAATCTGTGACATGTTCCTGAGATTCCTGGATGTTTAATGGTTAATTATACACATGCTATCATATTTAAGAACATTGGGAAATGTGAATCTTGGAGCACCAGCCTTGGGCAACCCAGAGGTAGAGTACCAAAATGGGGGGGGCAGTTGTTGATTTTTACTTACTTCTGGAAATGAGCCTTACCCTTGTTTTGAGGTTATTAACAGCTCTAGAAGAAATGCATATGGACCTGACTTACACATTTGAAGGCAAGGATTTTTCTGCCCAAGTAATCAGGCCATATGTTATATGTTACTTACAGATAAACATCATGGACAAAAGTCTAGCCTATCTAAGGCTTGCCAAAGGCCCTTTTTGTGTTCAGTGGTATAGAAACAGGAGTAAGGACTCCTGTCTCAGGACAGATTAAAAAAGATAGAAAAATAAACAAAAGGGAAAGGGAAATGACTTGCTTCTTACTAGGCTTTAATGGCTTAAGAATCATGCTTTTGTTTAAGATTTCTTATAAAAACTGAACTTTGTTTTCTCAATATTTGTATGTTAGAGTTCTGTGTTTGGAGGTGGTGTTTTTTAAAGTAGTGATAAAAGTAAAATGAATATGTTAACATGGGCCCTAAGCCAATGTAGCTGCTGTCACTATTAGAATGAATTAGGTCACAAAGAGAGAAGCCCTATATGAGGATACAAGAATTTGAATATACCAAACCAAGGACATGGGCATCATAAGAAATCAACTCTGCCCCTGCTTTGGTTTCCCACCTGTAGCCTCTGGAACTGTGGGAGAATGGATGTCTAGTGTTTTAGTCCCTGGTCCATGGCACTGTCATGGTTGCCTGAGGAAAGCAAAAACTTTTTGAGAGGAGATTTGAAAATTGGCAGCTAGCTAATATGAATATTCATCTGCTCATCTTCTGAAGTAGTGATTTGGTAAGCCTGACATGGGGCCCCAAGTCTACTTGCACAAGATCCCCTTAGGGAATTGTGATAGTCTTAGGCCATACTTTGAAAATGCAGGGCTAAGATTCTGGACTTGGACTCTGAAGTGGTAGAAATGAGTCACAACTCTGTCCAACATCACTCTAGGACCTTGGATAGGAGATACTTTATGGACTTGGTTTTTTACTGAAGAATAAGGTCCAAACTATGGTTGATTCCTATGCTGCAGAGTTGATGATAAATAAGCATGTAGAAGGCAAAGACTTAGCTACTTATTAGAGGTATGTTAGCTTGGATTCTGGAATAGAATGCCACAAATTGGTGGGTGAAACAACAGATCTTTCTTTCCTTGCTGTTACAAGCTTTGGGAAATCCAAGATGAAAATGCTATCATGGCTGGTTTATGGTAAGAACTATCTTAATTACATTTAGATAGCCATCTTATTCCTTGTTATCTGTAGTGGATTGTTTCAAGGACATCTTTCTAGCATAAATAACAAAAGTTCTGAGATGCCCCAGTTCCTTATGTCAAATCACAATGTTGGCACCTCACCTATACAATCCTGCAATCCTCCTGTGTACTTGGAATCATGTTTGGGTTGCTTATACACCCAAATACAATGCAGATGCTGTGTAAATAACTACATAGCTAGAAAAATATAGGGCTATATTTCTCTGAACCTTCTTTCAACAGCAAGAGGCTAGAAAGAAGTGATGATGGCAGAACTGAGAGAGGCAGTGGCATGCACCGAATGTGAATTCTCAAAAAAAAAAAAAAGGCAAGATATTTTGAAAAGCTATTTCCTACATATCATCCTGTCTCTCCTGGAAATTTTCAGTGAAATGGTTCAGTAACTATCAGTGCATTTGCTGTTGGAGCTGTTATTTGTAAGGATTAAGCTAGATGCTAATACTACCCTTTTAAAGGACATGTAACACAGAGGGGTGTACCATGAAGACTGTTACACCTTAGCACTACATTAAAAAAAATGTTTAGCCAACAAGGAGAAAAATTGACATACAAAGCAGTGAATTTCAGTTTGGGAATGTAGTATGCAGGACCCTGGATTTGAGTGTTTCCCAGTACCACATAAACCAAGCATGGTAGAACACACCTGTAATCTCAGCAAGATGATCATAAATTCAAGGTCTTTTTCTTCTATATAGAATGTTTCAGAACATCTTAGTGAAAATTTTGTAGTGTAACCATGAAGACCTAAGTTTGGATACATACATATATATATATATATATATATGGCAGGACAGTACATACTCCTAATTCTAGAATTGGCAGGAAGGGGTGAGAGACAATGAAATCACCAACTAGACAGTTTATCTGTGGTAGAAGGGTTGAGGTTTAGTGAGAGACAGCTTCAAACAGTAAAGTAGAGACCATGACCAGGTTGACTCTCTCTCTGAAATGTAGAGATGTCTCCACATCTATACACTAATAGCAAACATACAGAAAAAGTAATAATAGATACATTCCCATTCACAGTAGCCTCAAAGAAAAGAAAACATACAGAAGTAATTCTAACTACAGAATTGAAGGACTTCTACAATGAAAATATTAAACTTCTAAATAAAGAGATAAAGGCAAGACACAAGAGACTGGAAAGACAGCTCATGCACATGGATTGGTAGAATAACATTTTGAAAATGACCATTCTATAGAAAGCTTTTTATAGATACATTACAATCTCAATCAAAATTCCCATCTCATTCTTCATGGAAATAGATAAAGTTATCCTAAAATTCATATGAAATCACAAAAGAAGCATATAGCAAAAACATCTAGAGCAAAGACTATGTTATAGGAATTATAATTCCAGATTTTAAGATGTATCACACAGCTATAGTAATAGAAGCAATATAATGCTGGAACAACAGCAGACATGTAGACCAATGAAGCAAATTTGAAGACCCAAACACGAAGACATATAACTCCAGCCACTTAATATTTGACAAAGATATCAAAAACATAAACTGAAGAAAAGAAAGCATCTTCAACAAATAGTTCTGGGATGTTCAAATACAGAAGAATGAAATTAGACCTGTATCCATTACTTTGAACAAATTTAACTCTAAATGGACCAAAGACCTCAGTGTGAAACCCGAACCACTGAAACTGATTGAAGAAAACATAGGCAGGTCCCTAGGTGATATAGATGTATGATAGGACTTTCTGAACAAGACTCCATTTACCCAAGAATGAAGGCCTAAACTGACAAATGAGACTTCTGCACAGCTAAAGAAACAATCAACTGGGTGAAGAGGAATCCCACAGAATGGAAGGTAATCTTTGCCAGCTATACATCTGACTGAGGATTAATATTCAGAATATATAAAAATTACAGGGTAAAAAACATGACCCATTCAAAAGTGGGGCTAAGACCTGAACAGAGAGTACTCAAAACAAACAAACAAGCAAACAAACAAGAACAATAACAATAAAGCAATGACTAAGAAGTATCTCAAAAAATGTCCATTGCCTCCAGCAATTAGGAAACTGGAAATCAAATTAACTTTGATACTTTATCTTCCCTAACCTAGAATGGCAAAGATCAACAAAACAAATAACAATAAATGTTGGATGGGTGGTAGAATTTCAAAGTGTGCAGCCATTATGAAAATCATTATGGAGAATTCTCTAAGAGCTAGAAATAAATCTATCATATGACCCAGCCATGACATTTTTTTTTGTACTTTAAGTACATTTTTGATACATTATTTACACTTTAAATACATTTTTAATTTTTTTATTTATTTACATTTCAGATGACATCCCCTTTCCCCATTTCTCCTCCCTAGAACCCCCACTTCCCATTCCCCCTCCTCTGTCTTGCTTTTATACCGTTTTAGCTGCAAGTATTAAGGTCAGTTCTAGGTTGAGGAACTAGCAATACAATAGATGCAAATAGTCAAGGAACAAGCAAGACAATAAACACAAATAGTCAAAGAACAAGCAAGGCAATAAACAAAATTCCGTGAACACCCCATGATCACTGTTCCTAAGGGCTTATCAGGATGACCAAAATATCTGAGCCTACTTCTCTGTTCTATCCCAAAGTCATTTTCATGTCTGAAGCTTGCTTCCTTGTTATAGCCTAAGATTTAGATTCCTGTCTGAAATTACTTCTTTGTTTTAGCCTAAGATTTAAATTCCTGCCTGAAATAATTTCTTTGTCTAGCCCAATGTCAGCTTCCTGACTGAAGACCACTTCCTTGTCCTTGGCCCATATCAGATTCTTACCAAGCAGCCCCAAAAGCTCTCTGCCTCTCCCCTTTTTATTTCATAAACAAGACTGAGCCTGTCTTAGGTCATTCTGCCAAGAATGCCTTCCTTAGCTGTCATGGAATATGCATTATCAAAGGCAATGCACTTATGTCTTTGGTTGGTAGGGCTCTGCACAGAATCTTGCCTGTCCTTGGCTTGCTAGTCTGTTAATTAAATAACTCTGTCTTGGGGTCCAGCCATGACATTCTTTACAGTGGTTTTCAACCTGTGAGGAGCAACCCATTTGGCAGTCCACAAACTCTTTCACAGGGATCACCATAGGGGTCATCTGTTTTCATTGGAAAACAGATATTTACATTATGACTCATAACAGTTTCAAAATTACAGTCATTAAGTAGCAATGAAATAATTTTATGGTTGGGGATCATCACAACCTGAAGAACTGTAGTAAAGGGTTTCAGCATTAAGAAGGATGAAAACTATTGTAATAGATTATATCCAAAACACTTGACATCCTACTCCACAAATACTTACTCAGCAACTCATAAAGTTTTTAATTGAGGCCTTGCTTACAGTTTCATGGGCTTAGTCCATTATCAAGGCAGGGAGTATGGTGGCAGGCAGATGTGGTGCTGAAGAAGTAGCTAAGAGTGGCATCTTCATCCATAAGCTGAAAAGAGAGAGAGACAGAGGGGGTGGGGAGAGATACAGAGAGGCAGACAGAGACAGATACAGAGAGAGACTAGGCTTGATGTGGGCTTTTAAATCCCCAAGGACTTCCCCCAGTGGAATATTTCCTCCAAAAAGGATACACATTCCAACAAAGCCATACCTCCTTATCCTTCTCAAACAGTGCTACTCCCTGGTGACTAAGCATTCAGATATATGAGCCTTTGAGGACTGCTCAAAGGACAGCACACACTTGTAATCTCAGAGCTGGGGAGGCAGAGTATGGAGAATCCTCATTTAATCAGGGTCTTTAAGGAATTTAAGCCAGATCTGTTACTCAACTCTACCACTTTAGAGTTCAAGACCTACTAGCCCGGGGAACTAGATGTGAGGCCGATTAAAGGTATGGCATGTTTAAATTTAGACCTGAAGATAGAAAACAACTTTTTCACAAGGAGGGCAGAGTCATGGCAGAAAGATGTAGTAGGTATATTGGTTCACTTAAAATTGATTTGTCTTTATCTTTATTATTTTAAACTATTTGAATGCACATTGTCTGTGTGTAAGTTTGTGCAAGTAGGTATAGGTGTTCAAAGAAGTTGTAGATATCTCTGGACTACTGTAATTACAGGTAGTTGTGGACCACCCAACCTGACTGTTGGGAATTGATCTCAGGTATTCTGTAAGAGCAGGATGTGCTCTTAACTACTGTGCCACCTCTTTGGTCCCACAATGGTTCAGGTTTACTTTTGACTTGGCCTTATGCTTGGTGTTAGATGAATGACCTCATTCACCCCCAGATATCTAGTAAAGGAAGTGTGAGATACTAAGGATGCAAACTTACTTTTCCCAGTTAGTACAGAGGTGTAAATGCTTGAATATGTGCAACTGATCTTCCTGTAAAGACAGTTTCTAGGCTGGAAGGTATGTAGCAGTACTGAGAAACAGAGAGAAATCTTTCTATGTGTAATCCAATCGTCCCATCCTGATTCACACCTGACCAGGTTCCCAGTCATCCTGGAGTGAAATCAGAGCTGGGAAGCAATAAGGTATGAATTTTTCTGAGGTGAAAATGAATGGGTATGTTTTAGGAATCTGAACTTGGCAGAAGATTTGTGGTTTCCTGCTCCAGAGCCATTCACACACTTTTGCTTGATGTTTTGGTGTTTTTTGGAATGGTCCAACAGCGAGCACGGTGGGGCAGAAAAATGCATGGAGTTGGGAGTCTGGAAAGCTATGACCAAATCCTGGCTTAGATTCCAGCTCAGAACATGACCTTCAGCATGGCCTAGTTTCTCCCTAAGCCTTCTATGTCTTCCTGATGGGGGGAGTCAGAGCACCCCACTCAGGACCCAACAGAAAAGGGTCAGCAGTGCCTTTTCATACAAATGTTTTGTGTGTGCAGTGGCTGCCAGTGTGCTTGGTTACTCTCTCACAGAGTATGGTCAGTAGCTATTAAGAGAGGTCCCAGGTCTTCCTGTTTGGAAGGGATATGGGGAAAAAGTTTCCTGGTTGATGCATCTTTAGCCCAACAACACTGAAATACCGCTGGACTGGCAGGAATATGAAAAAATGATGAGGTCTTCCAGGGTGTTGGTGGTGATAGAGCTGAAGCCAAGGTTAGAGATAACATGGTCATAAGGAAAGACTTGTGGGTCTTTATTCTTTTAGCATCTTGATTAATCCTCAGAAATTAACTTTACAATGGTCCACCTTAATTTTGGAGCAGAAACTTTCGTAGTAAGTTGTTTCCTCTGCATGCACAGAGCTATAGACACTAGACTGGCTGGAGGTAGGACCTGAGGGAGAATGTAGCTACAAACCTGGCTGGAGATGAAGCCTGACAGAGGACTTTGAGAGTCAAAACTTATGTAACATTTATTTGATTGTTGGAGTGATTTTACTTGATGTTTTTAAATTTTAAAATATTTAATTGATTTCTCTTTTGCCTGTGTCTGTATGTCTCTTAGAGTGATTTTATTTTATGTTTTTAAATTTCAAAATATTTAGTTGATTTATTCTCTGTGCCTGCCTCTCTCTCTCTCTCTCTCTCTCTCTCTCTCTCTCTCTCTCTCTCTCCCTCCTCTTCTTGCCTTCTTCTTGTCCCTCTCTTCCTTTTTTAGATAGGAGTCTAGGCTAAGATAGGAGTACAGAGATGTACCATGACATGGGGTTCTTACTTTGATTTAGAATCAACATAAATTTTATAAATTTGATGAATGTAGTTTAATGGCTTTATTCATATGGGCATTATATAATAATCCAAATGAGAAATAATATTATCTACTTAAATATTAATCATTTATTTTTGTCATGTAGTTCAGGGTTGGCCGCAAACTCACTATATAGATGAGCGTGGTCTTGAAATCCTGATCCTTCTGCCTTCACCTCCACCTTCACTGTAGTACGGGGGGGGGGGGATCCTAAGCATATAATGCAATGTTGGGAAATATCTCAGCACTTTAGTTTTGGTGTTACTGATGATATGATCAAACTTTGTGCTGTGAACATGATAAACATGTTTTCTGCTATTGAGATATATTTCTTAGTCCTTCTTAAAATTGCTGAATAGAATTCTATTGTGTATATGTGCATTCACTGTGACCATTCATTCATTGATAGACACTTAAGGAAAAAAGTAAAAGTAATGCAGGTGAGTATGAGGAATTAGGAACCTGTGTGCACCATTCATCAAATTATGAATTCAAGCTACTTTACTCCCTGCTCATAAGCATCACATGGATCCCATCATAGGAAGAACTAAATTCATCTGTCTCATCCTCATTCCAAGGCCCCTGGGATTCTGTCTCTCTTCACTAAATCAACCTAATATGGTGCCAACTTCATGTTATTCTCTGTATGCTACCATGTCTGGTTTCATTCCTTCCTTTTCTTCAACTGACTAACTTCAGTCCATGTGTGGAACCATGTCATTTGCTGTCCATTTGCTTATAAATCCCTGCATTTCAAATCATTAGATAACTGACTTGTCCTTTTGTTCATTTGTTTCCACTTGAACGTCATTGTTTTAGAGGCCTTCTCTAAATCATCAGAAGTGAAGATAGATATATGCTACATGTCTTTAAGCTTTTCCTTATTGTATGGCACTTGTCATTCCTTTAGTGTGTGTGTGTGTGTGTGTGTGTGTGTGTGTGTGTGTGTGTGCACGCGCTAGTGTGAGTGTACATGTATCACATGTAGAGGGTAGGTTGACATCAGGTATCATCTTCAGTTACTTTCTGCCTTATTTTATTGAGACAGGGTCTGCCATTGGACCTGAAATTTACCAGTTTAGCAAGTGAGACCCTCCTCTGAAATTGGGGTTAAACACACATGCCACTGTGTTTTGTTTGTTATGTGGGTCCTCCTGCTTGTGTGGGAAACACTTTGTCCATGGAGCCATCTCTTCAGCCTCACATATTACTCTTTGAATAGTGTTTCTTGAATATACTCTTCTTATTTTATTATTGTTCATCTCTTTTACTTTGCTATGAGATCCATGAGTATAGGTCATTGTTGTCTCGGCTCTGGTATCTTAGGTACCTAACACTAATCAGGCACTCAGAAGATTTAAAAAAAAATAGAAGAGATTGAATTCTGGGTAGACCATATGTATTAAAAGGCAATGTTGAGGAAAGCAGCTCTGTCTAATTTCCAGAGATCTGTTAGACTTTGTGGTGTGATCACAATGTGTGATAATATGCATCTAATTATGTCCACCCTTCAACAGCTGGTAAATCTCATGAATCCAAGATCATTTCTTTATAACTCCCAGATGTTTTCATTGTATTCCATTTGCTTGGCACATTAAGAGACCCCAACAATAATTTTTGATGAACTAAATGCCTGAATTGATCCTCTTTCCCTGCAACATAGAAAATAACGAAACCCAACATATTAATATTTCTGCAAAGGAGGAGAAGTGAGGTTTACACAGACCCATCAATTGTCATTCCCAAGCTAGATCACAATGCAAGTCTTAGTGGGAGGACTATTTTTCTGTAGATGAGTCAAAAGTTGGCCCAAACAACATGTCTTTTCAAAGCTGAGCAACTAAGAAAACCAAAAGTTAATCCATCACTTTTTCTTGAAGATGAAGGGGATCTTGTTACAGAGGCAAAGGTCATACTCAATGATATGTCACATCATCAGTCAACACTCAGTTATCTTAGACAAGATACAAGAATAGAGCAGCTGTCTCTAGCTCTGGAAAATATCTGTTCCTACTAGTAGTGGGCCCATAGTACCAACAGTATCACTGTAAATTTATTTATGCCCTGTATAGAGTGATGTGCATGGTGGAAGAGATTGTACATTGACTGTGTCATCCTTATTGATGAGTTATGATCAAGAGTGAGAATGTAGAGCAATTTAGGTCTTCGTGTGTGAGTGTATGTGTTTATGTTTGTGTGCATGTGTATTGTGTGAATTGAATGGGACTGACCTTATGTGAAAGTAGTCTGACTGTGATAATGTAATGTTGCAGGCTCTTTGGAAGTTCTAATTCATAGAGTCAGCCCTAGCATAGAACCCCAATAGTTGCAGAGTAGAGTCACAAGTATGTACATATATGACCATTCCAATTCAGGTTCAGTGACCTAGCTAACTTTTCTCTAAACTATTATGAATAGATTTAGACCAGGAAGCCAAATGCCTTCTTAGTCTTTGGCTTGTTTATCAGAAATCAAGGAAGAAATAAGATTAAGGTAGAAAATGTTGGTCTAGGAGGCACTGTTTGAAAATCTTGCCTATGAAGGAGACAGAAACAAAGCTTGCTACTTAGCTGCAGCCTGAGCTGCAAAGTACCACCCAATCAAAACAGACTTTCTCAAACACCACAACTAAACTGAAAAGATGATTATATGCTAGAGTGGCTTCAGTGCCAACTTGGGCAAAATTGTCTCTCTAAGTTTGTATGTTGTTTATATCTACAATAAAAGTTAGCAAATTTCTAAAATAGCTAGATTTGCAGACCTTATTCATGCATAACAAGCATACATATAGCCAGTTCTCAGCCATGCCTGTGATAAAAGGCAGAGCCAGTTACTCAGAAGTTGCTGATGGATTGAGAAGAAATAGGTACCAAATATGCCAATGTCTGCTAAATAAATTTAACTAATACATGGCAAGACTTTATTCATTTCCTTTACCCTTCTCTTTGTTACCTCATCAACATCCTTTGAATTTTCATTGCTTCATACTGATTATACTTATTATTATTTCCTTAATTAACATTTTTAAAAAGTAATATAATTTGTTCTCACACTTGCAAAAATGAAATCACCAGCATGGTCATGTTTTCATGATAGTTTTTTCACAAATTTGAAGTGCTGATCTCTAGAAGTTTAATCTTTATCCATCTTGGTTTCTTGAATATCAGTTAACTGGAGCAGACATTTTATCTTGCTACTAAAGAGATTATACTATTTTAATAAGATTGGAATTGCAGTCTCCATCATTATTTCTCTTTCTAGGTATTTCTGTTCCTCACATTTCACTCAGTCCTTGTCTCTTCAGCTTAGCTAGAACAATAAGATAAGTGAAATAGATCCGGAAGATAAAAATATGAAAGGAAGATATCAAAGAATCTACTAAAGACCCTAAATATTCCACCAGGAAATTTCTACAGAAGATAAATATTTTCAGGATACAAACATATAGGTTAGGATAAACGTGTAGTAATACAAAATTAATATGCAGAAATTAGCAGCCTTCCTACATACAACCAACAGACTGAGAAAAAAATGAGAGCAACAATATCTTTTGCAGTAGTCTCAAGTAAAACATATCTTAGATAATTCTAACCAAGCAAGTGAAAGACTTGTATAACAAAAGCTTTAAGAAATTGAGTAAAGACATTGAAGAATATGTAAGAGAACGTAAAAACATTCTATGCTTATGGTTAGTAAAATTAACATAGTAAAAAATGGCCATCTCATCAAAAGAAACCTACTGATTCAGTGCAAGATCCATCAAAATTCAACACAATTCTTTATAAAAATTAAAAGGACAATTTTCAGTCTCATATTGAAACACAAAAAATTAAGAGTATAAGAATCCTGAATAATAAAAGAACTATTGAAAGTATCACCACCTCTAATTTCAAGTTGTATTACAGAGCTATAGTAATAAAAAAAACAGCCTGGTATTGGCATTTAAAAACAAGATGTTGATCAATAGAATTGAATTAAAGACTAAACATAGATCATGACATAATTCTATACACCTATGGGAATCCTTTCTTTCTTTCTTTCTTTCTTTCTTTCTTTCTTTCTTTCTTTCTTTCTTTTTTTCCCTAAGAACCGCAAAATATACAGCAGAAAAAAAGTGTCTTCAAACAATGGTGCTGGTCAAACTGGATGGCTGCATGTACAAAAATGAATGGAGAAATATATCTATCACACCCACTGCAGAAAACTACTCCAAATGTATGAAGGACCTCAATGTAAGATCAGATACCCTTAATATGCTGGAAGACAAAGTGAGGAATAGGCTTGAATACATTGGCACAAGGAAAGACTTTCTGAACAGGATACTGATAACACAGGAATTGAGAACAACAATTAATAAGTAGGACCTCATGAAAATGAAAAGCTTCTAAATAGCAAAGGACACTGTCATTTAAACAAAGTGTCAGGCTGCTGAATGAGAAAAGATCTTTGCCAACTACACACCCTGTAGAGTACTGTCTTAGGGTTTTATTTCTGTGAAGAGACACCAGGAACATGGCAGCTCTTATAAAGGAAAACATTGAACTGTGGCTGGCTTACAGTTTCAGATGTTTAGTCCATTATCACAATGGCAGGAAGCATGGCAGCATGCAAGCAGACATGGTGCTAGAAAAGAAGCCAAGGGTTCTACATCTGGAACACAAGGAAGCATTAAGAGAATTTGACATACTTTCTTCAACAAGGCTACACCTACTCCAAGAAGGAGTGACACTTTTTATGGGCCTATGGGGACAACTTTTATTCAAACCACCACAGTGACTAATATCTAAAATACATAAAGAACTAAAAGAATTACATATCAAGTAAACAAATAACCCAATTCAAAACTGGGGTAGAGAATTCTAAAAAGATGAAACAAACGGTCTAGAAACACTGTGATAAGTAAGCATCAAGCTAGGAATTTCTAAATGAGGCCACAACTCCAGGAATCTTCTTGGGATATCCACCCCTAAGCAAACACAAACAATATAATTAGTATAGATTATACAGAGACAATTGACAAAATATGATTGGCCAGGAGAATTAGTAACATATTCTAAGTCTACCTTTACAATATACTTAGAGCTATCTGAAAATGTAGTTTAAAGATAGGGAGTCATATAGGGTATACCCCTGGAGGAATAAAACTCAGTAAATAAGATAGATTGGCAAAAAGAATAGATTGATTAAAATAAACTCTCTCCACATTCTAGCATAGATGATGGGATGATATAATAAAAGGAGTTAGATATTTTTATTTGGTATTCATAAAAAGACCCATTCAGATATTTTCTGTTTGTCTGGAGTACTTTAAAATTGCAAATACGGCCCCCTAAAGTAGGCTGTCATACAATAAATGTGTTGTCTTTGGCAGAGACATTCTTTAGATTTTTTTGAACTGGGGTTATAGGCTAATAATAAAAATAAAATCTGTTCTATTTGTACTTTCTAATTGTGACTCAACTCATAACCCTGGACATGTAATGAAAAATCAAACACATCTCCAGAGACAAAATGATGTATTCTCTATTTTTTGGATAATCATTAGTTTGGCTTTGCTATGTGAAACTTGTATAAATAAAGATCCAACCTGATTGCTAGTCAGCCAGAGCTGCAAGATTTCCCTGACCTCTGTACCTGGCTCACTCCTTCCTAGCTGACTCGATACTTCCTCTCAAGCTACCCTGTCAACAGCTGGAGAGTCCCAGCATACTACTGTAGATGGCTTGTAAATTATATACTTATATGACAAGAATCATCAAATAATAGGGGGTGACAATTCCTCAACTAGACATATTTTGCCACCTAAGAAAACCTTCAGTGCCAGAAATGATAATATTTTATTGAGTCATTGGCCAAAGTGCTCCCACCAAACATCATAGGCAATTGCTAAGGCCAATAGGTTGCTCTATTCAACCTGATGGTAAGGCCCCCTTTGCTGAGGACACAATTTTGCCATTGAACACAGAGAAGTTGATTGGTGCCTAGCTAGAAACTTCACCTCTATAGATATCCTGCTGAAATATACTCTGCATACTACCTAAGGAGAAAGATAAACACAAATTTCAACTAGGTAAAAATCTGTGACTTAAACCAGTGACCTCATACAATAGTGGCATAAATATTGTGAGAGTAGCCAACAGGTTTAAGATCTGCTCCATAAGATGGAACCCAAACCTGACACTGTTAAAGTTGGACAAAAATATGAAACTAAATATGTCATAGGTCTTGGGAAAAATTGTATTATTTTGCTAAAGGAACATAGCAATAAAATGACTCTTCATGTCATAATGCTATACCTGTAGATTAAGGTCTCATTCAACCCTCATCAGAGAAGGTTCTTCTTGCATAGATGGGTATTAATACAGAAACCCACATATGGACAATGTGCAAAGCATAAGAGACTTTGGAGCAGTCAGTCCTAAATAGGATGTTTTCATCAAAACCCACCTTTCAAGGCTTATGTGTCTGTGTGGAAGAAGAGGTGGAAAGATTGTAAGAGCTAGAGATGCTGGGTGACTCCCAGGAAACAGTATCTTACAAATAATACTGGTAAAAATATGAACTCATAGAGACTGGCAGCATTTACAAGATCTGCACAGATTTAAGCCAGATGTGACCCCAGCACTTACAGGGGGAAGGTTTCACCCCTCACCAAGAAGCTATTTGCAATTTATACACACCAGTAAAATCAAAATCTATTTTACCTAATCGAGTTCCACTGGATATATCAACCACATTCTAGGGTAGGTGTGTTAAGAACTGGCCAAAATAAAACAAATTCCACTGTGTGTGTGTGTGTGTGTGTGTGTGTGTGTGTGTGTGTGTGTGTGTGTGTTAGATATCTTAGTTGGCTTTGACCTTTTTTGTCTTACTGGTCTTTTGCTTGTTTTGATTTTTGTTTTTGTAGGTGTCTTTGTTAAGTTTCCATCACTGTGAAAAGACACTATGGCCATGGCTACTCTTAGAAAGGAAAATATTTGATTGAGGTTAGCTTGCAGTTTCAGAGTTTTAGTTCATTATCGCCATGGCAGTAAACATGACAGTGTGCAGGCAGACATGGTACTGGGGGAGCCAAGAATCACAGACAGTAAGGAGGAGGCTAAATTTCATATTGGGAACATCCTGAGCACAGGAGACCTCAAAGACTACATGCAAAGTGATACACTTCCTCCAATAAGGCCACACTTCTTCCAATAAGGCATCACCTAATAGTGCCACTTCCTATGGTCAAGCACTCATACACATGAATCTATGGGAGGCATACCTATTCAAACAACCCTATTCCAGTCCATGGCCTTCATAGATTTGTAGCCATAACATAATGAAAAATTCATTTAGTCAATCTCCAAAAGTCTCCATAGTCTACCACAGTCTCAACAATGTTTAAAGTCTAAAGTTCAAAATTTCTTCTGAAATTCATGCAATCTCTTACCTGCAATCTTCTATCAACTCAAAATTTTAAAAAATGGCAAATTTCCAATACATCATAGCACAGGACATACATTATCATTTCAAAATGACATAGCAAGGAAATACTGGACCAAATCAACACTGAACACTAACTAGGCAAACTCCAAATTCTGCATCTCCATGTCTGATGTAAAAGAGGTCTTCAGATCTTCAACTCCTTTTTTCATCTTTGTTGACTGCAACAAACTTCTTTTTCTGGGCTAGTTTTACTCCCCTTTAGCAACTTTCCTTAGCAGATATCCTATGGTTCTGGCATCTAGAAAATCTTGGGTTCTCCAAGGCAGCTTCAATGTTACAGCTTCTTGTTTCAATATTTGGGATTCACACATGATCTTCTGGGCTCCTCCAAAGGGCTGCTGTCACTTCTCCAGCTCTGCCCTCTGTAGCACTCTAAGCTCAGGTTGATCCACTCCACTGCTGCTGCTGTTCTTGGTGATCATCCCATGGTACTGGCATCTCCAATATGCTGGGGTCTTCTGCTGCAACTAGGCTTCACCAATAGCCTCTCACAGGCTCTCTTCACAGTGCCAAGCCTCAATTCTTTTGCATCAGCTCTTCAGTCCTGGGCCTTCAACTGCCACTGAGACTATGCATTCACTAGTAACCTTTCCTGGCTTCTCACAGTGCCAAGCCTCAGCTGCTAATTCTTACATATTACCAAGTCCGGCTGCCAGCATGAGGCCTGTCTCTGGACCACTGCTTCTTTGTGCTCTCAGTTGACATTTCCCAGAAGATTTCACCTCAGTGATGCTAGTCTCTTCTTAATCACTGCTAATCTCTTGGCTCCAGATAACTAGCATTAATTTTCCCAGTAACCCCTTCTACTCTTGACTCTAAAGTCAGAGCTATATGGCTGAAGCTGCAGAGTTCTGCTGCTTGCTAAAACATGGCCAGCTCATCTTATTATATTACCATAAGCTTTCTGTTTTCTAACTCTTTCACTGCATAAGCATGGCTATTCTGGAACTTGCTCTTCAGAATGCTTGTGAACTCAGGGATCTGCATGACTTTGTTTCTTAAATGCTGAAATTAAAGGCATGTACCTTGCACCTGGGCCTAAGCTTTCTTTAATTCCTTTTCAGAATATGGAAGCTTAATTTGGTGGGATCTTACCTTGAAGTCACCATTTCTTTTATTGCATTTAATATCCTTAATGTGATTATCTCCCTGAACATAGGGGTTTAGCTCCATTCCACTTCCTGGTGCCTCTTTAATTCTTGAACCATAGATTTTGTATTTCTTTTCTTTCTAAGCTTGCTCAGTTTGATCAAAACTCTTCATAAGAGTACAGGATAGAGTCTATGATAGGCTTTTCTGAGATTTCCTTTGTCAATGCAATTAATCTGAGTCTCTTCACCTTAGTCTCAAGCAGATGCTTCAGACAAGGGCAAAAAGCAGACACATTCTTCACCAAACTATCACAAGAACACTCTCTAGGCAACATACTAAACTTCTTCTTTGAAACCTCTTGAATAAACCCTCCACAGTTCAAAATACCCTCAGTACAACTATCTTCCATGTTCCTACTAGGATGGTCCATTAAACCCCACTTAAAGCATTCTACTGCTTCCTAGTCCAAAGTCTGAAAATTCACATTTTTCTAAACAAAAGCATGGTCAGCCCTATTGCAGCAATACCCTACTCCTGGTATTAACTTCTAATTTAGTTATGGTTTCCATTGCTGTGAAGAGACATTATGACCATGGCAATTCTTATAAAGGGAAAATACTTATTTGAGCTGGCTTACAGTCTCATAGGTTTAGTCCATTATCATCATGGGCAGGAAGCATTGCAGCATATCGGTAAACCTGGTACTGGAAGAGCTGAGAGTTCTATATCTTCATCCATAGGCAGCAAAGAGGAGGTTATATTCTAAACTGTGAGGAGCCTGAGTATAGGAGACCTTAAAGCCTGCCTACACAGTAATACACTTCCTCCAACAAGGCCATACCTCCTTCAATAAGGGTCATGCCTCCTAATAGTGCCACTTCCTATGGCATCTAAACATTTGAATCTATGGGGGGCCAATCCTATTAAAATCACCCCATTTGGGTTTGAGAAGACTTTTTAAAAGGAGAGAAAAGGAATAGAAAAATATTCATTTGGGTGGAGGACTTGGAGGTAGGGAGGATCTCAAAGGAGTTGGGAGAAGAGAAAACATAATCTAAATATATTATACGAAAATAAATAAAATGGGACCCATAAAGCTGTATTTACACATTTATATTAATATACGTAATAATAATAATAAAGCAAAAGAGGCAATTCATTTGAGAAGCCATGGGGTCAGGACATAGAAAGGGTTAGAAAAAGAAAACTCATATCACATGTGTAAACTGGTTTTCTGACCTCTTCCGGCGTCTTGATTTCAATGAATCCTGCATTAGGCTCTGTGCTAGTTGAACCAAAATTTAGGCATCATTATTTACTCTGATCACCTCCAACACTCTGTAAATTAAAAGAATTATTCTTAAATAAAGATAAAACAGTTTGTGTGACTTGCAAAACCTTGTACACTGTGATTTATCCTATTTATCTGGATCATACTGTAGAGCTCCTCAGGCAGTTATTTCTGGTCCTTGAGCACACCACACTTCAAGGGCTTCTTTATTGGGTGTTTTTTTTCCCCTGATATCTTTACCTCCTCATACTTTCCTTTACTCCTTCCATGGCAAATAAAGTGTAATTTTCTCAAGAAGTCCTTCTCAAATTCTAATCCCCCCTCATAATGTGTACATTAAAGAATGTAATAATTTAGAACTTTATATTTAGAACAACCTAGAATTGCACCAAAAATCTCTAGCAGATGGTTCAGTGAGCATTCACCATCCTAAAACATTGACCCTATTAGTCTCACCTTTGTGTGAAAGATGGTAATAATGGACTAATACTGTATTAATATGATATTAACAACAGTCAACAGTCTATTCAGACTTCCTGTTTTTATCCTCTGTTCTTAAATTTTAGGATGCCACACCATATTCAGTTGCTTTGACTTGTACTAGTTATGAAAAAATCATTCACACTATTTTTGACTTTGATAACCATGACAGTTCTGAAGGGCATTGATTATACAGTTTATAGAATGGCAGAGCTTTGACCTTTGCCTGATATTTCCTCATTGTTAGAATAGCTTAAATTTTTTTAGGTGGGAAACTACAGAAGTAAAATGACATCAAATAAAAGTAATACAACACACATCTAATTTATCACCTTACTCACCTGTCAAAAGTATGTGTCTAATTTTTCCACGATGAAATTACTCTCTCTACTTCCACATTGTACTTACCATAAAAGGTCACTATGCACAAGCCAGTCTTGAGGAGGGAATAGTGTGATCTTCTTCCCTTAGGCTGGAAAGTTTATATAATTTATTGGAACTATAAATTGAAATAAAAGATAAAGTTGCCTAGTGCTTCTCATTTATGAATTTATTTATTCAATCTTTTATGTTAATCTGGACTTATAACTTTTAAGATTATATTCCATCATTATTTCATTTACTTTGCTGGTCATAGTATTTCAGCTTTGGACATTGAGAAATCTCTATGTGTTTCATTCACACTGCAATGTCATCTACTCATTTGGGAGCTTTGTTCTGTTTCCATTGCTTTTTTTTTTCTTTCTGTAGTTACAAGATACTCTAGCTTATCTTACATATTTTCTGCTGTAATTTTATAAATAATTTATTCAAGGAAATCTGGTTCTCTTTACTGGAGAATAGCATTAGAAAACAAGATCTAGATACTACATATGCTTGTGTAAGAGTACTTCTAATTAGTTGCATTTTCGCATCCATTCCTGTGATTGTTTAATATGTGCCTTTATCATCTGCGAAGTGTTCCTGTAAGATGAAGACCTTGTGTGCTTTTGCTGTTGTTATGTTCTTAGAGTCTAGCAAGACTCTGTTGAATAATATGCATTAAATGAATACTTTTAAATGATAGAGGATTTAGTTTCTGTGAAATATTAATCCCTTAGGTTATCTAGAGAAAGAGTATTAGGGTAATATAAGTTCCTTTCTTTCTTACTCTCCACAGCCATTTACCCACTCCTGGTGATTCTAATCCTGCAAAGCATTTCCTAATTACCACTCTATGGATACATTTATTCCAGCATTTATTTCCTATTTATAGCTTGCCACTATATCACCACATGAAATATCCATGCTGCTAGCTCAACCTATACTGCATATTGATATGAAATTAATCATCCTAAAGCATATATATGTCAAAAATTTTTTTAATTAAAATCCTATTGAAGGAATAAAAAACTATGCCACATACATGAATAGGATGATGCTGTTTGTGAAAAGACAATCAGTTACCAGACATTGATCTATAGATTTGTATAATTAAAGATTTATAAACTTAATATAGTTATGTCATGTTGTGTAGAAATTGAGAAGCCAGTTCTAAAATCTATGTGGAAATGTAAAGAACCTAGAAAAACAAGAGTAATATTGAGAAAGATGCGCACAGTTGGAGGATGAAACTTTCCTAACTCTGAGTTTTTATTTAAAGTGATATTAATCAAGGTGGTGTGTTATTGGTATAAATACTGACCAATACATCAAAGTGAAAAATGAAGGTTCTAGAAGTAGATCCACTTTAATGCAGTTAGTTTATTTTTGACAGAGGTATCAAAACCATCTAATTAGAAAGGAAAATTATGCTCACAAACTGTCAACTCAATAACTGGATATCCACATGAATAGATGATCTTTGACCCTACCTTATACCTTCTACAAAACTAATCAAGTATGAATCATAGGCCTAAATATAAAATTAAACCCATAAAACTTCTAAAGGTAAAACAAGAGAACATTTTCATCACTTAGAATTAGATGTTTTTTTTAATCTCATAAGCAATAAAGAAAAATATATTTTTTGTTAATACAATTTAGAAATGTCTAATAATTAAAAGGGCCCTGTTATAAAAATGAATAAGTAAGCTATATTTGGAGGCAAAGGTATTTTAAAAGTCATACATTTGGCTATGGCCATGGAAATTGTATAAAACTCCATAATTTGTTAAAAGATGAATAATCAATTAAAATGAGCAAAAATATCAAACGAACTCTACAAAAGAAGATTGCAAATGCCCAATGAACACAAGAAAGATTTCTCACATCACACACTTCTTAAAAATGGAATTAGAAATGACTAGAAAATGCCACTATTTAACAAAATAGTTAAAAATAAAGATTGACCATGCCAGATGGTAAGGAGAATATGAAAGAATTCTCATACTCTTTTGACGAAAATAAAAAACAGAATGACCACTCTGATGCCTGGCACTTTCTTATAAACTCTGTATTCACTAACTGTACACATGGTCATTATACTCCCAGGCCATTATCTAAGATAAATGAAAACACATATTAAAAAAGAATGTCATGGGAATGTTCAAATAAACTCTATTAACAAGAGCCTAACATTACAATTTTCAGGACTCCTTCAATAGAACATCCATAGAATGCATGAAAATCTACTTCTGACACTTTATCTAAGAATGCACAGTACATACAATAACATGAATCGTTCTCAAATGATTCACACTAGATGCAGAAGAATTGCATAATTTAGATTCACAGTTCTACCTTCTCCAGATGGCAGGGTGAAAGTGACTACATAGTAGCAGGCTGTGGTTTTTCTTTGTTGTATTTTATCTCAACATAAAAAGATGTTAATTAATTTTCACCCCAAATATCTCTCCATTTATCTTAACATACTTGGATGCTGGTTTGTGATGCCTTATCTGTTGTGCACTAAATATGCAGATATTTGAGGCTACTTCCAGGCAGATCCTGTACACTAATCTGTCTCTTCTGTGACAACTTGTGGTAATTACTGTAACTTTAGAATATATTTTAATACATTAAGGTACGTGTTCCTATTTATTTTTAAAAAAAGATTTCTATCTAATGTTTTCACTTGTTTATAGTCCAGTTTAACTTTATTTACCAACTTTCTAGTATGTTTAGTTTAGTTTTGGACTCTTTCCCATTGTGGAAGTATAACATGAGCTATTTGTACTTTGGATATTTCCATATTATTGGTCAGACAGAAATTTTCTGCCCACCCCCTTTTGAGACAGTGTTTCACTCTACAGTCTTGAATTTGATATCTAGATGAGTATATCTTTGAATGCACAACCTGCACTGCTTCCTGAGTGCTGGGGTTAAAGGTGTATGCTACCACCCCACTCCACGAGCTATTTATTGAATAAACTAAATATATATATGATAACTTGGAATTTAGAAACTTTATTATATTCAACTTTTAAATAAAAGTGATCATAATCAGTACTAGAACTGGCCTAAGGATCAACGAGATGATGTGGCACCTAAAAGCAAACCTGAAGATCTGAGTGTGATTCATAGAACTAACAATGAAAGGGAAAAAAGTCAACTACTGAAAGTTATCATTTGACTTCCATGTGGGTGCTGTAGCATGTGCAGGTATGTGTGTACACACATATCTTCACGTGTATGCACACACATGTATTTATGCATTTATGTATGTATGCATGTATGTATGTATATACAAATAGTATTAGTCAATGCTTAAAATATTTTAAATACCATATAGAAATAACTTAAGGCCTGAAAATTCTTATTGGGATTCTTCATGGTTAATTATATGTAGTAACTTTGGAGAAATCTAAACTTTCTTAATTAATAAGGCAGGAAATTTGTGTTAGCAGTCTGCAGCTATGTACTGAGCAGGGAGGTAGTGGACTGGGAATAAAAAACAAATAAAGACCCCATTTCTTTCTCCATGTGGTCACAGGACCCCTTTCCCTCTTTTCTGGTTTTGTTCCAAGAGTTGGTGAGTTATTCATGAGTCATTTGTACACTATTTGCTCAGAAATTCATTTAGAAAAAGGCTTGTGTTTTCTGCCTGCACTGGTCACTGTGGAGCAACTGTGATAATCAGCAGAGTTGCTTTCTGCTTAAGTTTGAGACTAAGGATAGGGATTTTGATTATTCATCTGAATAGTTAGGCCATTGGTACCAGAGCCCCGACACCAAATGGTTGTTAGATACCCTTTAATGTCCAGATTCACAAATGATATGAGTAGGCCCTTCTTTTTTCATCTCTTCCTGGCTGTAGTCCTCAGCCAAGCTCCTGGAACATGAGTTTAGTGAGCACAAAATTTACTGGTTGTCAAATTCTTTGGATATGTAATCAACTAAAAGACATAGGTATGAGCTGAGTATTGTGGTGTACATCTTTAACTCTAGCACCCAGAATGCAGAGGCAGGTGGCTCTATCTCTAGAGTTTGTGGCAAGCCTGGTCTGCAGAGCAAGTTCCAGGACAGCCAGGCTATATGTATAGAGACCATGTCTCAAACACCAGCAGCAGCAGCAGCAGCAGCAGCAGCAGCAGCAGCAGCAGCAGCAGCAGCAGCAGCAGCAGCA
>JANHMN010000005.1:2964893-2983223 GCA_030674055.1 Rhabdomys pumilio | reverse complement strand
CAGCAGCAGCAGCAGCAGCAGCAGCAGCAGCAGCAGCAGCAGCAGCAACAAAACAAATAAAAATCAAGCATCCTCCCCCTCTCTTTTTCTGTGGGTCTGGTAGGTCTGTGAAGCTATTTCATGGAAGGATGGACTGAAGGGTAACACATTTTAGTAGCATCCCTCATAGAAAGAAACGTAAAGGAAGAGCAGTGTTGCTTGCTCACCTGCTTTCATTTCTTGCTAGTGAGTACCTCTGTATCACTGTTGCTGCTGCTGTCCTTTGCCTGCCTTCCAGCATGGACTCAAGACCAGCAGTTCTCCACAAAATCTCCTGACATTGAGTGTTAGATTGGGATAGCTGAGGCATCTAGGTTTCTGAACTGAGCAACTACTTGGTTTTCAGGCTCTTCAGAGGGCAGATGCCTATTATTGTGCTACTCAGCTCATACAGTGTGAGAGAAAATTTTATAATTCCTCTTTTATACTACACACTCTTTCTATTGGTTTTGTTTCTAATGTAGAGTGAGAACTCTGTGATGGCTATCTAGAAAGAAAGTTCTTGTGGTGGTTTGAATAGGAATAGCCTCCATAGACTCATGTGTTTGAATGTCTGGCCCCTAGGGAGTGGCACTATTAAGGAGGTATGACCTCAGAGGAGTAGATGTGACCTTGTTAGAAGAAGTGTGTCATTGTGGGCCGGCTTTAGAATCTCCTGTGCTCAAGCTATGTCCATTGTGGCACACAGATTCATTCTGCTGTCCACAGATAAAGATTTAGAACTCTCAGTTTCTTCTCTAACATCTTGTCTGCCTGCACACTGCCATGTTTCCTACCATGATGATAATGGACTAAACCTCTGAAACTGAAAGTCAGCCCCAATGAAATGCTTTGTTGTTGTTGTAGGTTTTGTTTTATTTTGTTTTCTCTCAGTGTAACTCTAACCAAGCAAATGAAAGACCTATATGACAAAAACTTCAAATCTTTGAAGAAAGAAATTAAAGAAGATATTTGAAGATGGAAAGTTCTCCCATACTCATGGGTTGGTAGTATTAACATAGTAAAACTGGCCATCCAACCAAAAGCAAACTACAAATCCAACACAATTCCCAACACAATTCTTTACAGACTTTAAGAAGACAATTTTCAACTTCATATAGAAAAACAAAACATCCAGGATATCTAAAACAATCTTGTACAATAAGAGAACTTCTGGAGGTATCATCATCTCTAATTTTAAAAACTGTACTACAGAGCAATAGTAACAAAAAACTGCATAGTATATGTGTGTAAGCAGACAGGTTGATCAATAGAATCAACCTGAAAACCCAGAAGTAAATCCATGTACCTATAGACACTTGATTTTTGACAAAGAAGCCAAAATTATACAATGGACAAAGAAAAGCATCTTCAACAAATGGTTCTGGTCTAACTGGATGTCAGCATGTACAAGAATGCAAATTGAAACTTATCTATTACCTTGTACAAAACTCAAATCCAAGTGAATCAAAGACATCAACTTAAAGCCAGATACACTGAATGAGATAGAAGAAAAAGTGGAGAATAGCCTTGAATACATTGGCACAGGAGGCAGCTTCCTGAACAGAACACCAACACCTCAAGCACTAAGATTGACAATTAATAAATGAGACCCCATGAAACTGAAAAGCTTCTATAATATGGTAGACACTGTCAAAAAGACAAAATGGTAGCCTATAGAATAGGAAAAGACTCTCACCAACTCCACATCTGACAGAGGGCTGACATCCAAAATACATAAAGAACTCAAGGAACTAGACATCAACAAACCAAAAAACCCAATTAAAACAAATAAAGAAATGTCCTTTATAAGGGTTGCATTGTCCATGGTGTCTTTTCACAGCAATAAAACCCTAAAACAGAACTCTTCTGTATCTTCAAGTTCCACTTATTATGTCCACTCAGTTCTTGAGGCTTGGAATAAAGGATTTAGATAATTTGTATTTTGTAAGACTTGCATGAAGGAAGGGTTCACAGGACTCTCTAGGGTTTTTTGAGTTGACAACCTTATACCCTAACAGAAAACTGGGAAGAACATCTAGAGCAGAGGCAGAAGTTTGTGCAACAACATTAGGGCTGGGGCCTGCACTATGGAAAGTATCCAGGAGTCAGATGCTCAATCTAAAGTCTACAAGTAATCAGCAAAAAGATCCAGCCAGCAATCAAGACCATGAGTCACAGAACAAAAGGAGCCTGGACTGATTCACAGGCTGGGAGTGACACATTAAGACTGCAGCCCCTGTAGAAACTTGACAGGAAGAAGAGGAAGCTAAGATGGGGGAAAGGGCTGCTATGCTGAAAAAAAAAAAGAATCCACAAAGGCCCCATGAAAAGAACAGATGATGCAGATAGATACTAATCTTCAGTGAACCCAGAGTCACCCGAGAAAGGGCTAACAATTTGCTTCAATGAAAAGCCCACTAGCAGTTTTTCTTGGAGCAAGTCATCTAAAACTAGAGGGCAGCTGAGCATCTGAAGCCATAACTAAATAAAAAAGAAAAAGGTTAGGAGACAGACTATACATGGGAGATGGGGACTACTCTGAATCTAGCCTGGAGCTCCAAGTTTCTAATTGAGACTGACTAGTGACCAGCCCAAAGTGAGAAGACTGTCACACTATCCATGGAAAAATGTCAACTGAGTTGAAAAAAATTGTGGGATCTCAGGCCAGTCTACAAACAGGGCATAACAAAATACAATTCCCAAAGCACAGCCTTGTATCTAGTAATAGCTCTGGCACTTATCTCTTTTTCTGGGAACACCAGGTTCTGTCTGCTTCATTTCCTTCCCTTTGTTCCCTGAGTTCACCTTCTCTATTCTTCAAATAAAGTCACAAACCCCTGTATTAAGCACTTCTTGAGAATGTTTAAAACTTTTCACTGGTCTTTTGATTTAAGTCCTCCTATTTCTCAAGCTTCTTTTGTAATCATGCTCAGTGTAGCATGTTTTAGTATCCATGTACTATACCACCATATGTGAATCTTGATGTCTTCATTTCCCCAAACTTCCTCAATCCATAGATTAATGTTTTCTTGCTTCTAAACCCATCTTTCTAGTCTGTGGTCTAAAAAACAAATGAAAACAATGGATGCCTATCTTCCAAAAAGATTCAAGTGAGCCCTTCCAATTTAGGGTTTATAGAACAGACTCAGGAATTCCTGAGTCTGCATCATTAGTCTGTGGAAAATGTCACTATTGAGCTATTCCTAGCTGGGAGCCTCAAACAGAGCTGCAATGAGGACTATTGTTGGGTCTGATTTTGCAGAACATGTGGAAAGAAACATTTACATACACCTATTTAGAAATATGCTTATGGTGTTGGAATATTCTTTAAACATTCCATTCTGGCATAGTTCACTTTCCTATGTCCAAGTTCTAACAGAAAACAGTCTGGGGAGTAGTAATTTCTAAGAGACAATTGAGCACATGTTATGAATACCATACGCTCTGGTTTTGGGGACAAGGAAGTTAGGTTTGAGAAGGAACATTTAATTCCCTGATTCAGGAAAATATATTCATAGGATTTCATGCTGGGAAGTAACCCATATATAGCCATCTTACTTTCCCTTTTGGTGCCTTGCAGATCTCAGAAGATAGAAGCACCATGATCAGAAGAAAATGACACTTTTGATTAATGACTTTAGTAAATGGCTGTTAGAAAATTCTCACAAAAATGATTCTTCCATATCATGGCTCATGACAAGGTGAAGGTGGTGATATAAAAGAAAGAGAGATGGTAATGTTACACTATTTCCCTAGATTTTTTAAGTCATCAGATAGTCAAGCCTTTGAAGCATGCTCAGAATATATCTCCTGTGGTCACTAGAGCATTCAAAGAGTAATACAAGAATGGTGATACAAAGATTGATGAATACAGATATGTTTCACTAAGTTTCTCAGAGATGTTGTTTCTCTAACCCTTGGTTTAGTTGCATATCTAGTTTTAAGTATCCATTGTGGTTTATCTCCATGTTGAACTGTGTAAATAATGTAGTCTTTATTAAAACTGAGTACCACAATTTACTAGTTACTTTCTGTGTCTACTTATATTAGAAAGACATAACCAGGGCTCTGATATCTATTACCTGGTGACAATACCAATTATTACAGAATAATAAAGACCAGTGGTTTTCAACATGTGGGTTGTGACCCCTTTGGAGTCCTTTATCAGCTATCCTGACATTACAGAATAATATCAGATATTACAATTCACAATCCTACCAGAATTATAGTTATAAAGTAGCAAGAAAATTTTATGGTTGGAGGTCACCACAACATGAGAAAATATATGAAAGGGTCTCAGCATTAGGAAGATTGAGAAACACTGGTGTAGAGAGAAGGTAGCTATGTTCTTAATGATGGCCAACATTAACTGTTAATTTCCATAGATGGACCTGGAGCCTCTGTAACTTTGTTGTGCTGATCCACTATAAGAGACAAAATCTAAGTAGAACAGAACATCTTAGCCATCTCAGCTATGCTACTGCATTGTTTCTGTCTGTGCTGGTGTTGATGTCTGTGCATCCCTGAATTTGACTTAGGATTTAATCCTTTGCTAATATTCCACATATGATCTTGGAGTTCACAGAAAGAAGAGAGGTAATACATTATTCTGTATTGACTAAACCAAGTGAATATGACCTTTTCTGTACAAAGTTATGCATATTTCAACAATGAAGCAGCCACTTGATAGATTAATCATTGTCAGGTTTGTAAAAGGCTGACCTGCCCAAACAGGACAACTCCTTAATACCAACGAAATAGACAGATCTTTGTTAAAAGACATTACTAAGTCCACCTCCGAATGGTGGCACAGATTCACTTGCTCATTGTGCCTCCAATTGTGGTGGGGGATGAATAGACGGCAGGGCATAATTGGTTGGCATGTTGGCAAACATTAAGGATAAATTAGGTCATGTAGAGTACTGGCTTCAGCTCTGACAGGTGGCAGGCTGTGTCAGACACTGAAAGAAGTCACAAGCGGGAAGAAAAATAATTTAGGACACACATTATGCTTAATACTCAGTGGACACTTTCCACAGTACTCATCACTACTCACTGTTTAGCCTTGTCTAATATGGTAGAGCCTAGTCTTCCTGGTGTTCTGGGGATATCTGTATAAAGAACTGTTTCCCTGAGCTACAGAGACTACCACTGGGCCCTTCTGAGTGGCAATCAGTTTTGCTCTGGTGTAAACAGTCATCTTGAAGTTCTAACAATGGAATATGTCTCATCAATAAATTGGACACTCATGGGAAGGCATTAATTCTTAGAACAAATCCATACTCCACAACTCCATTGACACCACGAACAGTTGCCAGTCTGGGTCTCTGGGCTCTTTGACCAGTGTTGAACTCATCATTGACAAAGCCTTCTCTTCAGTTACAGTGGCTGATCTGTCCTTCAAAGGCATGCCTTTACTGCTGCTATGACAAGGTTTTCTAGGACTCTCTTCCTCCAAACCCCTTCCACATACTTCTCATACCTTAAAGGCCAAAGAGGGAAGTATACCCCTTCTAAGATGCCAGCTGGAGATCAGCATTCCTGTCAATACAATCTTTGTTCTAACACTACTCTGCCATATTACTCAAATTTTGCATTGCTTGTCCTGTCTGTTTAGTTACCTAGGAAAGACTTTGATAATCAATGACCAAAGTTGAACTCAATCCTATTTCTACAACAGTGTTTGTCCAAATCCTGGACTGAAACAGTTTTGGATACGTGTTTAGTGGAGTGAAATACATTTCTTCTACCTAACAGAAGAAAAAGCAAGCATCTTTTTTTCTTCCTCCAAACTATCTCAGTTTTGATTTATGGAATTCATTAACTTTAATTTTCTTTTCTTCTCATCTTTTGTGCTTGGTTTTCAAGAAGGCTGATCTTTTAGTTCCATTGTGGGATTAAATAACTAACCTTTGTGGAGCACTTTGTAGTTTTCCCAGCACTTTACCATCTACTATCTAATTGATCTCCACAACCACTCATGAATTATCCTCAATTTAGAGCACAGGAAACTGTCTCCTACATAAAGTGACCTGTCTAGGCCAGAGCTACTAAGTAGTCAACTGGGGATGAGAATCCAGGCTGCCTGCCTCTAACTCATGTTCTCGCCACAATCAGCAAACCCTATAAATGAAACAAATGCCATGGACCAAAAGCATTTATTGACTTTTCAGTGCCAGATGCAGTGATGCACGTATAGCATGGTCACCATGTTTTATTTGGGTAATGTGCATATGAGTGTGCCTCAGGAGTCATCCACCTTGTCTTTGGAGACAGACCTCTTATTGGCTTGTTGATCACTGATAAGACTAGACTAGCTGGTCTTTGAGTTTCAGGGTTCTACTCCTTCTGCCTTCCTGTAGCTATGATTACAAGCACAGCCTCACATCTGGCTTTCTACATGGGTTCTTGGTGTTAAACTCACCTCCTCGTGCTTGCATGGCAGTCACTTTCCTCACTGAGCTGTCATCTCTCTATCCTCCTGTGATGTTTTAAAAATAACAATTTTAGGAAGCTATTGTTATGTCTACCACACAGAAAAGAGTTAGGAAATTCCCTTATTTCCTTTTTGGGGGTATTGGAGATTGAACACAGAGCTTCATGTATTCTAGGCACTCTACCCCTGAGCTATACCTTCAGCCTAAACTTCAAAGAGTTTGAGCAGTTAACCACAGGGTACATGGTTAATAAACGGTAGATTTGGCATTTGTATACACAGTTTCTGAGCTCCCTGAGAATGATTGTAACCACAGTTCCTGAGCCATGTTGTCTCTCTTTACTGGAAAGATCAGGTTTATTGGCATTGCTGGATAGTTTTGTGTTGTCACCTGCCACTTTAGAAGAACTCATAGTGCCTTGGAATCAGAAACTCTGTGCTCCAGTGTTGGCTTAATCATCTCTGGTGAGAAAACCACAGACTGCTTCTGATCCTTAGGTTTTCGTTTGTCAGAGAGAATCCTGTCTTTTTGTATTGTGACCTTACTCATCCCCATCACCTGCTGAAAACTAACTTCTTGCTTTGTCCATTTACATGTGACAGTATGCTGTGGTAAATAAAGACTTATATCTTAATTTCCCACAAACATGAATTTTGGGCCTCTCTTCCTCTGCCAAAAGCAGGATATTTTATCTCTGTGTGTTTCATTTTCTTCCTCTGCAGAACATAGGTAATGATTGCATCTACCTCATGAGTTTTTGTGAAATTGGCACCAAATAATACTGTCTGCAGGGCTGTCAGCCTGATGTATAACACAGGGTATCCTTAAAAGGTGCTGCTTTCCATCCATATGATTTCTTCTCCTGAACCTCACATGTTGACAATTTCTCATCTTAGTATTTCTCATTTCCTCTGGTCACAGCCCCATGAGGCCCCAGAGCTCTGAGTCATCACCTCCTACGCTTACTTCCTAGCTTTGTTTGTTCTATTACATCCTGTAATCTACAAAATGCTCAGGTATTTCTTAGATTTCAGGAGCTACATCCATTTTCCTTTAGCTTTCACTCCAAACATCTGGACAGTAAAGCTTCCAGACATTCGCCCAGACTTAGCTGCCAAGTTCAATGGTGCCTTGCTGGCAACTTCATTTCCCAAACCCTCTGCATGGAACTGTTGCACAGACCAACCACTTAGCCATATTGTCTGATACCAGTCCAATAATCCATTCAGCCAGCCAGCATCCCAAGTTACTTCCCACTCCATGTCTTCCTTTTAAATGAAACAAATGCTTTGTTTTCTTCTTTCACTAAACTTAACATGCCTTTGTGCCTATTAGAAACTCTCAGAGGACTTCACAGACAAGACCCCAGGCAGGACTCCTGCCCTCTTGCCACCCTTGTTGACTCATCTCTATTCCTCTTCCTCCTCACAACATCTTGACAGATGCTTTTTCCATTAGTACTTTAAGTACTGTTTACCCACATGATCTCCCCTGGAGATCTTTCACAATTTCCCACTTTCTGTGTTCAATATGGCAGAGATGGTTCCCAGGTCTCTATCTTCAAACCTGTTACTATCTGAGCCCTAGATGGCTATCTCCACATGAGTGCTGGATGTTCCACCAGATGAAGCATCTTCACACAGCAGAAGAAACACAGATTTTCTTCCTCACAAAACCTGCTCTGCTTGATTAGCCTATTTCTGATCATGGCAGCAACACCTCCTAATCACCAAGGCTTGTGACCTATGAGTCATTCATCTTGTAGAGCCTCTTCCACCAGATAGCAATTTCTAGAAAGTGTACTCCTGGAATGCAGACACTCCCTGAGCTTCCCTCCAGGGCCTCTGCTATTTCCTTTTTTAAGTGATACCTGTTCTTGGTTTGGATGATTATGAGAACCCTTATCCTTCTGCCCTAGGATCCAACCTTTCTTTCTCTCAACCTCTACCTCAGTTGCCAGAGGGATCTTCTTACAGGCATATCTGATAATGTTTTTCTCATGATGACCTGCCACTTACACAGATTAAAGGGAAATTGAACTCATATGTATATTTCAAGGCAGCATATATACATGCATAGCACTTAAAATTCACCCTTTCCTAGCTTTCTCTGGTCATGACCATATCTCTGCATAAACATAAAAGCAAAATTAATAGGTACCTTCTATTAACAGTAATTATGAAGATGAAGTCATTTAAAATTTTCATCTTTAAACTTTTCTATTTTGATCAAATTTCTTCTATTTTTAGAAGAACATGAATTTTTACAAAACAGAAAAGTTTAGGGGAAAAGAAAAGTAGACCATCATTATCTCTAAGATAAAGTTCAAACTCCTCAAAAACCAGCTTAAATGGTTCTCAACATGTGTGGGTGTCTGAGGACATCTTCTGACTGCTAGTACTTATGTAAGGAAAAGTTGTCACTCAAGTACAAGGAGTGCAGGGTCTACTTTCTCACAGGTTGTCTTAACACTTTATTTTCTCAGCAGGTTACTGGTCCCCCAATTTGACACCTTCCTTATAATGCTACTAAGTGGCTGTGCTTAAGGAAGATTCATGATCAATAATGACACCTCATTGTGTCCACTGTCTCTTTATCAAAGACAATAAATATATTTCTGTGCATGCATTTGTATAATTAAAATAACAAATTTTAAAATTTAAAGGAAACACAATGGATATCTTTTAGCATATTCTTAATAGAAACAATATATAACAGAAAAGAAGCTCCAGGCACAGACACAAGATGGTGTGTCTGGACAAGTGTTAGCATCTCTAGTAAATGTATGAGATGAGAAACTTGGTTCAAACAAGACCAAAAGCTGCTGCTGCAGAACTGGTTCTCAGTGTAAGGATCAGGGCAGCATGGTGGAAAGATTTTTAACAGAGAAAGACCCTGTTTCTTCTTAAGCTCCAAGATAATAATGCCAGAATTATGTGAAAAAGAAAGCAGCAAAGTAAACATCATCAGAAGAGGCACATAGTCTAGGAAGACAATAGGACCAGATCTAGGACAGAGAATTAGGACCAATCCCAAGAGAGTAAACACAGTAGTGCCTCTGAGATGATAGCGAGTGATAAAGTCTTAGAGATCAAGCCAGCAGTGGGGGCTGGTCCGGCAGTTAGAAAGATGTACACAGAAGCTCAACATTCCCATCCTGAACAAAGCTGTGTTGTAGGGTTATAGAGTCTTGCAAATAAGAAGCAGTTCCATGGATAGCTCACACACTACTCTTTTGAATCCTGCTAGCTGCCACTGTTCCTCCTATGCCTTGTTCTATCTTTGTAAAGCAGCACTTTGCAGAGATTATTTAACTACTTCTCAGGCACCTCAAACACAATATGTCTTGGACAGAAATCAGCCATGTTTCCTTGCTCTGCCACCACCACCACAAGCTGTTCTGCCGTCTGTGTCTCAGATCACAGCTAATGTTACTACCATCCAGTTCATCCCTGGCTCCAAATAGACATCACACTGTTTCATACCTCAGTGCCTTCACATATGCTGTGCAATTGCTTGCAATATCAATGTTCCCTTTCTTTCACATGGTCCCAATCAAGACTTGATTCAATGATTAACTCTTGTGAGAATTGCCCCTTTAATCTTCTCAGCTTCCTGAAACTGACAGCAGAGTCCCTCTTCTGAGCCTTTTCATTACCAGAAACACTTCCTTGCCATACCCTCTCATTCTTATCTGTTTCATTTGTTTGTTTTTGCATTGGAGCTGAAACTGAGTGTGAGAGTCATACTTGATGCCCTTCTGGGTTCTTATTATCACATACAGAATTGTGTCTATACTTAATATCCAGTAAGTACCAATAGTTTATTTTATATATTAATAAATATTAATGAACTACATAGGATCATAAATTCTCAAATTTCTGGTCACTCTTATGCCATGAATTATTTTCTGTGCCTTGTTCCTATCTTCTTAATTACTCCTTGATCTAGTCTACTCTATCACATCAGTGCTCAACTGAGTGATATGTCAAAAACCATCCTTTTTAGGATGGTTTTTCTCCATTCTTCACACAGAGTCCAAACAGATCAAATTATGTATTTGCTCATTCTGCCCTTCTGTTCAGAGCATTACTGAGTCCTTGCACCTCCAGCACAAAGTCCTTATCTTCAGTTGCAGCTCCTGCCTTTTTTTGGGGTCTTAAAACTGCTCTATTTATTTGTTTATTTTCCCCTCATGGCCCATCTCGCTAGCTCACATCAGAATTTACTCCCTCAGCAGGGCATAGTGGTGCATGCTTTTGATTCCAACACTTGAGAGGTAGAGGCAGGCAGATATCTGCGAATTCAAGACCAGCCTTGTCTATATAGGGAGTTCCAGGACAGCAAGGGATACACAAAGAAACCCAGTCTCAAAAACAAAACAGACAAGCAAAATCTATTCCTTTTAAAGCCATTAGTGCAAACTTATCTTTCTTTCAGAGTTTCAATGTCCATTACTTTTAAGTTTTAAAATTTATTTTGCTTGTGAAATTTTTTGTCTGCATATATAACTGAGCACCACATGCAATACAATCCACATAAAAGCCAGAAAGGGGTGTCAGGTCTTCTGGTCTACCTGTAATTGCAGGTAGTTGTGAACTGACATATGAGTACTGGAAACTGAACCTGGTCCTCTGGAAGAGCAGCCAGTCTTAGCTGCTGATCCCATCTCTCTAGGCACAAGATTCATTTTCAAAATTATAGATCAATGTTTTTACACGGAAGGGTTTCAGAAGCTAGGATACCACCAGATCGTAGTCTTGCAAGAGGGATTTAAGACTCTTGGACCACCAAGAGTCTTAAAGAAAAAAGATAGGACACCATTTCAGTAGAATCTGGACTGGAACATGGGATGGCTAGATCTTTGTTTTAATCATCCCAGAAAATCTGTAAGAATGTCGTTAACGCCTGTTTAGATGCCTTAAAACACCACATTGCTCCTCAGCTGCTGACAAGGCTGTAGGTTTCTATCTCTATGAGAAATTATTGGGGTCTAATTATAAGTTCTTGGACCCTTCTTCAAAACAGTCTCACACTAGACACTAAATTCAGAATCTGACTTAGATGAAGTCAGATTAAATGAATTTGATTTGATAATGTCTTTATGTAGGAGATAGAGTAGAATCTTGCTCCTGAAATTTCTCATATAGAGATGAATGAATTAGAGTGTCTAGAAGAATTTCAGCCCAATGATATACTAGATCAAAAAAATGACAAGGCAGTGGCAAAACAATGTGAGTCTTTCAAGAGCTCCTATGTCCAGAGCTATTTGTGTGTTTGTTGGGAGGCGAGTGCATGTGTACATATGTATAATAAAGTACAAGGGATATGCGTGGGTAGAATTCAGGGACAGTGACGTTAGGGATGGTAGCTGTTCTTAAAACTGCAGATTTTCTCTGTTTTCACAGTAGTATGTCTGTTTGCTGGACTGTGCACAGGTTCAAGGAGAGAAAGGGCTGTGGTTATATCTTTGTGGAATTTGGATGTGGGATAGACATGCATTAACCAAACAGTCAAAGAAACAAATCTCATTATCAACTGAGGCAGCATGTGAGTGAGGAACAGATGGGGAGGCTGATGTCTAACTTACCTTAGCCATGGCAGTGAAGAGAAAAATTCCAGGAGAGCCACATGTCTATACTATGGCTTTCACCTACTCTTCTGTACTTAAAGGTATTAAGAGACCTGTTAAAGACACAGAGCAAGCCTCAAGAGCAGCTTGTGGCCAGCAGGATTTGCTCAATGTGGCATGTTTGTCCTCAGCCTCCACTAAACTCCATGCACTCACAACAAGCCTATTAGCTTGACAGGAAAAGTGATGAATAGAAAGAGAAATGTATGCACTAAAAGGAAGTGAGCCCTCATGTACCTCGGAAGATGCTGTTTTCAGACTTATTCAGGTTGAAAATCAAAGAGTCAATCAGGTCAACAAACAGTCCATCAGCTTCAGTCGTTAAAACAACAAATTGGTGGCATTATTATTGACAGTCACAGTGACTCAGAGACAGACTAAGAAAGAAAGTCAGAGTCATCTGGTCAATAAAGCACTTTGGGCAATGACAATGCAAGTAATTAGAAGCAGCTGTATTTCATTTTTCACCTCCTATGCCAAAGTGACCCTGTACACACATCTGTCAATGAGTAAGGGTGTGGGAGTTTAAGTTATATCTGGGGAGTATGAGAAAAACGCAGTATAGTGACTATTTTTTAAAACTTCAGACATCAGAAGAAAGAGAAGTTGGAAGGTGCTCCCTTCCCTCTCCTCTAAAAGTAGAAAGGATTGTTGACACTCCTTATTCCAAGTAGAAGGAAGTCAAAAGACCACTGCACACTTAATGTGAGGGAGGGGTGGATCCTCCACATTCCAATGGGACAAGAATATTTGGGATAAGACCACTAAAGCACAGAGAACAAACTCCAAAATAGAAAGTGGGCTTGCATGAAATTACAAAGCTTCATAGCAAAAGAAGCAAGCAATAGAAAAGAGACAATGTACACTGTGGAAAAAAATGTCTATAGCTGTATTTCTGATTGGGGATGAATACTAGGAATACACAAGAAACTCCAAGACACAATAACAAAAGCCGAATAACCTGGGTTTACAAAGTATACAATAGGTCTGAATAGAGTTTTCAAAGATGTAAATGTGACCAAGAGGTAAATGAAAAATGCTGCAATATGACTGCTGCACTTCTGTATCTTCATGTTGACACAATATTTACACATGGGTTAAAATGTGTTGCCTTATTACGTGCAATGATGAAATCAAGGTAATTAGCATGTTCATCACATCAAACATTATTCATTTTTTAGAGATATTTGAAATTCCCTTTTTGTGCTATATTGAGATGTATATTATATATTTGATAAATGTGGTTACCATACTGTATAATAAGACTCATTCTGCATACTGATTAGTTATTCTCTTACTCAATCTCCCTACTCCCCAGGTCTTTTGCAAGCACTCTTATGTTTTCCATGACAATATAAACATTTGTTCCCAGATTCACGTTTGAGTGAGATCATGTAGTATTTGTCAATATGATCCTGGCTTATTTCATTTTAACAAGATGTTCTAAAGTCTCATCCATGTTGTTTCAAGGGACAAGATTTCACTCTTCTTATGAAATACTGGGAATTTCATTGTGTATATGTACCATGTTTTCTTTATTCATTAGTATACTGGCAGAGAGCATGGGTTCTTCATCATACAAATGTCATTTATTTTGTACATATGGGATTTCTGGATCATAATAACCCATTTTTGAGTTTTCAAATTTTTTAAACATTTCTCCTATAATGGCTGTAATAATTTGCAAGCATGTTAGGGCTTTCTATTGAGTACTTCGTGTCATCCCATTAGGTAACTACTTCTTCTAACATTTGTTACTTTAAATTTACTTCTTATTTAAATCATACAATATATTTCGATCATATTATTTCTCTTCCCCTAAATCTTCCCAGATCGTTCTCACCTGTCCTACTCACACAACTTCACATTCTCTTTTTAAAAAGAAAATCAAAACAAACAATAAACAACAATGAAATAAACAAACAAACAAACAAAAGCCACCCCAAACAATACAAAACAAAATAAAACAAAAAGCACACGAAAATTCTGGAGTCCTTTATGTGGTGACCAAATACTCCTAGGCATGGGATTTGCCCTGGAATGTGTTTAACATACCAAGTGACACTCTATTGGAGAAAACAGAATTTCCGTTTCTCAGCATCTCTCAGTTGTAAATAGCTTCTGGGTTATGGGTGGGACTTTGAGTCTATGTTGAGGCTCACACTGCCCCAGGCTTTGGGGGCCGCTATGTTGAGGCCACACTGCCCGGCTTGGGGGCCACTGTGTCCTGGCCCAAGCTGCTGTTCCGGTCTGGGTGTCAGGGTCTAGCAAGAGAGAGAGTGGGGATGAAGGGGAAGCGATGCGAAGAATGGAGACAAGACAGAGGTTCTGATCAAGTCTTGTTTTCTAAAAGGAAAATCCTGGGTATATATACACTTCACCACATGCCTTGCAGTCGTGGATAAGCAGGGGAACACAGCTGAAGGTGCTTTACCACGTGTAGCTTGCAGCTGGGGGCACTAAACAACAAAACAAGATATGTGAGATAAACAAGATGTTTATCAGAGTGTGCTCAGCTGTTGTAGGCTGTTGAAAACAAGTCTCTTGTCAGGGTATATGGCTCGAGATGGCTGAAAAGATGATAACTGCTTTCTGCTAAAAGTCGGCTCCCAACAAGTCTACCCTTTCCTCTCAGTGTTGGGATCCCATCTGACCTGAAACCTTGCTGGTTTGTGTGTGCTGCAACAGTCTATGTGCTGTGCATCAGTCTGTGTGCATCAGTATAGCTGTGTCTGGAAGATACCCTTTCCTTGGAGTCACCTACCCCTTCAGGCTCTTAAAATTTTTCTGCCTCCTCTTCTGCATAGATTCCCTGAGCCTTGAGGGGAATGGTGTGATACAGACACCCCATTTTGGGCTGAGCACTCCAAAGTCTCTCACTATCTGCACACTTCCCAGTTATGGGCTCTGAGTTAATTCATATGTACTGCAACAAGAAACTGATCTATAGGTGTAGCAATATACAACCACTAATAGTCTTCCATTCCTCCTCATCCTTTGACACAAAGTATCTCAGTAGCCTAGGGTGGCCTATAATTCAATGTAGCCCAGAGTAGCTTCAAACTTACAGCAATCAACCTGCCTCAGCCTTACAAATTTCAGGTTTATAAGCATGAGCTATTCCACACATCTTTCTTCTTCCCATCTTTCTGTCTATATAGTTAGTCTTTTCAAATATTTCCACACGTGTTCTTCTGTGTCTGGTTTTTTCCACTGAGAATACGTATTTTTCATTCATGAAAACAATCATATAACATTAAAAATTCCCACCTTGTGCCAGCGAGGTGACTCAGCAGGTAAACATGCTTAGTGCTGGGTACAAGAACCTGAGTTCAATCCCCAAAACACAGATAGTAGAGAGGAGCAGAGAACTAACTTTTACAAGTTGTCCTCTGACCCTCACATATGTGCCACACATACACGTTCACAACATAAATTTTTTTTTTTTATAAAAGAATCATGATCTTTGTTGCTTATATTGCTTTGGGCATTGTTTTATGTGGTCTTTTGCTTATATATTATGTTTTCTCATTTTGTGTTTTTATGGTGTTTGTATGTGTGAGCTGTTTGTACCTTTTGCACTTATTCTGGTGAGGTTCCTTATTTGTAAGCAATGGCATGGAGTTGGGTGGGTGTGGAGGTAGGGATAATCTTGAAGGAATTGATGGAGAAACCAAAATCAGAATATATTATATGGAAAAAAATTCTCTCACTTAAGCAGCAAGCACAGAGCCTGCATGGGTCTGCAGCAGATTCTTGGTATGTATACTATAGATTTCAGCTTAGTACTTTTACAGGACTCCTGAATGTGTGAACAAGTGAGTCCTTGGATCTTGTGCCTTCTCCTGGGCTCTTTCCCTCCTGTTTGTTTGTCTTGTCAAATCTTGGATGTGATGACTATTCTTTTATCTTATTATATTTTATTTTTAAAAAAATTTTGAAAGCTCAAAAACTAAACAAACAAAAAGGAAAAATATTCTCTCTGTTTCTCTGTCTCTGTCTTAGTCTCTGTCTGTCTCTCTCCCTATACACATGCACATACACATACACACACACACACACACACACACACACACACACAAAGTCCTTGTACTCACAAGTAAGCACTTGTGAAATAATGAATGTTAAATGAACAGGGTTGTTTCTTCAAAGAAAGAGATATATAAATTATTTTCATATGTAAAATTTCTCAGAGGCTTTGAATTAATGTGGTTGATAACCCGGTAACTTCTGTGCTACTTATATGGAGCTCCTTTAGACTCTTATGAAAAGGAGGTGGATAATAATCTAGTGACCTCTGCTCTATCTGTATGGCTGAGAAAACACCAAATCCTCCCCAGACACTTAAAACCTGTAGTGTATGTATGTATTTATGTATGTATATATGTATGTATGAATGATGCATATATGCATATATGTATGTATATAAGTATGTATATGTGTATATGTGTACATGTGTACATATGTATATATGTATATATGTGTATATGTATATATGTATATATTTGTATATGTATATATGTAAATATATGTAAATATGTATCTGTGTATACATGTATACATGTATATGTGTGTATGTGTGTATGTGTATATGTGTACATGTGTATATGTCTATATGTGTGTATATATATGTATGCGTATATATGTATGATCAATCTCTATGTATATCATATATGTATTTCTATGTGTGTATAAATATGATCTGTTATGATGCATATCTATTTTTATGTGTATATACATATATATGTGATCTGTTTTATATTTATATATGTTAATAGTGACACATATACAAATCATATATATGTATATACACATAGAAATACATATATGATATATATATATAGATCATACATATATACATACATATGTACACATACATGAATACACATATACACATACATATATATGTATATGATCACGTCAAGTTTAGCTCAGTATTATTTAAAAGGTTTACAATGTTGGAACTTGCTTCTCTTTGCACAACTTATAGGTAATAATTTATTAAAGTAAACTTTACCTATTTAACGAATTTGAAATATTTCTGTGTTTACTGGCCCAGCAAGTTTTGAGTAGGAGTGGCAGCAGAGTTGTTTTTAAGGCTAGAGCTAACAAGAGCAGGTGAAGAGATACACCTTTTTCTGGCTTTGGTTTTGATTTTGGTATGTTTTTGGTGCATCCTTTATCAGAGGTGTTCAATACAAGCTGGATGTCCAAATCCCTGATGCAGGCAATGAGTTAGATGTGGAGGAACAAGTGAAACCACAGCTGCATTTAGTAGTCTTATTTTCTATACTATCTTTGTAGTTAAACAACCTTGAAATGGCAGGGAAGTTGTTTTCCATATATCAGAAACTAAGATTCTCAGGCCCTTTACCAGTTACCATAGATAAATTAACACATGGATATATCCTCAAAAGAGCCTGACTTTATTATTACATTACTTACACTGGAGTTTTTGAACCCATTTCCCACCTCCTCATCTTGTAGCTTTTTTCTAGAAGGGTCATGGAAAAAATATTGTAAAAAGAAAACTTGGCCTATCATAATTTGGGAGGAGAAAGGGGTCATTATATCTAATAAATATGCCACCTACCTATTTTGTCTTCCTTCGCTTTTTCATGTGTTTCCCCTACGTGTGTGTGTGTGTGTGTGTGTGTGTGTGTGTGTGTGTGTGTGTACATGGTAGAAATTCAACCTAAAGCGTTATAGATGCTAGGCAACCATTATAACAGCAATCTCCCCCTATCCCCATTCTCTTCATTTTATGTCTCCTTCTTGCCTAGGGTTCTCTGAAGCCAGCTGTCCTATGCCTTTGTGAAAGCACAGGTTCATACTATGAACTTACCAAGAAGATAAAATAACAGCACTATCTCTTGCATGTCCCGGCTGGAAAGGGTTTTGACAGTACCCAGAAGACAGAGCTTTTGTTCATACTGTTACCCTCTTTTCCGAGGCATGTGGGAACCTGGACCTCCCTTAAATGCCATCTTCCTTGCTGCAATCATATTTAATTGATGGGATTTGACTTGCCCTGCCTACCTTTCCAAAGAACTTTTGCCTTGACTCTTTTAGGAAAGCCCTTTTTTTTTTCATTAGTTCTTTTAAAAATACAATTTACAATTTAAAAAAACCCTACAAATACAATTTTGAGAGAGATATATTTTGTAATCCAAACTAGCCTTGAACTCACTGTGTAGGCCACGTTTGCTTCAGACTCCAGTAAATCGCCCTGTCTCAGCT
>JANHMN010000005.1:2921950-2964883 GCA_030674055.1 Rhabdomys pumilio | reverse complement strand
CTTCTTCTTCTTCTTCTTCTTCTTCTTCTTCTTCTTCTTCTTCTTCTTCTTCTTCTTCTTCTTCTTCTTTGGTTTTTTGAGACCTGGTTTCTCTGTATAGCTCTGGCTGTCCTGGAACTCGGTAGACCAGGCTGGCCTCAAACTCAGAAATCCACCTGCCTCTGCCTCCCAAGTGCTGGGATTAAAGGCGTGCGCCACCACTGCCCGGCCTTCCTCAGCTTCTTAAGGGCTGGGATTACAAGATGAGCCATGATAGCCACCTCTAGGGACACTATTTAGCATGACTCTGAATTGCTGTTTTGAGCACTGAGTTGCTAGAGCAAATAGTACATGCTGTAAGTAATTACTGCAAAAAGAAAACCAGTCTCTCCTTGTATTCCAGTGGGATTCCCTCTTGTACTTCTTGCCTCTGGCACCAAGGCTTTCCAAAAAGAGTTTGTGATGTGAGTGATCACCTCTTCAGAACCCTAGAAAAACCCAGAAAGTTTAACACAGTAGGAAGACTCACCCTGAATGTGTGTAGTAGTGTCTCATGAGTTGTATCTGACCAAGTAAAAAGGAGAACATTAACTGAAACCAGCATTCATCTCTCTGCTCTGTGCAGTGTCAGCAACTTAGAGCTGTTCCCATTGAAATAATTTCCCTGCCTGAAACCAGGCGCCAAAGCCCTTTCTTCCTGGACTTGCTTTCTTTGAGTGTTTTGCAAAAGCAATGAGAAAATAAACTAATACATATTCCTTTCAGTGAAATGTCTTTGTGAGCAGATTCCCTTAGTGACTAAGCATGTATAATTAAGTCTAGCACATGGTCACACTGTCCACATAAATACCAAGGGGGATGGTAAGATAAGGCTCAAGCAAAGTTAAAGTTGGAACATTTTTGGCTCACCACCCAATTGAGTAGGACCACTCGAGCATGTGGGAAGGTTAGAGATAAGACAGGTAGCTTCTGTGAAATGATGACCACAGTAGGGATGCACAGAAGAAAATAACTGAAACTCTGATGGAGTTGAGAGATAGCTGAGCAGGGGCTGTGGTGCATAGCAAGCACCAAGGGCTACTTCAAATCTTTGTGCCGAGAGGAGAAAGGATTGGCTTATAATGATTACCATTCCTTAGACCATAGCACCAGATGTGTGCATAGTCCTGTACCAGGTATTATGGAGAACAAGAGCCTTGTCAGAGCCTTTACCCTATCCCATAGCCTGCCCTTCTTGATCCTTCCCTCACAGTTTACTATGGTGTGTTGGCAAGAGATGTGGATACCAGAGATGAGAAGAACCAGGTAGTACTGTGCAGCAGTGACTGGCCTATTTTTTTGTGACAGTCATGATCCAGGAAGGTTTTAGGCTCGCCTTCATTCCTTTCAGCAGTTATTTACTATAACAACAATATTATGACACCATTAAACAGCATTACAGGAAATTTACAAAGAAAAAATAATCCATAATCTCTACATCTGAGTCCATAAGATCTCATTTTCTGTCCTTCATGGTCTCTCAAGCCTTGGTTACTTGTGTGTATTCTTTTAATGTTGCTATAATTACAGTGTATTTACAGTCCTATATACAGGCTTTTTTGTTATCATTAAATTGTCAGTCTTTTATATGTTGAAATATTGTATTAATAATGGTCATTTTAATAGCTGCATAATATTCCTTGGAGATGATGTTGAACAATTTTCTTCACTAAAGTCTACAATATCTGACATCTCAATTGTGTTTAGTTCTTTGTTATTACAGATAATGTAGCAACAAATGATTTTCTGTGTGGGTTCTAATTTGATCTGACCTAGACTTACTCTGATCTAACAGACTGCCCTAGTTTCATCCTCTTAAAGGAAAAACTTTATACAAACAGTCTCTACCTAAGGGGATCAAAACTGCTTCATCAGATATATTTATAACAGAGTTTTATTTTCTGATGACTGTTTGTGAACTTAAAGGCATTAATATGGCAAGAGGTAGAGGAAGGACTGAGCTCAAGGGTAGAATGAAACAGGTGTGTGTGTGTGTGTGTGTGTGTGTGTGTGTGTGTGTACTCATGTGCATATTCTTAGGGGTAGAACCCTGGGAACAGCCTATGACGATACTGTGTTCAGGTAGAACCCCTGACATTAGTCAAGAGTGGGTACTAAAGCAAAGTCATCATCCTCAAAATGCTACTTCATGCTGTTAAGTATGCACAGAAATCTTCAATCTTCCCAGAAGAATCCTGATTTCTGAGCAGAAGCTGTTTCTCTTTCACCTGATGCAAAGCCAGGAGCCAAACAAATGGTACTGAGTGAGCAGTTTCCACTTTATCAACCAAAGGCAATATCCTTCTATACTCCCAGAGACAGCTTTGTTCCTTATGGACAGAAGACTGCCCCTACAGAAAATAAGGTTGGCCAAGGCAAACAAGCAAGAGAAATGACATTACTTTGTACATACCTGGAGTCTATCCTAGCTCCTTCATTATTAAAAAAAGTTATTTTATTGAGCATTTGTTCTGTGCCAGGCAATATACTTAGTGCATGCAACCAGACAAGCCATGAAGATGCATACTAAAGGAAAGGTAACATGCACAGGATTCTTTCAGTCAGCCCAAATAGGGAAACACATTTCTTATACATGACACCAAAAGCCCAAGACAACCCCCAGGCAGGCAGTGGGAGACCTGTCTCTCAGGACAGCCGAGGAACACCAAAGGCCAATTAGATCAATATTTAAGCAGAATAACAAGAGACTCCAAATGAGAAAAGACTTGTCAAGGTTGCTGGCTGCTGGAGGAGACCATCACGCCTACAAAGAGGGCTGTTTTTTGGTATCTCTGAGCAACCAGGTCAGTCTGAGGTGGAACATGAGTTTTTGTTGTTGGTGTTTGAAGTCTCATCATCAGTCTTTCCACTGAAGTGCAGAGCAGTGACTCAGCCCATAATTTCCTCTGGCAAGCATTTCTGCCTAAATAGAAATAGCAAATGTCTTGAGAAAGGTGCTTCTAAAAAGCAGAGAAAATGTGGTTGAGTCATAAATCTGTGATTTGCTTAGAGGACAGTGCTACAGGAGAGCTTCAGTTACCTGCTGCTGCTAATTTACAAACTATCAGAGGAAGGAGAGAGACAGGAAACTCTGGCATTGAATACAAATGACTGCATTCAATTAGAGTAGCAGTCTGTAATTCAGGGAGAAAGACCCTGAAACTTTCACCCCAGGTCTAAGAGTGGGAGGGCAGGAGAGCTGACTCTGCCTTCATTAAGCAGACAAGCCTGGCTGTGTTCTAATTGCAGTTCCTTTTTTCCACTTGTATGATTATGCTGAAATCACAAGCTTCTCCCTCCAATAAAACATAAAAGACAAAATGCCCCTCTTAAAACAAAACAAGAAACCACCAAATTCCAAAACCACAATGAATTCTCAAGAGAAGTAATATATGATCAATGGAAGTGAATAAAGACTGTGTCCTAGATGGTTGCCATGTCTTAGTAGTCAGGAGTGGGACTCAAATTCTGGTTAATTTCTGGATTGTTAGAAGGAAAACAAAAAACCAAAACAGATACACATCTTGATGTTGCAAAAATGAATTGATAAAGCAAAAGGGGCCAATGGTCATTTGAAACTGAAGTGGTGATTTTAAGGTCAGTTTCCCTAAAAACACCCATTTCAGAGAGCTTTGTAACTTGGTCATTTTCGTAGCTGTTCCATGGAATGGTAATGGTTATTGTTGAGATCAGGAAGGTAGAACTGGTGCTCGCTCCTTCAAGTCACAGGTTACTATAATGTTAACAGAACAACAAAAGAAAGGGTCATAAAATTATTACAAATATATGAACTACATCTGAAAATAAAATCTAAATCCAACAAGAAATAATGTTGAAATAGAATTTGCCCCTCTAGTGTCATCATTTACACTAATAGACTCAGGAAACTTTATGAGCACATAAAAAACATAATAAAGTCTAAATATCATTGATTTTGAAAAAATTTACATTTTTTTACATATTTTAAAGCCAAGGCTAGTTTCAAATGTTCTATTTTAGGAAACTTTTGAATATGTGGTCCTTCTGTTTACATAGGATTTTATACAATACTGACAGCTGAACCTAGAGCTTCTTCCAAGCTACGCAAGTATTCTCCAATGGAGCAATCCCTTCAGCCCTAAAATCCTTAATGAAAACATTTTCTTCATCTCTAACAAAACTTAATAGCAACTATTCTTCATAAAAGAAGGAAGATGACATATTGCTGTCAAATCAAGCATTGTCATTCATAATTAGAAAAAATGATATGAAGATTGCTCAAGAAGAAACAAAACTAAGTGCATTTCAAAATGGTTCCATTTTTATTTAGAAAGGTTAGAGAATTATACAAACAGTTAAAACTAAGCAGAGTCCAAAATGTTTGTCAGAGGAAAAAAATCAATATTGTCATATCGAGTATATTTCTTTTTTCATCAATTAACTTATTTATTCACTTTACTTCTTGGTCACAGCCCCCATTGCTCTGAGAAGGGAAAACCACCCCTGGGGTTCAATGCCACCCTGAGACATGTATTCACTGCAGGACTAGGCATACCCTCTCCTACTGAGGCCCAAACAGGTAGTCTAGTTAGGGGAGGAGGATCCAATAGCAGGAACAGAGTCAGAGACAGCCCCTGTTCCAATTGTTAGGGGACCCACATGAAGACCAAGCTGCAAATATCTAGGGTGCCTAGGTTCAACTTTGCATGATTTTTGGTTGGTGATATATCTACTCAATGGAATACTATTCAGATATTAAGAACAAATTCATCATAAAATTTGCAAACAAATGGATTGAAGTAGAAAATATCAATCTGAGTGAGGCAACCTAGACCCAGGAAAACACACATGGTATGTATTCACTTATAAGTGGACATTAGCCATAAAGTACAGGGCAACCATCCACAGACCCCAAGAAACTAAGTAATAAGAAGGGTCCAAGGAAGGATGTGTGACTTTCACTCAGAAGGGAAAATAAAATAGTCATTGGAGGTGGATGGAGGGAGGGACCTGGGGTGGAAGAGGTAGTGAGGAGGGGAATAGGGATAGGAATCAGGTATGGGGAAGGGGGTGGAAGGGGATAGGGAATGAGAATGAGAATTAGTCTGGGGCATTTCTGGGAATAGCTGGAGTCCTTGCATGGGGGATGCTCCAGGGAATCTATGAGGGTGACCTTAGCTGAGACTCTTAGCAGTGGGGGATATAGATATTGAAGTGGCCACTTCCTGTTGCCAGGCAGGACTTCCAGTGAAGAGTGGGGGACACTAAGCCACCCACAAAACCTTAGACCCAAAATTTGTTCTGCCTACAAGATACACAGGGATAAAGAAGAAGCAGAGAGTGAGAGAATAGCCAACCAAGGACTCCCTAACTTGAAACCCATTCCATGTGAGAAAGTCAGTAGTATATTCTACATCAAGAAAATTAAAAATCATAAAGTTTCTTACTGGCTGACAAGAGATAAGCAGACTCCTCTACCATTCTCAGCCACTTCTGTAAAGTTCTGTATCATCTGGGTCCATAGACAATGAAGCTAAGTGGCCATGGACTAAAACTTTTCAAACAATGAGCCAGAATAAATTTGCCTGAATGCTGTTTATATCAAATATTTTGTCAAAGTTATAATGATGAACACAATGAGTAAATTTCAAAATGGTGAAGTGACAAGAATTGAGAGATGCTAATTCATACTATTTATTATACACCATTCTTCACAAATTGTCCTAATATTAATAAATATTTACCACAGCTTTATCAGGTAGATAGCAAATTAGAACCCACACAGAAAATCATTTCTTGCCACATTATCTGTAATAACAAAGAACTAAACACAATTGAGATGTCAGATATTGTAGACTTGCAAGTCAGGAAATGAAGATGCTGGATAGCTTCCTAACTCTTTCATTCAGTTTTGAATGTAAAGTTTAAATCTAGACAGCCTCATTGCAAAGAGTGTATTCCCCATTGAACTAGGACAACTTTTATGGAAGAGGTGTCAGGAGACCACAGAATTTTGTAATCCTTATGGTCTACCATATGTATTTTTTTCTTGTAAAGGAACTTCTTGCCTAAGATCATAATGATCTTCATAAAATATTTACAGATGAGAAAAGGGAAGTCAAATGGTTAAGGAACTTGTCAGAGGAAAAGAGTCAGAAGATCACTCTGGCCTTTTGATTCTCATCTTAGCATTTTCTCTGGATGCTGAAGTCAGATGTGCTGTGTTAAGGCTAGCAACCACCTTTTGCATTTATCTTCTGTGCTGTGAGGTACTTATTTTTGTTTTGCTTTAGTTATTAAAGTATGTTTTAGATTTTCAAACAGGATTGAAAATATTTTATTATATATATTTATAATATGTATTATATTTTCCTTTCCTCAGAAGGAAAATATAATAAAATTTAATTATCAAAAGATTAAAAATAGAGCCACACATTATTTTTATTATTGTTATTATTACATTTTAAGAAGTATTATCAAACTACTCTGAAAATTTGGAAGTGGTACTTATTGTTAATGTCTCTTCTTACCTCTATAAGATCAGGCAATGATCCATAGATTCCATGTACAGTATCATTGCTCTATACGCATGTAGCCTTTCAGTTTTCTACTTCAATCCTTTCCTTACCTTGTTTAGAAATCCAGAAAAGCAATCTTCCTCACTTTAGAGCTATTTTACAAATCATCAGGGAACCACTGCTAGGAATGAAGGTTACAGAATGGGTCTAGAATGAGGGAGTGAGCTCCAAGACTCAGTGGGGCCACCTAGCAGTTGTATACAGTGTTAAAGGAATGAAACCCACCTAGAGTATTTAGAAAAACTTTCAGCCTTGCTATATTTTGGTCTGAAATGTTCTCCAAAGATCTATGTATTAGAGTCTTGGTTTCTATGTTGCTCTTGGAAAATGATGTCATAATGGGTAGCCTTAGATCCCTGAGAGCATACCATTTGTCTTAATTACATTTTATTGCTATGGTAAGGCACTATGACCAAGGCAACTTATAGAATAGAGTTCACTGTGGGCTTACAATTTCAGAAGGTGAATCTATCCATAGTGACAGAGTACATGACAGCAGGCAGACAAGCATAGCTTTGGAATAGTAACTAAGAGCATATATCTTGATCCACAATCACTAGGCAGAAAGAGAGAAAACCAACTTGGATTGGTGTGGGCTTTTGAAGCCTCAAAGCCCACTCAACAGTGAAACATCTTCCTCAACAAGGCCAAGCCTCTAAATTCTTCCCAAACTCTTCCACCAACTGGGGACCAACCATTAACATATATGAGCCTATGCTTGCAGGGCATTTTCATTCAAAGCATCACATTATCTACGGGCTCTTGTCACTTTCATTTCATTTCCTCGCCCATGTACTCCCACCACTGTTATCACAGTTTTGGCTCCAAGCAGTGGAGCCAATTATCCATAAACTAAATCCGAGACTGTGATTCAAAAGGAACCTTTTCTCATTAGTTCATAGTAGTCTTAGGCCGACTAATGTAATCAGGATACAAGTTAGTGCTGGCTGACTATAGTGTAATGGAACATAGCTGTTTCCTTTGCTCCACTGGCAGAAGTCTGAACTTCAGGGTTCTAACTGTGGCTTAATCCCTTTATATCTACCAAAGGGCCTCTTGGGAGACACAATCTGAAATGAGCTCTTTATGTAAAGATATTTTTCCAGTGTGCATTTCATTAAGCCAAACACAGCTTTGCTTTGAAATTCATTTCAGCAAGGTTACGTTCTGGGGTCAGGGCTTACTTCATAGGTTATATGACCAGTTTAGTTACACAGGGCCTCATGTTAAATGTAATACTCTCCTGTAATTTCTCTTGAGATTTCTAATAATTTGAAGAAGGAGCTCTACATTTTTATTGTACATTGGGTGCCACAAATGATGTAGCTAGTCCTGATTTGCGATTGTGTCTTACGGGGCAACCTACAGTTTGGAGCCTTGGGAGATATGGGGTAAGGAACAATGAGGATGGATATCCTCCCATAGGACACAACAGACTCACCAAATCCTCTACAGAGCAAAAGAGAAATTGATAATCATTGCAAGTCACATATATCTCCAAGTCACATAATATCAATTGTGTTGGGCAGGGTTAAAAAATACAGAGAAAATACCTGATAAGGTCTTAAGATCTGCTCATTTCCAATTGAAAAGAATGAAACATTGTAGACTTATTTCCTCTTTATAAAATTTCAGTGACCTCAAGGGAAGAATTGATTAACAAAGATAATTGCTTTGTCTACATTGCCTATTTTAAATTTCAAGCCTCTTCTCTAAGATGATCAGAATATAAAAGGGACAGAGATATCTACACATACACACATTTCAATATGAAATCATATGAAATGTGCAAAATATGGCAACACAAATACTCCAAGGGTTCATAGCTCTTCAATAAGTGAGTGTAATGATATCAAAAGAGATTAAATATTGAGCAAAATAGTTCAAAGGTGTACTTTAAAAAATGAAGTTGCTGAACGAAATATGGGGACTGTACAGGATTTGAATGAGGAATTCAGAACAAAAGTAACTCTTAGAAATTAAAAGTTCAAGATCCCAGGCTGCAGCTCTGCCCCCAGTCTCACAGAACTCAGAGAAAGTGGACCTCGAAAGAGCTCAAACCCAGGCAATATCTCAGGTAAGCAGACAGGAATGCCCGCACCAAACAGGGAGTAAGTGAGACCCACTAGGACCCAGGAAGTCACTCCTTGCCCGGATCACTTGTTCCTTCCTGTCTGCTCCTGAGCACTGAGCAGATTTTGGGCCCCAGCTCTAACCCAAGTAGTAACACCCACCCCACACAGTTCTGGTACAACCAAGATAATAGGAAAGACAGTCTCCAGTCATAGACAGGGCAGGTAGCACTAAGGAGATCCAGATGGTGAAAGGCAAGCACAAGAACAGAAGCATCAGCAACCCAGGGTACTTGGCATCATTAGAACCTAGTTCTCCCACACAAGAAAGTCTTGAATTCCCCATATCACTAGGAAAGCAAAATTCAGATTTAAAATAACTTCTAATGATGATGATAGAGGACTTTAAGAAAGACATAAATAACACTCTCAAAGAATTTGAGAACACAGGTAAACAGGTAGAAACCCTTAAAGAGGAAACACAAAAAATCCCTTAAAGAATTACAAGAGAACACAACCAAACAGGTGAAGGAATTAAACAAAACCTTCCAGGTTCCAAAAATGGAAGAAGAAGCTATAAAGAAATCACAAAGGGAGACTACCCTGGAGATAGAAAACCTAGGAAAGAAATCAGGAGTCATAGATGCAAGCATCACCAACAGAATACAAGAGATAGAAGAGAGAATCTCATGCGCAGAAGATACTATGGAAATCATAGACACAACTGTCAAAGAAAATGCAAAATGCAAAAAGCTTCTAACCAAAAACATTCAGGAAATCCAGGACACAATGAAAAGGCCAAACCTAAGGATAATAGGTATAGATGGAGTGAAGATTCCCAACTTAAAGGACCAGTAAATATCTTCAACAAAATTATAGTGGAAAACTTCTATAACCTAAAGAAATAGATGTCCTTAAATATACAAGAAGCCTACAGAACCCCAAATAGACTAGACCAGAAAAGAAATACCTCCCATCGCATAATAATCAAATGTACAAAACAAAGAGAAAAATACTAAAAGCAGCAAGGGAATAAAATAAAGTGACATATAAAGGCAGATCTATAAGAATTACATCAGACTTCTCACCAGAGACTATAAAAGCCAGAAGATCCTGGACTGATAATATACAGACTCTAAGAGAACACAAATGCCAGCCCAGACTACTATACCCAGCAAAACTCTCAATCACTATTGATGGGGAAACCAAGATATTCCGTGACAAATTCAAATTTACACAATATCTTCCCACAAATCCAGCACTTCAAAGATAATTGATGGAAAACTCCAACACAAGGAGGGAAACTACAACCTAGAAAAAGCAAGAAAGTAGTCTTCCAACAACTCCAAAAGAAGATAGTTAGACAAAGATAATTCCACCTCTAAATAACAAAAATAACAGGAAGCAACAATCATTTTCCTTAATATTTCTTAATATCAGTGGACTCAATTCTCCAATAAAAAGACATAGACTATCAGACTGGATACATAAACAGGACTCATAATTTTGCTGCATACAGGAAACGCACCTCTGTGAAAAAGACAGACACTACCTCAGAGTAAAAGGATGGAAAACAATCTTCCAAGCAAATGGTCCCAAGAAACAAGCTGGAGTAGCAATTCTAATATCAAATAAAATCGACTTTCAACCATAAGTAATCAAAAAAGATAAAGGACACTTCATGTTCATCAAAAGAAAAATGTACCAAGATGAACTCTCAATTCTGAACATCTATGGCCCAAATGCAAGGGCACACACATATATAAAAGAAACTTTACTAAACCTCAAAGCATACATTGCACCTCATACAATAATAGTGGGAGACTTCAACACCCCACTCTCAGCAATGGACAAATCATGGAAACAGAAACTAAAGAGAGACACAGTGGAATTAACAGAAGTTATGAACCAAATGGATTTAATGGATATCTATATAACATTTCATCCTAAAACAAAAGAAGATACCTTTTTCTCAGCACCTCCTAGTACCTTCTCCAAAATAGACCATATAATTGGTCACAAAGCAGGCTTCAACAGATACAAAAAGTTTGAAATAATCTCATGCATCCTATCAGATCACCATGGACTAAGGCTTTTCTTCAATAATAAAAACAATGGAAAGCCCACATTCACATGGAAACTGAACAATGCTCTACTAAATGATGACTTGGTCAAGGAAGAAATAAAGAAAGAAATTAAAGACTTTTAAGAATTTAATGAAAATGAGGACACATCATACCAAAACTAATGGGACACAATGAAAGCAGTGCTAAGGGGGAATCTCATAGCTCTAAGCCTCTACAAAAAGAAACTGGAGAGAGCATACACTAACAACTTGACAGCACAGCTGAAAGCGTTAGAACAAAAAGAACCAAATACACCCAAGAGGAGTAGACAGCAGGAAATAATCAAACTGAGGGCTGAAATCAACCAAGTAGAAACAAAAAGAACTATACAAAGTATCAACAAAACCAGGAGCTAGTTCTTTGAGAAAATCAACAAGATTGATAAACTCTTACCCAGACTAACCAAAGGGCACAGAGACAGTATCCAAATTAATAAAATTAGAACTGAAAAGGAAAACATAATAACAGAAACTGATGAAATTAAAAAAAATCATCAGATCCTACTGCAAAAGATTATACTCAACAAAACTGGAAAATCTGGATGAAATGGATAATTTTTATTGGATATTTTATTTACATTTCAGATGTTATCCCCTTACCTCAATCCCCTCTGCCCAGGAACTCCACATCCCATCCCCCCTCCTCCTGCTTCTATGAGGATGTGGCCCCCCTACCCACCTATTCCCACCTCCTCACTCTTGAGTTCCCCCACACTGAGGCATCCAGCCTTCATGGGACCAAGGATCTCCTCACCCACAAGGCCATCTTCCCCTACATATACAGCTGGGGCCATAGGTGCCTCCCTATGTGCTCCCAGGCTGTTGGTTTAGACCCTGGGAACTCTGGTTGATAGGTATTGTTATTCTCCTCATGAGGCTGCAAATCATTTCAGCTCCTTCAGTCTTCTCTCTCACTCCTCCATTGGGAACCCCTTGATCAGATCAATGGTTAGCTGTGAGCATCTGCCTCTGAATATATTAGACTCTGGCAGACCTCTAAGCAGACATAGACCACATGAAGCTCATGAAGGAAGACCAAGTGTGGGTGCTTCAGTCCTTCTTAGAAGGAGTAACAAAATACTCAAGGGAGCAAATATGGAGACAAAGTGTGGAACAGAAACTGAAGGAGGGGCCGTCTGGAGACCATTCCACCTGGGTATCCATCCCATGTGCAGTCACCAAAGGTAGACGCTGATATGGATGTCAGGAAGTGCATGCTGACAGGAGCCTGATGTAGCTGTCTGCTTAGAGGTCTGCCATATTCAGAAGCAGATGCTCACAGCTAACCATTGAACTGATCAAGGGGTTCCCAATGGAGGAGTGAGAGAGAAGACTGAAGGAGCTGAAAGTGTTTTGTTGCCCCATGAGGAGAGCTACAATACCTATCAACCAGAGGTCCCAGGGTCTAAAACACCAGCCTGGGAGCACATAGGCAGGGACCCATGGCCCCAGCTGTATATTTAGGGAAAGATGACCTTGTTGGGCGTAGGTGGGTGAGGAGATCCTTGGTCCCATGAAGGCTGGATGCCAAGTGGGAGGGAATTTGAGGGTAGAGAGGAGGGAGTGGGGGTGTGGTGGGGGCACATCCTCATAAATGCAGGAGGAGAAGGGATAGGATTTGGGGTTCCTGGGTGGGGGTGAAATGGGGTAAGGGGATGGCATCTGGAGTGTAGGTACACTATCCAATAAAAATTTTAAAAAACTAAGATAAAAGTAAAAAACAAACAAACAAACAAAAACCACTGACTCTCTCTCTCTGGGTGATTCTACATTGTGTCAAATTGATAAAGAAAACACAATATTTACTGTTTTACACAATTAATAGGCATTACAATAAAGCTTTGTGCATTTTCTCTGGTTATCTGTAAGTTTAATTTTTTAAGTCTATTTTTAATGATGGGTCTTAATTTTTTTAACCTCTCTTTTAGCAAATAACCCATCAGAGATAGTGGAATAGAAAAGATATGGAGGGGGTGGGCAAGTGGACTTGTTTAGAAAAGGTTCTTTGGAGCAACTCCTGTCTGTGTTGTCTAGAAATCAGCAGTTCAGTTCACAGGTCAGCACTAGCAGTTTCATCCACTCACAAACACTTCACGGATACACCAGCAGTCCAGTTTGGTAGAGTCAGCAAACATGAATTAGTAGCAGTGGCACTACGTAGCAGAGAGCCAGAACTCAGTCTTGGCACGTGTCAGCAGGAGGAATCAGTAGGGACACTAGAAGAAGTTCTTGGCTGTGTCTCTCTCAGGGAAGTAAAGAGCAGCAAAGATGAGAGACCCACAAGCCTTGCACAAATGAGTTCTATAAGCAAGCCAAACTCAATCTCTGTCACTGTCTATTGAGTCCTTTTTATACTCCCTCCAAATATCACGTGTGCTCAAGGGGTCTTGCATCAGCAAGTGTGTTCTCTCAGCATATAAGTCTGTCACAGCTGACATCACTCTGTCAATCAGCCCAGGTCCTAGGAAGCAACATGAAACTGTAGCACATCACCAGAATGTTTGCTTAAACGGAACATCATTTCTCCTGTGTCTACTTCAGCAAAACATTCCTTCAGGAGTCTGCTTTAGCTTTTCACCTGTGTCTACTTCAATAAAATGGTCTTTTCTGTGTTTACCCCAGCTAAGGACCATCCAACATAACTGGCTTTCCAAAGAATCCTTAAGTTTCCACTTCAGTTATCCAACAGGTACCTCAGTATATCCACCCAATGATACTCTCATCTTTCTTTTGTCTTCCCTCTTAGTGTCTATGTATCACTAGACACTTTGTGTTCTGTTTAAAACGTGTCTTAAGTATCTCTGAGTGGTTAATTCTTGTCCTTTGCATTGAGCTAATTTTGTTGAGTTAGCCACTGTCTCAACTCATACATAAATTTGTATTTGTTTCTGCATTCTTTTCCCTCTTTTCCTACCTCAGTATATCACTAAGTACTCTTTGGACTCCTTTAAAAATCATTCAAATATATCGAATCTCATTCCCAAATTCACTTATCGAGCCTACTTAAAATCCTGACAAAGTTTTCTCAAGGACCATCCATGTTTCTCCTCTTATCCACATAGCTGAGGTCAAATGGGCATTTTAAAACCTTGTTAAAGTGCTTAGTCCTATTTTCTAATTCTCTCCTAGTAAAACAGAACCGTTTACTATACTCTAAACATAACTTATCTTTTCTAACTACTGGTCACAAGTGTGCCTCCTATACCTCTTCACATCTATTTCTATTAAAGTTCTTAGCCTTCTTCAAGGGTTATTATGACTAGTTTCATACATTTTCAGTGAATGCTATTATTACCTGATATTTGTGCTATTGTGGCCCTTGGCAATGAGAACCCATGTTGTTCCTTACCTGTGAGTTTTGTGCTAGGTGAAAGCAAGACTATGTCCTACTTGGCCCTGGAATGTCTACATGCTCAAGGTATTTCTCAACTGGAAGCTTCTATGTAGACTTTCTCTAACAATAAAGTGCATTCTTCTTGGGTTGGCGCTTTCCTAAAAATAAGCATTTGTGGGAAAAGCTTATTTTTTTTATACTGAATATAAGTTAGTCAGCTTCATGGCTTGTGTCATCTATGTAATTCTTCTCTTGCACATGTAAACTCTTATGCAGTGTGGGTTAAACTGGCTATATAATGAAGGCTCTTACCTTAAGTATGTTTGAAAATGTGTATAAACTCATTAGGAAACCAATGGTGACTATAAAAAGGCAAGATAAATGAACATTAGTGAGGCAGTGAGCAAGGGGGGGCAAGAGAGAATGTGTAATCTTGTCAGTGTCTAAGACAGTAAGTGAAAACTGCACAGGAACAGCAAGAGTGAAGTACAGGATACATGGATAAGTGCCTAAAGTAACAAAAAAGGATGAAGCAAAGGCTCAATGAATTTTTGAACAGGCAAATAAAGAAATCAATTCTGTTTCCATAGTCTATAGGGGCCCTTGTTTTGGTTGCCTAATGTCTTGAGAGTGGTCTCATGTACATTTCAGAAAAGTCTCTGCTTCCTCAGGTCTTACATTAAAGTTGAATCCTGCAATCCCCGAGGATGTACTCTCAAACTTCATACATATTAAACTGTACACACACACACACACACACACACACACACACACACACACACACACACTTTAATTAATTACTAATGCTCTTCATCATTTATCAAGTGTTTGCTGTTAATTTTAATCTTTAAAGGAAGTGGAATTAAAAGAATTAAGAAACAGTTATCTGGGGAAAAGGATATCATTCTCCCTGGCTGCAATCACCTTCTGATGGAGAGCTTTGCTCTTAGGTTGTGGCAGGAAGGGAAATGGAGTGCTGAAATACTACAGAGAGAGGCTCCTGATATTGTTTTGGAGGAAGGAAGAGTTCTGACTAGTAGAGTGGTATGACAGCATTGTCCCTCGTGATGGCTCAGTAATCAGGCTGTGCCTTGCTCTACTGCTGGAAGAACAAAACTATTGCATTATGAGGGGTTTCTAAAGCCTCTCTCTGTTAAAGACCCTAGGATGCTGGAAAAATAGGGACCTTCCTTTCCAAATCTGCTTGCCCCTCACCATTTTGTAAAGGAAGAAGATTAGTTTAACATGGGTAACAAGGTACAAATGATCAAGAAAACCAACTGGGAAAAATAACTAGGTGCAACATTTTCAGATTTCATGTGGAACTTTAATCTTTTGCTCATCCCCATCCTTTCATCTCAGGCTAGTCATTTTGTGTGATAGAGCTTCACTGTTCCTTCTGCTTTAGACCTAGGTAGGTCAGAAGCATTAAAGCTCCTGGCTCTGGTCATCACAGTAAGAAAATTATGAGAACCTAAAAACCTCATGAAGTGTTAAATACTCCCAAAAGAATTTGAACTGAAATCGTGGCAGTAATGCTTACCCCCCCCCCCAACTGTGTATGGAGAGCATTTCTTGTGAGATCATCTCCCTTCATCTGAAACAGAGGCTACTCCTTAGAAAAGCAGGCCATGTTTCTGACAGGATGTCTGTTTGCAGTGCTCATAGATACTTACATAAGGAACAGACTTGCATTCAGCTTCAGAGCCAACATCAGGCAATGCTACTTTTACAAATTTTTAAGGAGTCAATAATACGGCCCCTGATTTCAGCATGAGCTTTTAGAAGCACTCTAGAAGAGGGAGTGTTGAATTCTGTGAGTTCAAAGTCAGCCAGGTGTATACAGCAAGTTCTAGGTTAGTAGAGCCTGCATAATGAGACCTTATCTCAAAAAGAAAGAAACAAAGAAAGGAAGAAGAAAGAAACAAAGAAGGAAAAAGAAACAAAGAAACAAAGAGAAAAGTGAGGTGAGGAGGTCAAGGAACAGGCTTGAGCTCCTGAGAGAAAAGAATGATTTGTAACCTTGTTATGCAATGCTCCAGTACTGAATTAATTGATAAGATATTATAAAAATCTCAGTATTGTAAAGAGTGAAAAACTGCAAGGGATGCAGGGCTGTTCACAGAAAAAGCTGGTCCAACAGATCTCCATGAAAACATGAAGCCAACTATGAGTGCCCCCTGGTTGCAGAGGTTGAGGGATGAGATTGTAGAATGGTTCAGAAAAGGTCCCTGCTTCAAGCATCCCCAATCATGGTAGCAGGTGTGTCTGGATATGATTGTATATTCTATTGAAATTTAAGAGGCTATGGGGGCATCCAGAGGAAAATTCCTAAGCCAATTTTTGCAAGGGAAATGCCACTAGAATAGAAGCAGAGAAATATTATAAGAATTATGCTTGAATTAAAAATAGAAAAATGAGTAGAAATAGCCACAGAAAGAAGAAATAAGTTTATCCAAGGAATAAGGGACATTGTGGCCAAAGGTATGCAAAATTTGGGGAATAGCAAGTTCTCCTGTGAAGGTAGGACCTCAGACACAAGCAATTATGAGAGAAACCCAGGCTAAGGTTGCCTACTGCCAGGGCCTATAGAAACTTGAATACAGAGCTCAAAAGCTTGATTCAGAAATAATGAGGGAGAAACTGGAGGGGGTTAGATTTTAGGAAGGGAGAATTGTGATTTGACTTAGTTTATTCAGTTCTCTTTTCCTATATTACAGGATAGCTACAGATGTGGGAGGAAGGACAGCAGAATGAGGTAGTTGCAGGAGTCCACTAGAGATATATAGTGATTTAGGCTTAAAATGCCAATAGAGAGTTTCAAGAGAAAGGAGAAAAAGTGAGCAGTTGTTGAAAGGTAGCATATATGAGACAAAGGAACTGACTGGATGATGAGTTAAGGACAGAAAGGTGTGAAGTGTGACATTCAGGCTTATCACTTTGGGACAGGGTAGATGGATTAGTGCTTCTTGTAATGGTGCACTACTAAGCATAGAAAGGAATTAAGGTTAGAGCAGGAGTTGCTACTGATACATCAAAGTGGAAATGCTTAGTAGACAGTCAGAAGCACAAGTCTTAACTTAAGAGCTCTAGTATAAACTAGAAATAAAAGTTTAGGTGCAGAAGTAAAGGAAGGGCCAAAACGAATAGACAATAAATATTCAGAGATACAGAGAATACCACATAAGCTTTTTATTTCCCCTTCCCATTGCTTTTGAAAACTCAAACAAAATTAGGACTGATATGTGACCAGTTGAGGTAGCAATGTGGGCCCCATAGTGGAGTAATAGAGCTATTGATGAGAATGGGCACATGTAAACTATTTTTTTTTATTGGTTCAGAAGTTCAAGTAGAAGATAGTGGCTTGGCGTATGGTACAGTGGCAGTAGTAAATGTAGTGAAAAATGGATGAATGCTAAATGGTAAAGTTAATTTGTGTGATTTTACTTATCAATGCTAGGTTATGGAGTACACAGAGAAGAATAAATCTGACTTTTCAACTTGATTAAGACTACAACAAAGTTTTAGATGTTGATACCTTATTTGGATGGGAATAAAGTATGAAGGAACACACTTGGTAAAAAATATTATCTGGCTCATCAAAAATACTTTCAAATCTGCAATGCCTGGTATATACTCTTGTGTAGATGACAAATAAATGGCTTTTGACATGTTAGTTCAGCATTCAAGGGACAAGTCAGTGGAGAGACAAATTTGGAAGCTATCCTTACCTAATGGTTCATGAGATCCGTAAGATGGTACCCTGTAGTGATTCAGCATTTAGAGAGCAAAAGCCTGAAAAATCTCTAACCAAAAAACCTAGGCAGAAACAGTTGCAAGTGGGATGACAACCAGACTGGTGGGAGTCTAGGTGCTGTCCACAGAGGAAAGTATGTCAAGATTAAAGGAACATGCTATGGAAAGGTCAAAATTGATGAGCACAGAGATGATCAGAAGCTTCAATGGGATACAGTTATTTCATGAATTGGTAAGAGTTTAGGTAAACTGAGTGCCCGTGACATAGAGAGCATTATGTTTCCATTGCTGTGAAAAGTACAAGAGGTCATCAATTTAAAAATAAAACAAAGGCAATTTTGGCTTGTGATTTCAGAGGTGTTAGTCCATAGTCTCTAAGTTCTCTCACTTTGGGCCTGTCCTGTAAGAAAGCAAAGATATTCAGGAAAGATGGTGACAAGGAAACAAACAGACAGAAAGGAGCTAGAATCCAATATCTTTCTCAAAGGTGTACCTCCCATGATCTAACCTAACTCCCTCTTCTAAGCAAGGTGTTATTACATGGGCTTTTGGGAATATCTAAAGATCCAAATATTTTAAACGTTCATGGTAGATGAAAAACAGTCAGCTATAAGTCCTTCATTGTATATAAAATGCTGGGAACAGAAATATATAGAACTCATTGTGAATATTGGTTCTACCTCAGTTAAGGACAATGGTAGCTTGAGGAGCATGGGTATGGTAGCAGAAATAGGAATGGCCCCCATAGACTCATGTACACACATGAGTCTTGGCCCATAGACAGTGTCACTATTCAGAGGTGTGGCCTTGTTGGAAGTAGGTGTGGCCTTCTTGGAAGAAGTGTGTTATTGTGGGGGTGGGCCTTGAGGTCTCCTGAATTCAAGCTAGGCCTAGTGTAGCAAGCTCCTTCTGCTACCTGTGGATCAAGATGTAGAATTCTCAGCTCCTTCTCCAGCACCATGTCTGCTGTATGCTGCCATACTCCCACCATGATGATCATGGAGTAAACGCCTGAAACTATAAACCAGCCTTAATTAAATATGTTTTATAAAATAAAAGAATAAAATAAAAATTATAAAGAATTGCCATGGTTATGGTGTCTCTTCACAGTAATGAGAACTCTAAGACAATGAGAATTAAGGCTTTGAAGATTAAATTATATTTGCATATCAACACAGATGATCCGCTAGAGAAAGAACATTGCACAGAGCTGTGATATTATGGAGTAGGTTAAAGGGCACAGCATCAGTGGCTGTCCTAAGACATGTTCATGCAGAGTGATAGCAGTTTGCTGGATATATGAGTAAAGACAGGACTCTGTTTTGAAAAGATTCAGAGAAGGCTCTAGTAAATATAGAGTGAGGGATATAGAGAAAAGGTCATGGCTACAAAATGACCTTAAGGGTATTTAAAAAACTTCTACTCAGAAAGGGAAGGAAATTATTTTAAGGTCTGTAGGTCCTTCCTGGAAAGGAACTCAGAACTGATTGGCTCTAGACCTTGTGCTCTTCCTCTGAAAAGCTCAACCTTTGGTTGGAAGATGGTCAGTGACCATCATTTCAGCATTTCAGCTGCTGTCATTTACTGTTGTTGTATGGCTGAAATTTGTATGGTCAGAGCTAGGAGGCTGGCTGGGTAGCTTCTGGCCTTTGCCTTGCCACAGATCCCTGTCCTAGAAGGTTAGAACTCAATGTTTATTTCAGCCTTATAAATTGTTCATCAAGTCTGACAACAAACTCAAGATTTGTCACTCCCTAATGTGGTTGTTGCTACAGCTGTCTGACATCAAACTCTGCAGAGCAAATGCAGTAAATCATTTTTCCTTTTGTGTGAGAAGAATAATAGAAAATTACATTCTTCCCTGATTTCACTGCCCTATGTGCTGGTGCTTCTGTCAAGTGCTCCCTCTAGGAAACATGAAAGCAGCATGATACCAAGGACCCTACTTTCTCAGTAGTACACGAATGGATAGAGGAAGAACACTGAAAAGCAATAGAAGTACATTGTGACTGACGTCAGCTCACACATCCTCTCAACAGCAATGAGAGATAAACATCTAAAAGCTGAGTTTTATATTTTGCAGGCCAGAGGCTACACATAAGTAAGACTGAAAATTTCTTCAAGACATCTAATCCACCAGGAAGAGGCATGAGATGTAACTCAACTCTGAGGCACAGCTTGAAATCCTGAAATTAAGTGGCTCCTTTGGTCCTGGGTGTGAGCTAAAATTTGTACCTGCCAGTCTGTTTAATAAATGAAAAAGCAAATTAATGACGATGACAATGATGATGACTATAATAACCATGATGGCAATTGTATTATTCCTTCTTGTTGTTATGATAAAGTGCTGAGTAAAGCAATTTAAGAAAGACAAAGTTTCCTTTGGCCAACTTTCAACATAATGTTGAGGGAAGGCATGGTGGCAAGAACATGATAAAAAAACAGTCAAGTTGCAACTGCAGTCAGGAAGCAGAGAGCTACATGTTTGTGTATGGTTTACTTTCTTAGTTTTTAATTATTAATTAATTTACTCTATTTTCTCTCATCCCAGTCTCTCCTTCCTCCCCCTGCCATGTTCTCTCTGTTTTCTCCTCAGAGAAGGAGAGGTCACCCATGGATATCAACCAGCCTTGGCATATCAAGTTGCAGTATAACTAGGCACATATTCTCCTCCTGTGGCTAAACAAGTCAGCTCAGTTAGGGGAAAGGGATCCAAAGGCAGGAAACAGAGTTAGAGATAGCCCCTGCTCCTGTTGTTATACTTTTTAAAAATTCAATCTAGAACCTCAGCCTGTGAAATCACGCTGTACACATTTAGAACAGATCTTTCCACCTCTATTAACATATTGCAGAGTGTGATTCTCAGCCATGCCCAGATATTTGTTTCCATGATGATTCTAATTCCTACCAAGTTGACAATACTAACCATTACCAGATAGTTATGAAAAAGGAGAATGAGGACAAGAACTCAGTCAACTCCTCTGGAAATTAGAAAAGAGGATCATAGATTGCAAGACAATTCCGCTGCCACTCAGCATTCAAGGCCTGTTCTTATAGTCAGATGGAGCAACCTGGCACTGTAGGGACCAGTATGCTCAAAAGGATAACCACTGCAGGAAATGTTTGAGTTCTTGACACAAGAGATACAGTAACGTGAAGGCAAATGTAGCAGCTAGGTATTCTGAATAGAGTTTCTAGGATCATCTTCCAAAACAATCAGATCATCTCTTCTCAAATAGGCAGAACTCCAGAGGTCAAAAGACCAAAGGTACTCAGAGTTATTCAACAGTAAACTACTCTGGGTTTCACTGGGGAATGAGCATTGCCAATGAGACAAGTCTTTAAGGCCCTGTCCAGTTTTCTTCTGCTAGAATTCAATTAGTCATCTATGTTCATTTTCTCTCTTCCTATGTCTCTCTCCTTGCTCTCTCACTATTATTGCTGCTGTTATTTGTCTTTATACAGAGTCTTACCTTGGTTTTCTGGCACAAAACTAATGGTAATTTTTTTACTTCAGCCTCACAAGTGCTTGGATTACAGAACTATGTCACCACAGTCAAGCTCAGTCTTTTCTCATTGCTTTATTTACCAGTTGCACTGGGGTGTACTATAAAAAGTATGACTGGTAATAAATGTTTATGTTTTATCTAACCAAATATGTATACTTTTTCACAGGACTCTGATATTGTGCATCTGAATAATTCAAAGAATAGTGGTGACCTTGGTCAAAATGCCTTTTAAACCAATTGACAAAGTTTTGGAGGAATCTCATTTCATATGCAGCATGAATGGTTCCTTGAACATGATGGCTTACAGAGGTGATTAGAGGAACACAAGACTTAGATTTGGACTTCCTTTGCATGGTATTTGTGATTGTTTGTAGAAGAGGTGAGAAAAGTATCTGGGAGCTTATCATCAAGAGTTGGAGGCCACTTTCAAAGATATATGAGAAGAAACCTGGGACAAACTCTCCAGTCATTGCAATCCAAGACTAAGGAATTTGTCTTGTCTATCAATGAAGGCCTTGCAATCTTGGGAAAGGAAAAATTTAATATTTGTTTTCATGAAGGTCAAATTGAAATTTCTCATTTTTTTTCTCTTTGAACATAAGCAATGAAACACAGGAGCATTAGAAATACACAGAATTTAGCTAGTGAGGAAAATCATATTTATACCACATTCTTATTACAGTTATCTCCAGATAGCTTTTGGAGTAGACATCATTTAGAAATGACATTATATTTTAATTTATGCATTAATAAAGAAGCATTCATGCTGGCATGTACATCAGATTTAATTAATATTTGGAAATAACATATCATTAACAATCTTATATATGTGTAGTATGCATTAACAACATTCTTCTGAGAAGTTCATGAGCTTCAGCCAACACAAGGGTCATGACAGAGCATGTCGCAAAAGAACTCTACAGTTTATAAAGCACCTATCCTTGAATCCAGTATACATAATGTCTCTGTTCCTGGAATTCCTTTAGGCACCTTCCCTTTCAAATGTCTGACAATAACCTGGAAGCACCCCCTCCTTCTACCATTCAATCTCATGGCAGCTCACTCTTCTCCAATAAGTTTCTTTAAGGTCTTGATCTGATCTCAATGCATCATATGACACCCTACAATCTTTCTCACCATTCAGGCTCTGGAAAAAATACTTCCTCCTGTCCTTTGGCTGTGGGACCTCATCTTCCCTCATGCTTATACATGTTTCACTGGATTCTGTTCTCTTCTTATTCCTCCATACCCACTCATAGCCCTATCATCTCATTACCCACTCACCACTCCATGGCCATAGGCCAAAATGGGCCATGGTTTTTCATATGTACAGTCTCTAAGTTTCCAATGTAGCTGATGGGGTCAGGACTTTAAAGAAGTGCTGGGTTGTTCTTGCTGCTTTATCTAGGGCAGTAGGATAGTACGTAGATTAACAGCAATAGACTGGCTATAGATCTGAAGTTTTCTACTCTGTTTTTTTCATCTTACCACGTCTCTTTTGAGTCTTAAGTCCTTTGAGAGTCCCTAGTTCTCAAAACCATTTAAAGGCAATGAAAGATAATGTTCTTATTGGAAGTCCATGGTGGATCTGCCTAGGGAACACATTTAGATGAGAGAGTGAACTGGGAAGCAGAATCCCTGGCTTCTGATCATGATTCTGCTAATTAGTAGCCATGTGACTATGAGGAAACTATTTAGCCTTTCTGTGTCTCAGTATTCTTAGCTGTGGTATAGAAAGAATAATAATGTTCATCTCATTGATGTTTGTGAGACTGAAATTCATTGTTCTTTCTGAAGCAATTGGAACATTTTAGGCACTGAATTGATGATACTATTGTGGTCTTTGTTAAGTAGGTTTATATTGGTGGGTGAGACCCAATAAAGAATTCTTGTGCAACACGGGTGTGATGTCTGAAAGCAGTTTTCTCCTGAAGCGACTCCATTCCAGCTTCCTCCTTCATACCTTACCTTTGTTTTTGTCATTGTTGCCCATAGATACAGTCTATTCTTCCACATCTGCCCGGAGTCAAGGAATTTAGATTCTGCAGTACTCCCCCAATAACCAGCCATGTGACCTGTTTAATTCTCAGCCTGCTCCACTCTTCCTCTTTCACAACCAGAACTCTTGGACTTGGGTCAAGTCTCCACCAGAATCATTTTCCTTCTTCTCTTTCCCCTTCTTCTACCTCTCAAACATAGCCCTTCCCATTTTTTAAGGTCAGTGTCACCTCTTCCACAAAATCTGTGTGGACAAATCACACATTCACCAGTGTCAGAGCTCCAACCACGACCATATTACTTATCCTCCACTGAGGCCTCTTTTTGTATTTCTACAGCATTTGGGGTACTACTAGGCAACTGTGCACTTAATTATAAATTCTCATCAAGTATGCTTTAATTTTCCTTATATACTATCATATTAAGTCCAACTTTGTCAAGCCCTTCCAGAAGACAGAGGAAAGCAAGTACATCTCATGACTAACATAAGACTATGGCAGCTAAGTTACCAAACAGGTTCAAAGGAAAACTCGTGTAGTGCTTTCACTCACCTACAGAATGCCAGAACTCCGTGGTGTGCTGTAGCCTTATTCTGCTACCAAACATTGCTTAGGGCACCACTTTGGGAAGATTCATGTGTATCTCATCCACATATTTTCTGAAATTCTTCCAACCTATCTGATTTTGAGCCTGCTAAATGGGGCCCCAGCGGTCAGTGATTTGTGTATCCCTAGATGGACCTGGCCACTTATGCTACTGCTTCTGAGTATTTTGACCAGAGATGAAGCTAAGACACACATATAAACTTGCTCATCTGGTTATCTGCAGAAGCGATTACTGTAATTTGTTTTGTCCTCTGTGCCTTAGGTAGATGACTGTGACCTGAGAAAAAGTCTCCCTTGTAGGCTTACCCTCTGTTCACATTATCTTTACCTGATAGTGATCTAGACCACCAGTCTACCTTCCCAAACTGCCTCTGCCTAGTAAGAAAGCTGAGGAAACTACAAAATGAATGATAATGTCTAGTCTGTTGGCTATGTTCTTGGTCAAGCATGTGTATGGAGTACTGATGTACTGTATCTGTGCTGGATGCTGCAGTCACAAAGGAGACTGACAGTCACAGTTTGCTAGGAGCAGCAATCTCTATTACCAACCAACATGGTCATGGGAGTTGGGAAGGTTCATATAAATAGCCTAGCTCCCTAAATCAAAACAAAATATTATTTCTCCAGGTTTCACCTTGAAGCTGTTTTTCACAGCCATCTATCACTTGTTCCAGCTGTAGCCCTTCCTCCACTTCCCAAGAATCCTTAGAAAGATAGAAACTAACTTGACAGACAAGCAGGGAGACCCTTTCTATGATGAAGATGTAAGATACATTTTCTGAAGGTGATCCCAATGTTGCCAAAGTCAGGTTCCAAAGGAAGACCTGAGGAGGAACCCTGGTACCCTGCTCATAAATGGTTTTAGCCACAGAGGGAGCTATAATTATCATCTCACTGTGCTGCTTGAGTTTGATGAGTCCATGAAGACTCTGATTATGGGGAAATATGGATAGTTATGGTCTGTGGGAAAGAGCCTTGGACTTCGGTGTTGTCAGTGATTTACATTCTAATTCTTAATTAGCCATGTGACATTGGGTAGTTTATACACCCTCCCCTCCAATCTCTCCAGTTGGTCTAATAATGGTATTTTTCACAGGGACAAATAATATTGCATATTTTAAATTTTCCTCTATGGAGCCAGACTATGTGTAACCCACCACTGTTTTATGCTATTTTGCTTAGAAATTCTTCCCCATTCCTTTCCTCTCTTCTTTTTCCTTCCCCCTCTCTTTTCCTTTCTCTCATCCTTGTATCCATTCATCTTTCCACTCAGTGCCTTCTTCCTGTCTATCTTCCTGTTGTCTAGCAGATTCACTAAGTAAGTGGGCAGCAATAAACTTGTAAGTGCAGAAGTCAATGTCATCAGGTGGATCTAAGCTGATCCCTGGCAAAGAATTAACAGTTGCTGCCACAAGGTTTCTGGGATAGAGAAGGTGAGGGAAGAGTTCATATGGTCAGATTTCTGCCTTTCTCTGAGGAGGTTAACTTGTACTTTTCATCTAACAAGTATGTTAGAGCAGTAATGAGTTCAATGCAGTCCATTTTTCTGGGAATTAATGATTAGGGAAACAATATGGCCCTTTTTGGAGCCATTAGTGCTGGACTATTATTGATTCCAAGAAGGACTTTATTAGTGCTCTGGTACTGGTATGAACACAATGCTTTCTTGGATTGGCTGATTGCTGTGGGCATGCACTTGGTGCTTTGAGCCTCAATGTCCTCCCTATTAGCTACACAGCTGCATATACTATTTTCTTTCCACTCTATGCTTGTGCCAATAATATTGTATGTTAGGGGCAATTTAAAGTAATGTGATGGTCAATGTCATTGCCAGCTCTTAAATTAGACAGTGCCCTTTAAATGAAAGGCACTTTGCTCAAACACAAAAAACATCATTTGGAAGAGAATGATGGTTTTGGTTGCCTTTGGTTACCTCTTTTAATCTGAGACTAGAAGTCACAAGGCCTGGCTTTTAGTATCAGGAAGCTAAATGTCATGCTTTCTCCTAAATATTTTTGTTAAGGTCTGTCTGCAGCATCGGGGAACTATCTATGTTGTATGTTCCCAGATAATGCCAACGAAGTAATTTCTGGCACTGTTACAATTATAAAAGGGGTGACAGGTGAGAATAAAAGGTTTAGAGTTTACATGGCTGATCACATAGCATGCCAACATCAGATTTAGAAGGAACATCAGGGTGTCTGCCTTCATATCCAGTCATTTCTATTCCATGAGTACAACACGGAGTCCTGAAAATTCTCAAAATATGTATTGCTCTGGGTGCTGACTTGACTTCTAGTGGAGCTGAGGGCTTCCACTGAAGATGTGGGCTGGGGTACAGTGATGATGGGGAGGGGCAGCTGGGGTCAGGCTGGCTGTGTTCTGGGGGAGTTTGGGTGGTCTCTGAGTGGGGCTTACCTGGGCTGCTTGTCTAGCCTGTAGTAGAAAAGGGTGCTTCTACCAGAAATGTGGGTCTGGATAGGGTGACTTGAGCTGGGGAAAACCAAAAAAAGAAAAAGAAATAAACAAACCAACAAACAAAAAACCAAACATGATAACTGAACTTGTGGAAGCTATGAAATAAAGAAGAGATTAGAAAGAGCCAGGGACAAGATGTAACTCCAAAGGACATATCCTCTAGTGACTTAAATCATCCACTAGGGACTCACCAACTGAAACTTCCAGTGCCCTCCATAATAGTACCTTCAGCTGAGGACCAAGCCTTTAATACATGAGCAGAATATAAATTGATGTACCAAGTCCACCATGCAGAAAGTCTTGCTAAGAATAAATGCCAGTTGTATCAAATGCTGTATTTAGTGATGATTTGGTTTACACACTAGCATAAGATCTTTATACCCTTAGGAGTGGATAACTATCTTTGGACCACACCTAGAATAGCATTGGACTGGATGATGAGAACTATAAACTCTAAAGAGACCAGGGACAATAATGCTCTTTATGCTTCAATAATTTTAAAAGCTATTGCCAACTATCCATGACTTTGTCTTGACACTATTTTATTCTCATTTTACATATGACCTAAATAAGTGTCATAAAAGGTGAGTAATTTGTCTGTGGTCACATGTCTTTTATTGATAGTGAAGCTGTGTTGAGTTCAGACTACTTGGCTGAAGCGAACACATGGATTACAATTATATATCTTTTCTGTCACTGTGATGTCTCTGAAACTGAGATTTAGAAGTACTACGCACATTTCTTTGTAAGGCTTGGGAAAATAGGCTGAAGATCTGAAACATATGAGTAACATGGCTACACAGATGGGACAAGAAAGAATGTCTCTGGCTCTGGATTCACAACCTAAGAGAAAACTTTGATGCTTTAAGAAAGTAACTTTATGAGACACGTGGCAGACATTCATAATCATATATAAGTCAAAGGCTTGATACCAGATGAAATGAGAGTAAGTTTCAAAAGAGCTGTCATGCTATTTGGCAGCTTAGGGGAAGCAAAGGAGTACTTGGATTTGGCCATCCATAAGGTCATGTGGGCAGCACTTTTCACTGGTCAAACCCATGTGACTATGAGTTTTGAGGATTAGATGAGCTCCAGACACTTGTTTTGATTAAAATTTCATGTTAATACAATGTTTAGGAAATCTGGGGTAAGATATGATCTTTAGAGTCAGGCAAATATTAGCATAAATGAAAGAAATTACTAATGTCAAACAGCTTTTGGTCACTGTAACAAACATCTGAGATAATCCACTTATAAAGGCAAAATGTTTACATTTGCTAGTAATTTTGAAAGCTTAAGTCCATATTCATATTGCTTTAGAGCCTTTTGTAAGACAACACATCATTACAGAAACATATGGTAGAACCAAATTGCTAACATCATGGCTCGAGAATGAAAGAAAACAAACAAACAAACAAATAACTACTGGCCTCCTATAGTCCACTTTACCTATATATGAGGCATGAGGTATTTAGTGTTAATTTGAAAATAATGAAAACTAAATGTTAAATATAATTACTTTATATGCGTGAATTATTTCACTTAGTATAATGTTGCAAAAGACAGAACATTATGATTTTTATGATTGAGTAGTCATACACACACATATATACATATGTGTGTGTGTATATATATATATATATATATATATATGCATATATGTTTACATGTTACTAAGAATATTTTAAAGTAATTGAGCTGGCCTGAGTGGCACACAGCTCTAAACCTAATACTTGGAAGTCTGAGGTAGAAGGACTCCTGTGACTTTTAGGCCAGTGTGGGTATATAATACACACACACACACACACACACACACACACACACACACAACCATGTGTATTCACATGTATGTATAGCATGAACATGTCTGAAAAACACAGAAAAGATAAAGAGGAATATAAATTGGCAGTAGATGTAAGTGCAAATCTGATAACATTGAACACAGAAAAAGGAAATAATGAAACTATGTTAAATTTAATGATATAAATAGTGAATAAAAAAGTAGAAATTATTAAACCATATAAAGTAAGTATCTGTCTATATGTTCTTTAAAGTGTATATGCTTTATATGCCAACATATAAGTCGTACTTTGTACAGTTGCCAAAGGAAAGCATCAGCAATATAAGACTGTTATGAGAGATAAATGGTAATTTTTCATAATAATAAAATCATAATGAATCAGAACCATTAAATAACCACAAATACATGCAGACTTAATAAAAGAAATTCAAAAGGCATGAAACATAGATTAACAGAATTGAAGGAAGAACAGAACCCAAGTTGTTGAAGTTCTTTTTTTCCCTTTTTTTTATTTAATTTTTTTTTTACACTCTGGATTTTATTCCCCTCCTGGTCCACCCTCTGACTGTTCCTCATTCCATACCTCCTCCTTGCCCCCTGTCTCCACCTCCCACCCCATTTGACCTCTAAATTCCCTGGGGCCTCCAGTCTCTTAAGGGTTAGGTGCATCTTCTCTGACTAAACCCAGACTCTGCAGTTCTCTGCTGTATATGTGTTGGGGGCCTCATATCAGCTGGTGGATGCTGCCTGGTTGGTTGCTCAGTGTCTGAGAGATTTCAGGGGTTCAGGTTACTTGAGACTGCTGGTCTTCCTACAGGGTTGCCCTCTTCCTCAGTTTCTTGCAGCTTTCCTCCCGATTCAACCACAGGGATCCCAAGCTTCTGTCCATTGGTTGGCTGCTAGTATCTGCATCTGACTCTTTCAGCTGCTTGTTGGGCCACACATATTGCACCCAATGCTAGTCTCCTGTCTGCAAGCATACCATAGCATCAGTAATAGTATCAGGGCCCTGGACCTCCCCCTGAGCTGGATCTTAAATTTGGCCTCTCACTGGACCTCTCATGCTCCTCTCCATTTTTGTCCCTGCAGTTCTTTCAGACAAGAACAATTATGGGTCAGAGGTTTGACTGTGGGATGGCAACCCTATCCCTCACTTGATGCCTTGTCTTTCTGCTGGAAGTGGACTCTACAAGTTCCCTCTCCCCACTGTAGGGCATTTCATCTAAGGTCCCTCTCTTTGAGTCCTGAGAGTCTCTCACCTCCCAGGTCTCTGGTACATTCTGCAGGGTTCCACTACCTCCTACCTCCGTAGGTTGCGTATTTCCAGTCGTTCTGCTGGCCCTCGGGGCTTCAGTCCTTTTTAATCTTTTCATGAAATATATTTTGATCAGATTCTTTCCCCAGCTCCAACTCATTTCAGATTCTTTTCTTTTTGTACCTACCTAACTTCATGTTCTTTATTTCTCTTTTCAAAAGATAAATCAACCCCCATCACAGAAATAAACAAATAAATCATAGAGTCTATTTTGTGTTGCCTAATTACTCCTGAGCATGGGGCCTGTCCTAGAATGTGATTGATATACTACATGCCACTCCTTTGAAGAAAATTGATTTTCCACCTCCCAGGAAATATCAATTACAAATAGTGAATTAGGTATGAGAATTTTTATCCATTTCCGCTTCTTTATGCTGGGATTTTGGCTGGCTTGAACTTGTGCAGGTCTTGCACATGTTGCCATGGTCTCTGTGAATTCATATGTTCATCAGCCCTGTTGTATCGAAAAATGCTACTTTGATTTGGAGTCACCCACTATTTCTGGCTCTAGCATCTACCTGCCCCCTTTCCTTCGTACATCCCTAATCCCTGAGGAAAGGGGTGTGATACAGATATCCCACTTAGTGCTGAGTGCTCCAAAGTCTCTCACTCTCTGTTTGCCCAGTTATGGATCTCTGTGTTAATTATCATCTACTGAGAAAAGTTTTGTTGATGAGAGGGTTGCAGGAAGTGCTGGTCTTTGAGTATTACAATGTGACATTAGGAGTAATTTTATTGTCATGTTTGTTTGACAGAAAAATAGTAGTAGGTTTTCTCCTAGGGCCCATTGAACTATCTAGTCTCAGGCTCTAGCTTCATTACTAGTGTCAAGTACTGGTCCCATCTTGTGGAGCAGACTTTATATCAAACTTAAAAATGGTTGGCTATCCCCATAATAATGTTTTCTCCAGTAATGCATAAGTAGGCATATCTTGTAGGCAGGTCATGATGGTAGCTTGCCTAGTTCATAGTTGGGTGAGATTAATGATTGCATTTCTCCTCCAGTAGTGTATGTAGTACTTTCTAACACCATGAACACCAGTCAATGTGATAAATATTCTGAGAACCACCTTGAATTCTCCATATTCAATGACACATATATGTGACATCTTCAGCAATAGAATTGCACTATTAAGTCGTGGAGGGTAACCAATATCAATGACAACTGACTATAATATTTGGGAGTATCTCTGGAACCCTTTTGGCCAATGATTCAAAAAGATGTAATTCATTCCTGGTACTGAGGTGTTTATTTGGTAGCATATAATGTGGCATTCTCTCCTCATTATATGCACATTTTAGGAAGAGTCTACACTATTAGGTTTGCATATGGCTATTCAAAAGACTTTTTGTATTATTTTCCCTCCCCATATTCCCTCCTTCATTCTGCCCTTCCAACCGCCTATTAAACCTTATTCTAGTTTCCCCATTATCCCTTTTAGACATTATTCTATTTCCCTTTCCTTGGACATTACCATTTTTTAAGAGTTGTATCTTACCAATTAGTAGACTACTAGGCAAAAATTCTACTTAAGATATAAATCTTTTTATTCCTCTCATTGAAGTCATATGTGGAATTAAAATTGATTTTATTTTCTGAATGATAATGAATTGCAAGAATTATAAGACATCAAAATATGATTAATGAAAATAAAGCAATGCTTAGAAATAAAAGGTGGCCTTTGAGTCTTGGTACTGTTGTAGCTCTCTAGCCAAGTTTAATGTTCTGGAGCACCTTTCTCTTGCTTAATGAATTGCTTCTGTTTCTACTACCAATAATAAAATAAAGCAGACAAAATAAAATCAAAATTTTTGTTATAAAGTAAACACAAGTTAATTATAAAGACAGACATATACCACAAACACATACACATACGAGAGAGAGAGAGAGAGAGAGAAAGAGAGAGAGAGAGAGAGAGAGAGAGAGAGAGAGAGAGAGAGAGGAGGGAGAGAAAAACAAAGTGAGACAGAGACACAGAGACAAAGGGAGAATAGTAACAACAATTATAGCCTGTTTTTCCAGCATTTAGGGAGCTGAGACAAAGGATCATTGCAGATTTTAGGTTACCCTGGGCTACCAACATAATATAGGCCACCTTGGGCTACAGTGTTAGATTCTATGTCATAATTAAAACAAACTATGCAAAACAAAAATAATAGGAAATTAGTTGAAGAATGAAGCTTGTTGAAACTAATACATAATGATACATTACATCTGCCTAGGTATATATGAATTAAAATTAACTAACTTCAAAAACCTTTATGAAAAGAAAACCCCATACCCAGATGGTTTTATTGGTAAACACTCTCAATCATTTAGGGAAGAAATGACACCTTTCCTTTACAAACTACTTCAGAACACAGAGGAAGACTGAACTGTTGCAGTTAATATTTAAAATGGCATGGCCCAACCTTGTTCGTTCTTATGGAGCCACCATGTTCCTGGCTAGGCAAGGCCTGAGGCCAAGAGCCAAAAGCACCAGCCCTGGCACCCACGAGACACCATCATGGAGGCTGGCTCTGCCAATCCACCATGCTGTCTCCACAAAGCTTGGCTGAACCCCAGATAATACCAGCCATTCACGTGGTACCCAGTAGAAATGAGACTCTAAAGCTTAATTATTATCAAAAGGTTTTATACACTTGGAAATGCTCAATTAACAATTTGCCCACACAATTAGAGTTGTTACTCAATATCTAACCTTAGATAAAATCTGTTACCCAGGACTGTTCTTGATGCATGTGTGGTTCTCCATGCCTGCTACATCTCTCCTCCTCTCTCTAGCTCCTCCTCTTCCTTCTCCTCTTCCTCTCCTTACTCCTCCCACATTAGCTCCTCCCAAATTACCAAGTTTATTTTAAAATGTAGCAGGGGAAATATATTGTTACACCGAACAAAACCATATTCTTTTAAAAAGAGAACATAACTTTTACACCATAATATGACAAAGGACATGCCAACAATCATAGAACAGTATTCCCCATAAAAACAAAATTTTAAAAATTTACTAAATTTATTTTAAAAATACAATTATATAATGCACACATATGCTATAATAAGTATGGATTATTTTGTGATTTAAGATTAGTTAAATATTTGAAAAGTAATTGGTATAATTCACAATATGAATTATAAAGGAGAGAAATCAAATTAACATTTTAATAGCCACATAACACCTATTTAAAAACTTTCAACAATAGTCCTTGATTTAAAACAAACAAATTTTATTTACTTTTATTTTATGTTTATAAGTGTTTATTTTGTATTATGAGTGTTTTGCCTGCATGTATGTAACATGGTTAGTTAAATATAACTGAGATGTTGACCATGGGGATTCCCAAACAGCCCATGTTGCTTTCCACAAACTGACAGCAAGGCCTCATTGATGAAGACATCAATCACCTATATAACCCATTGAATATACAGAAATTGAATTGGTGCCTATACATAACCTTTATCCCTCTGTTCTAGTGTCTCTGACAAGAAAGTACTCTTCATGTTACCAAAAGAACAATGAAAACATCAACCCAGCTACAAACCCTTTGATCTACAGTGCTTCCCTGCCTGTAAGACATGCTAGGGCAACAGCAGCACAAAGCTTCTGGGAGCAACCAACCTATATCTGATCTGACTTAAGACCCATTCCATGAGATGGAATCCATGCCTGGCACTGCTTTGGTGACCAAGAGCCTGAGACTAGATAGTTCAGAGACCTAGGGTAAAACAAAATAATACCATTCTAAATTTTTTTAAAAAGAAAACCCAAAAGTATAGCAATAAAACGACTCCTAATGACATTTTGCTATACTCATAGATCAATGTCTTAGTTGTCATCATTAGAGAAGCTCTACATAGGATGTCTTCATCAAACCCCTCCCCTCAGAGTTCAGGAAATCCCACAGAAGGGGAAGCAGGCTTGAGATGGAGGAGACCAAGAAAACAAGGCCCTCTAAATCAACATGATCGATGTATGTATGAACTTATAGAAACTGAGGCAGCATGCACCGGGCCTTCTAGGGTCTGCAGGGTCTACAAAACATCTTTTTTTAAGGAAAATTTGCATTAGACTTTTAAATTTACATTTCAAATGTTTTCCCGTTTCCAGTTCTCCCCTTCAGAAAACCCCTATCACATCCCTCCTCCCTCTGCCTCTATGAGGGTGCTCCCCCAACCACCCACCCACTCTCATCTTCCTGCCATGGCATTCCCCTAATACTGGGGCATTGAACACCCTCAGGCCCAAGGGCCACTCCTCCCACTGATTTCTAACAAGGCAATCTTCTGCCTCATATGCAGCTGGAGCCATGGTTACCAAAATGTGTACTTTTGGTTGGTGGTCCAATCCCTGGGAGCTCAGGGGGTTCTGGCTGGTTGACACTGTTGTTTCCCCCGTGGGGCTGCAACCCCCCTCAGCTCCTTCAGTTCCTTCTTCAACTCCTCCATCAGGGACCCCACTCTTAGTCAGTCCAATGGTTGACTATGAGCATCTGCCTCTGTATTTGTCAGGCTCTGGCAAAGTCTCTCAGGTCACATCTATATCAGGCTCCTGTCAGCAATTACTTCCTGGCATCCACAATCATGTCCAGGTTTGGTGACTGTATATAGGATGAATCCCCAGGTGGGGCAGTCTCTGGATGGCTTTTCCTTCAGTCTCTACTCCACACTTTGTCTCCATATTTCCTCCTGTGAATACTTTGTTCCAACTTCTAAGAAGGACTAAAGCATCCACACTTTGATCTTTCTTCTTCTTGGGCTTCATATGGTCTGTGAATTGAATCTTGGATATTAGCTGAAGCTAAGTTGTGCTGGGGATCTCAGTGAGACAAACATGTCACCAATGAGTGACTGACTTCACAAGGGTGAAGAACTTGGTGTATTTCTTCACAACTTCCTCTCATTGCTGAATAAAGACTGTTCCCATATTAATTTCTTTCTCAACAATTTTAGGCTGTCAACAGGTCAAGATTTTGCTTTTTTTTTAACCTTCTTCCTTTGTCACATACAGTTAAGTAACCATATACATAGATTCATTTAAAAAAAAATCATTACCCAAGACACATGTTCAATACTATCAAAGATACGACATTCCAAGAGAAAGAATGGTAAGAGTTAAATCACTCCTGCCAATTTTATAGACTCCCCTTTAAAAAATTTATATGAGGAGTAGGGGAGCTGGAAAGATTACTCAGTGGTTAGCCACCCATACTTTTCTTGCAGAAATCTGAGTTCCATTCCGAGCAGAGATATCAGGCAGCTTACAGCCATCTTTAACCCATATTTATGGGATTCGGTACCTCTGTCCTCTGTAGGTACTTGCCCTCATCTGCAACTGGCACCCCACACATACTAAAACAAATTCAAATATTTTCTATTGGATATTTTATTTACATGTCAGATGTTGTCCTCTTACTCCATTACCCCCCCCCCCCCCCCGCCGATCAGGAACCCCCTATTCCATCCCCCCTTCTCATGCTTCTATGAGGATGTGCCCCCACCACACCCCCACTCCCACCTTCCCACCCTCGAATTCCCCCATACTCGGCATCCAGCCTTCATGGGACCAAGGATCTCCTCTCCCACCTATGCCCTGCAAGGCCATCCTCCCCTACATATACAGCTGGGGCCATGGGTCCCTGCCTATGTGCTCCCAGGCTGGTGGTTTAGACCCTGGGAACTCTGGTTGATAGGTATTGTAGCTCTCCTCATGGGGCAACAAAACACTTTCAGCTCCTTCAGTCTTCTCTCTCACTCCTCCATTGGGAACCCCTTGATCAGTTCAATGGTTAGTTGTGAGTATCTGCCTCTGAATATGTCAGACTCTGGCAGACCTCTAAGCAGACAGCTACATCAGGCTCCTGTCAGCATGCACTTCCTGACATCCACAACAGCGTCTATCTTTGGTGACTGCACATGAGATGGATACCCAGGTGGAATGGTCTCCAGACAGCCTCTCCTTCAGTTTCTGTTCCACACTTTGTCTCCATATTTGCTCCCTTGAGTATTTTGTTACTCCTTCTAAGAAGGACTGAAGCACCCACACTTGGTCTTTCTTCTTCATGAGCTTCATGTGGTCTGTGAGTTGAATCTTGGGTATTTCGAGCTTCTGAGCTAATATCCAATTATCAGTGAGTGAATACCATGTATGTTCTCAGGTCTTCTGTGTATATATTATAGCTCCCAATTTAGTGTTTTAATGGGTTTCCCGAGTGTGCAAACATGTGGAACTCTGATTCTTGTGCCTTGTCTTGGGCTCTTTTCCTTCTGTTTGTTTGTTTTTTCCCATTCTTATATAATAGTTTTTGTTTTATCTTATTATATTTTTTTATTTTATTATCATGTGTTAGAAGCCTGTTTGTTTTCTAACTAGAGACATAAAAAGACGGATCTAGAATTAGTAGGCAGGAACAAGAATGAGTAGAGGGAGGGAAAACATAGAATATATTATGAGAAAAAGTTAGTTTTATTAAGAGGAAAAGTTAACAAGCTGATATCTCTAAAGATATGCCCAATCTAATACAAAGATGTGATAACTTACACTTAATGTCATACTTATTATGAAATACTGAATTCTTTCGATGTACACTAAAAAACAAAGAAGGTTGTGGTTATGAATTGTAGCCAAGTAACTTTTCTAAGATAGTCATTAAAACACAGCCCAGGTTGGTTTAAAAAATCATAATCCTCTTGCCTCAGCCACTTGAGTGCTGGGATGGCACACTCCCTGCCCCCCCCACACACACCATCATCATTATCATCATCATGATGTGGTAGATTAATATATACTTTTTCATATCAGTTTAAAAAATGTATAAAACAGTGTTTCATATCACTAGTCATTAGGAAAATGAAAATCAAAGCCACAATGCAATACCATTATTATTGGAATGACTACTAACCAAAACAATAAGATAAGCTTTTGCTGATAAGGGTGTGGAGAAAAGAGACCTCATGCACACTTTGTGTGGGATGTGAATTCACATGGCTACTATAGAAAACTGTGTACTAGCACATTATCTAGATGAATATTCAAAGGTATGAATCACCCAATCAACCCATGAATGGGAAAAAATAGTCTAATATAGATAGTAAACTGAATGAGTGGAATATTAATCAGTCATAAGCAAGATGCCTTTAAACAACTTCAGTATGTATTTCAAAAAGATTTTTTAATTAAACTCTGTTTCCATGAGTATGTATTGGATTTGTGGCTGAGGTGAACAACCTGTACAGGGCAGAAGTGTATGAAGCACCAGCTAGAAAGCATCTTTAAGATCTACTACCTTATATCTGTTCATCTGTTCATACCCATGACTATCTCAGTCCAGTAACTGAGACTGGGCATATGGATAATCAATTCCCAAATAAGGAGACTAAAGGGATGCAAAGGAGGCTAGCTCAACTCAGAATAGAACTAGAACTCAAGCATATGTTGCCACTGTCAATAGGCATGTTTGGGATGAAATGTCAGTCTACCTCTGAAACTGGCTTCTTATCGTGACTTCAGTGTGGAACTCTCATGCTGGGCTGCTATGGACGGGAAAAAGAAAGGAGACACTCTACCAAGTCTGAAGCTGAATTTTTTGGTGTTGTTGCATTTTCATCTGTCTTACCCTTTATTCCTACATTCATAAAGAAAGAATTCTTCAACTGAAGCAAATCACTTGTCTGAGTCTTCTCTCCTTGGAAGTCACTTTCCTAAGAGGTAGATTTCTCTAACTGAGAGTTTGAACTAAAGCTACTTGAAAAACCACTCTTGCTTGCATAAGGAAAGCTATAATGGGCAGGTAGAGTCCAGAGCCCCAAACTGAGGAAATAGACAGTTAACCTATGCACTGAGGACTGATGTTAATGAAATAGCAGTAGGCTGTAGCCAACTCAGGAAGAGCAAATGTTTCCTTTCTTTCTGAGCCAAAACTCAGTGGGCCCATGGAGAGCAGGGGATGTGTGCCAGTCCCCAAATGCTATTTGAAGCATTCAGTTCAATGAACATTCATTGGGCTTTTACTTTATGCCAGACTCAGTGCTGAGTATTTTGATACTGTCATTAGTGATTTACGGGTCTCAAGCATCTCCAAGCCTTACAAAGGAATGTGAGGTACATTCTGGAAATGTGAACAGGAGAGTGGAGTGCAGGACCACAGGCAACAAATGCACAGGTAGGAAGGTCCCCAGTGGCTGGACACAAAGGAGGATGAATAATGTCCTCCTGAGTGATGGCCTTTAAGGTGGAATTGAGCTGCTGGGGGTGAGAGGACTTAGTAATCAGATAAGGGAGGGAGAATCCCAGTAGGGGGTCCAAGCAGGCAAAAATGCACAGCTACAGGAATGTGTTTATTGAGACTAGGGCTTTGATTGCTGCTTTGTTTGATTCCTCTAGACTCTGTTCTTTCATTTCCTAGGTATAGGAAACTGACCTAACTCATCAATCCACTACCTATTTCTGGATACTGGGTAAAGATCCAAGAAGACTACCTTGTCTCAAAACCCATTATGTCCGATTAACTCTTACATGATTCTTGCCCCTCCAGAGAGAAGGGAGGGTGTGCAGGACTACAAGGAGCAAGAATTACAAAACTGTAAAAGCCATATCACTGTGCCTCTGATTGACAATAAGAATCTTTGAGCACTTTGATAGATTTCATCTGATCTGAATCAGGACCTTGATCTGATCTACTAATGGTTTTAAAGCTGAGATGTTCACTGCTCCCTAGTTCAGTAACATGTGATTACCCTCCCCCTCCCCCAATTATCAACAGAAGTGCAAGTCTCATGCAGGTGGAAAGATATCTTTTTCAAATTCAGGCCTCAACCATTGGTTACTGTGTAGAAGCTTATCAAACTCGTACTTGAACTTTAGACTGAAAGACCTGTGAGGAGATGAAAGGCATCCATGGCTTCTCTCCTTCTATTGAAGGTAACAGAAATGTGATGGAAAGTAAGAAGAACTAGCAGATAGAAGCACAGGAAGGAAGCAGTAAAGTTCTGTGAGTGAGGTAATGTGCGCTAATGTTCAGTTATGACAGTAATTATTTGACGATGTTAGAAAATCATTTTTTCTGATCCTCATTATAATATGTCACATAGGGTTATGGTCATAATTTAAGATATGATTCACAGGATGCTCAAAAAGCTCTCAAAATGTTATATCATCATCACCAATATAATGATGTCTAGATATTTGGAGATTTGGGGTAGATAACAATGAACATGTCTACCAATTGAAACATACAGTTGAATTACATTGTTTTAATGTGGATGACTCAAGAAGCTTCAAGATTTAGAGATAGGGCTTAGGTATAAATTCATTTAGGGATATCCAAGCTGTCTAAATGCAATTTCTACATAAAACCAGTCTTTGACCTTCTCCTGGAATAAGGACAGTATCCCATTATTGTTATGGTCAGAGTGAACCTTGCCAACCTCTTTATGGTTCATACTGGACCTGATTTTCTTCCAGGCTAACCTTGGGTGCACTCAACTTTTTGCCATTTGTAGCTCTGCAGGCTATTTCCTCATAGCTCAGTGAAAGAAGGGGTATCAGAACATCCTCATTCTTAGGTAGTTATGCTGGCTCCACAGCTGTGGCTCCCCAAGGATGTAGACTCTACAACAATATTGTGTTCCACTTATGCCAGAACATGCTGTCCTTTGCAATGCTCAAGTGAGTGCTCTATGTCTTTGGAATTACATAATTCCATAATTTTGAAAATACCAGTTTTAGGTTTGGAGGAGAGTGGTCCAGTAATTTAAGCACACATTAGTCTCCACATCCATTCCTGAGCTGGCTGACTCATGCTGTCTCCCAAGACTTAGCAACCGTGGATATGCTCAAAGTTGACATTTTGCTCTCACCTCAAGGAGATAAAAAGCCTGTATACTGGAAAACTAAGCAGGGATTTTGGAAGGAAGGTTGAACATTTAATACTTTATTTTTCAGAAGATAACAGAGAAGTGAAACAACTTATATGAGGACAGCTCCCAGCTAGGAAAAGAGTGACATTTCAGCACCCCAATCATTTAAATATATTGGACATTTACATCTCTTTATTCCCTGCTATTCTCAAAAATAATATTCATTTATTTTTCTGAATGTACCAGATATTGTCAATAGATATAATAAATGGAAAAATGAAATGTCAAGAACAAGCCTTCCTTCTATGGGTGCCAGTGACCAGGAGAGTCTTGGAGGCTAGAGAATCCTGAAGGAGAAGGACTGTGATATCTCTGAATGAGGTAAATTCAGGCCTAGTAAGGATTCTGGGGGAGCCTGGTTAACTGTGAGTGACAATGGAGAGCTATATCTTTAATATTAAAGGCTGACTGCTCTGTGAGCCTTCTCAGATGATGTTTTAGACCTTTTAGGTGTCCATGATGGGAACTACATTCAGAGAGGACAGAAAGCACCCAGGCTTGCTTCAGGTTCTCGGAAGGAATTAGAATCTTTGCTCCTGCTGTAGACTGGGTGAAATGAACATCATTTGTTCCAATAGCAAATTTGATTCTAAATTAAACTGTAAAGCCTACTGTTCATTGAAAGGTTTAGGGTGCTGTGTTTCTTTCCACTTTAGTTCAAGAATACTTGGGGCCAAACATCCTGCTCTGCATCTGTGCCTGACCTGTTTCTGTTGTAGACATTAACTCTGTTGATTCTCCAGGTTTAGATTGAAAGCTGTGGCCCTGAAAGGAACAGACGGTTAGGCATCCATTTAGAGTCAATTGATTATGATTAAAACCTCAGAGATGAATTCAGGGCCTTGCAGATGGAGGGTTGTCACTTCAGATCATGCTCCTACTCCATCATTTTTGGCTGACTCCTTGGAAAGCTCTTGCAAGCAGGGATCCTGGAACCTGAGTCTAATTCCCCAATGCTCATTGGAATGTTCTGGGCTTTCAGCATAACAATGAGAGGGATTTCTTCATTCTATATGCAGTCACAATTTTCACTGTGTTTTGCTTTTTCTACATTTTATTAACCCTTTCTTGGACAATTGCAATAATCTCCAAGCCAGTCTCCATTTCCACTTTCAGCCTGTTTTCCACATAGAGGCCAGGACAATTTTGTGTAAATGAAAAGTGACCATGTGTCACTGAGTGATCTCAAAACAGCATCAAAGCTACTTAGATCCGAGAAAAATCCTTCTGGGTTCCTTTTGTTTTAAACCAAACAATTCAATTGCTTTGTTCTACTATTGGTGTTTCCACTTTACAAATGGATACTTGGCTTTAGCAAAACTAAATAAACTGTCAAAGACTATCCAGCCAGAAAGAGCAAAAGTTCATGGTTGTTGTGAGAATTAAATTAACTTATGTGAAAAAATTTCAAATACTGCCTGGTTTGTGGAAATCCATAAGATTGTTAGCTGAATTAAATATTTCCTTGAGTTTTCTGAGAAAATGCATTTGTTGGGTTTTTTTTTTTTAAGTTACCAAGGCTTACCTTGTATGCAGAAATGTGATTTGTTTTGCTCATGATGTTATCTACACTTTGTACTTAAGGCTTAGTCCCTGATTAGTGTCACAGTAGAGAGTTAATGAAAATATGAAGGTACATACACAGTATAAAATTATTAAGTGTATAAAACTCAGTTCAGGACAAAGAGCATAATTCTTTTTATTTCTTCTCATTCATTGTTTCATCCATGTGCATAGTTCATAATTTGATTTCTGTTACTATAAGCTTGATTTGTCTCTTTTAGAATCCCATATACATGGAATAGTCTGTATAGTTTTCATCTGACTTACTTCATGACCATAATATTTTCGTGCTCCCTTCACATTGTTGTAGACTATATTGATCATCAATATACATTTTATTTATTAATTCACCTATTGATAGATTTTGTTTATTTTTCTAGTTTGGTGCTAATATTAATGATAGTATTATGAAATTTCTGTGTATGTCTTTCTGTGGTCATCAGGTTTAATTTCATATGGGTTAATGGGTAGACTTTGGGAAAATGCCTGTAACACATGGACCTTTGGTTGATAGTGAATACCCAGACCTTAGCAGATATAGATATTTTGGGTAACCTGGTATAATTTAAAGTTGTTTCCCCATCCCTGGAGATCAGGTCATACTATTGCTGGGCAGAAATCAATTTATAATAAAGAGCTTCCATTTTAGAAACTTTCCAGTGAGGCATCACATTTGATGACAGTCACTACTGTCTCTAACTCTCCTGATTACCATACTGTACAAAGTGTCAAATTATGCCTTCTCACCATTATAGCTAACAATTGCAAAGAAGCAGATCCCCCAAATTTCCAAGCATTCTTTTTCTAGGGTGATCATGTGACATCTAATTTTTTCCATTCAGTTATTTTGATGTTTTATTTGTTTATTTATTTATTTTCCATGTTTTTAAAATATTTTTTCTTTTTATTTAACCTTTTTTTACACTCCAGATTTAATTCCCCTTCCATCCAACTGTTTCACATCCTATACCTCCTCTCTGCCCCCTGTCTCCACAAGGATGTCACCACATCCCACACTCCACCCACCACCCTACCAGACCTCTAAACTCCCTGGGGCCTCCAGTCTCTCCAGGGTTAGGTGCATCTTCTCTCACTGAACCCAGACCTGGCAGTCCTCTGATGTATATTTGTTGGGGGCCTCATATCAGCTGGTGTATGCTGCCTGGTTGGTGGTTCAGTGTCTGAGAGATCTTGGAGGTCCAGGTTAATTGGGACTGTTGGTCCTCCTACAGGGTTGCCCTCCTCCTCAGCTTCTTTCAGCCTTTCCCTAATTCAACCACAGAGCTCTGCAGCTTCTGTCCATTGGTTAGGTACAAATGTCTTTATCTGACTTTTTCAGTAGCTTGTTGGGTCTTTCGGGGGCAGTCATGATAGGTTCCTTTTTGTGAGCTCTCCATAGTCTCAGTAATACTGTCAGGTCTTTCTAGGTATATGCCATTCCATTTTATTTTTATTATCAGATTGTATTTTTGGTGAACATTTTACTGCATTATATTGAATCTATAGAATGATTTGGGGGAAAGTAACATTTTGTTCATATTGAGACAAACACAGATACTCGATGTATTTTTGTTTCAAATTTTTCTCAGAAATTTTCTGTAATTTTTGGCTATAATTGTTTCCATTTTTGACATGTTTGTCTTTAAGTATTTTATAGCTTTTGGAACTACTGTAGGAGGCATTTTAAATTTTCAGTTCAGGATATTTTGCCATTATATAAATGTACACTTAATTTTACTCATTGATCTTATCTTCTCCTGCATTAGTTTTCTATGGCTGCTGGAACAAATTACCACAATCTGGATAGTTTAAAATAACACAAATTTATGACTGGGCCGTTTTGGAAGCCACAATTACAAAATTAGTCTGTGGATTAAAACCACGATGTC